>JAVKLA010000052.1:1884939-1917172 GCA_034782735.1 Sagittarius serpentarius | reverse complement strand
AGCCTGGAGAAGAGAAGGCTCCGGGGAGACCTTATAGTGGCCTGCCAGTACCTAAAGGGGGTTTACAAGAAAGCTGGGGACAGACTTTTTAGTAGGGCCTGTTGTGATAGGACAAGAGGAAATGGTTTTAAAATAAAAGAAGGTAGATTTAGGCTAGATCTAAGGAAGAAATTTTTCACGAGGGTGGTAAAACACTTGCACAGGTCGCCCTAAGAGGTGGTAAATGCCCCATCCCTGGACACATTCACAGTCAGGTTGGACGGGGCTCTGACAACCCCATCTAGTTGAAGGTGTCCCTGCTCATTGCAGGGGGGGTCGGACCAGATGGACCTTTAAAGGTCCCTTCCAACGCAAACTGTTCTGTGATCTCCGAGGCAGGCTGGTTTTCATGCATAAGGCTGTCCAGCCACTTCCAGCCTTTACTAGCTCCACTTCATTTAGAAACGAATAAAATGTAATTGTTGCACTCCAAAATTTCAAGCTGATTTTTCAAGGTGCCTGAACCTGAGTAAGAACCAGAGTCATCGCCATCTCACGAGCCAAGAAAGAGATTAAAGCAGACTCTGAGCCCACCTGGCTCAATTTCACATACATAGCATTTCCTGAACAGCTGCCCCTAGCTCTCCAGCAGCTATAAAAATACATCCCAACTTCTCTTTTTTTCTTATTTTACTTGCTCTGCCAGGCAAGAGATAACAGAACTAGACAAGCAATGTTGGGAGAAGAGGAGGCCAATTTCATGCCTTTAAGAGGTGGTAGGGACATTCCTGAACGGCTCAAAACCAGAGTCTAGAGAGACTTGGCAGCTCTTCCCCTTCTTCAGCTCTGAAACACGCACATTGGTGCTCTCCTTTGGCTTCGATCGCTTTTCATATTCCCTTGCACAAATTCCAATTAAAATAAGTAAGACTCCAACTTCTGGCTACTAGCAATAACAACTGTAAGGAACCATCGGGCATTTTGGGGACACTTTCCTGGGGTCACAGTCTGACAGCACCCTTTTTACAGAGATGCAAGCAAAGGGGAATTACTGTCTGAGGCTGGAAAGTCCTTGTTTAGGGAGAAAAAGGATCCCAGCTTCTCTGACCACACCAGAGCAAATCACCAGTACCAAATAAATACCCCCTTATTTCACGCCCTAGGGCAAGAAACAGAGACTTGCTTCTCAGACCTTTCAATTAAACAACTTCTTCAGTCAAGCAAGAATCATCTGCCATTTTGCACCGTTGCTGGGACAGAGGTCTGTGCTCCGAGGGTGACGGACTGATCACTGAGTCAGCAAAGCATCTGACCTTCCAGCCTATAGCTGAAATTAAGCATCTCTTTTGGAAAGCATCTGCAAACGGATTATTTTCATCTGTTCAATAACAGCCTGATGTCCTCTTGGCTTCTCTACACACTGATGCAACTGACTTTTTCCTAAAGTGCTATGGAATGCACGCGGGGGCGATAATTAAGGATAAATTAAAAGGATGAGATAACCATCCACAGAATGAAGTCAGATAAGGACAGGTTCGGACGTATATTTCATTGTGAAAGACCTATTTTATTCCCACTAATGGAACAAATGAAATCAGCCAAGCTGAATAAAACTACCACATACCAAGACGTAACAACACACTTAAAGTTCGCCTTTCCCCTGACTGCGTAATCCAATCAGTTATCACCGTCCGTTGCAAAAGTGGAGGTTCGCCTTCACGGAAAGCAAGGACAGACATTACGCACCATGCGTTCGTGCATTCAACAGGTAAACAGGAATGCGTTTCCAATCATGAAAACTAGCTACAGCACTGTGTATTTCATGGGTGACCTTGCATGCCAGAATTGATTCAAGCCATGTACAGCACAGCTGCCATTGGGACAGCGCGTTACAGGAGTTCAGAACAATGCCTGATGCCCATTTATCCAGGAGGATCAGGAGTGAATTGAGATGCACACGCTATCCTTCACCTCAGGGCATCTGAAATAACCAAACCTGCGTTCTTGCCTGTAGCACCAAAGTTTACACTGAAGACAATTCTTCCTTTGAAGAAGCAACCCCTGGATGCAGAGCCCAGCCCTCAGACCTAGCCTGGATAGCTCTGATACACCAGCACTGAGAAGCACGCCCCAGGCCTCCGAGCCTCTTCAAGCGCACTGATCAAAGCCTTATTGCCACTGGGGCGACTCGGAGCTGGGTGAAGACCAGGTACAGCGTCACCGTTACTGCTTCTCCCTGGGAGCCATCGCGCGTGCCATCCAGGAGCATACCCAGCTCAATTGAATGTAGGCAAGGGATGGCAAGGTTGCAGATTTCCACTGCAGGAACTGCATTTTTCCTACAGCAGGCATAAACAGCATGACGGTAAAATAATACATAGACAGTGCACTGTCAGACATAGAAGAGACATTTATTTATTCTTGATCACAAACAATGTCCTCCATTGACAAGCTGAATGAAGGGCACTTCACTGATTTATTAGATCTAATAAGAAACAGACCTCTTGGGATGAAATACAAGATTGATTTTTAGTGGTGAGCCATGCTGCTGTCCCAGCCATGTGCTCAGCCTGATGAGATGAAACCAGGCATGCACAGGGACAGAAAGACTTGAAACAGCATTGGGTAGCAGAAATAAATGGAAAGATTTGCACGAGGAAGGGGAAACAAGGCTTGCAATAGCAGCCCTTCACACTGAGGGTTACTCTTTTCTTCCTGAAATCCTTCTCTCTCCCACTAAGTCTATATATCTTAAGAGAAAAGCAGCAAACTACTAGGAAGTTTAAGGGCAACTCCAGTATGGTTCTTGGGAAACCTCCGAGGCAGACCCTTCCCATGCATCTGCTTTTCAGAGAAGCCCCTCTAAATATAGCAAGTATAATTTTCACATCAGTCTCAGCATCTACCAGGCAAACCCACATTAGCTGAGTTCCGTGGATGCCATTTTCCATCAGGAAAAAGACAACTAGCACAGCAGTGCTTAGCTTGAGGCCCTATTAATAGCAGTCCTAATTATATGGCTGCAAATTTAATTCATAGCAATGATTAGTGTCAAAATCAAAGGCATCACACATCAATATTGATGGAATTGTATGAAGCCCATAAACAGAACAAGCAAGCCGACACACGTCCCCCCAGCAGTTAGTTGCTGTTAACTGTTGCATTAATGTCTCTTCTAATTTTGCTCGATGAAAATTGTTTCATTGCAGGAATCCACAATTCTGAATGATTACGTCTCTAACATGATCCCCTTCCCCCTTGCTCCCCCAGCCACAAAGCTGAGACGCTCTGGAAGGAGAGCTGGACCACCAAGCTGCAGGGAGAGCTGCATCCCACGTACCTGTGCTTTATCTGAAAGGTCACGGCATCATCAGCACTTTTGCTTTTCACCCACTTAGAGAAAACTGCTGAGGAACAGTAGTTCTCAAAACCAGCGGGCTGCCAGGGAGCAGGCGGGGGGTGTCGCGGGGGTGCAGCCATTTTGGACAGTACACGCACCGAGCGCACCGTGGGGCCCCCCGCCCGAGGCATGCCCCACGTACAGGCGGGTTGCAATGAGAGGCAGCGGGCTGGCCGAGCCAGTGCTGTGGGAGAAAATTCCTCCTCCAGCACTGGGTTTTAATGGAGAATAGATCCATCAATTCATCCTTCTGCCTTCAGTGGTTCCCGAGGGCAGACGAAGCGCAAACCTGTATCACCAGCTGCGCGAGGAGCAGCTGACCAGTCCGGGGCGGCCACAGCAGGTACAAGCACACCCTCCGCCCCGAACTCAAACCCTGACCCCGGCAAATGCTCTGGTTCCCCGCAGGAAAGATGCCAAGTTCACTGTCGACTGACTTATCTGATATTATTGACTTATTTGTCAGCAGCCCTGCTATCAACACCCCTCTGGTGCAGCACAGCTATGCCGAAGTCACAGCCGGGCTCTGCGGACTCCGCAGGTGACCTGCCCAGGCTGCCCACGTCGGCGGGACCCCGCGGGGCTCCAAAACCTGCAAACCAAGTGGCGAGCTCAGCCTGGGAAAGCTGCCAGCCTTGCCAAAGGGCTCCGCGCTGCCCCCGAGCAGACAGAAGACTTCTCTCCTTCCTTTACACATCAGCCAGTGCTGGCTGCGGAAAGGAGCAGAAAGGGACTTCAAATGTACGCAGGGAGCAGAGAAAGGGGTAGCGCTAGACAACACAGGGCTGTCCTGAAGAGGGCAGGCAGGGATGTCTGGGCAAGCAGGGGGGCTTGGGGACCTTCGGCATCCAGCTCCTTCGGAGGAGCGAGGCTGAAGCAGCAGCCGCCACTCTCCTAGGGAACGCTGCACGAGGCAGGCAGGTGGATAGCTAGTGGGAAAAAGGACATCAGTGAGATAACGCAGCATTTTTAGTAATGAATTCTCACTGGGGAAGCACAGACAAGTTTGAAAGATTTCAGAGCTGGCTCCTTGACTTCTTTCCTCCAGCTACACAAAAGTGTCTTAGAAACCCCAGACTGAGCCACCAGCTTGTTTCCAAAGTAAAGCAAGGGCTGCTGCAGGAGAGGGAATAGGTGTGACACAGCTTTCAGATTTTAATTGTGTAGGTGGATATGCAAGGTGGTGAGCTGGGGGAGATAAGGCACCTATCTGTTAATCTCTGGCATTTACAGAGGTGTGTACATTTTTACCATCCTCATTTCACATATGGGGGAAGAAGAGAGATGGAAACATTTACAGTCCTGAGCATCCCGAGCACTCGCTGACTTCGAGACATGTCTGGTCTTGGAACACGCACAAAAACTAGAGACAACCTGTTAACTTCCCACCGGGTCTGCAACACCTCCTCTGCAGTGAGAGTCCCAAGAGCACCACAGTTCAATGAAAAGCTGCTTCCTACGCTTCTTGTGGCCTCTCTTAGGCCACGTAGAAGATAATCCCACATGTTAAATGAGGAAATATTTACTAAAGATGTGGACAGGACCGCGAGACAGAGAACAACGTCATCCTAAGCCCCATGCAGTGGAGGATGGGACAGTGATCGCTCCAGCTAATGATAACAGGAGGCATGGGTCTCATCAGCTGCAGACAACTCCAGTACATGTAAATAAGGGTGCTTGGCAGATGCCATGAAAGGCTGACTCTAGTGAACGCCTGGAATGAATTTGCTCAAGAGGTGAAACGGTTTTCGTAGTGCCTGGTTACCACTGGCTCAAAGAACAGGTGAAGGATTCCTGCAGCCCTCCCTCCGGACAGTGAAGCGGACGGGCATGAACAGATTAACTTTGCATCAGAAAGGTAGGTGTTCAATGTAGAACGGCACAAGGAATTAAACCTTGCTGGAGAGACTGCTTCTTCTGTGACCCTACATAATTCATGAGACGGGCCAGTAAATGCCTAGTGTGCAGGCACAAGCTGTTTGCCTTAGCTGCCTCTAAATGAGGCACCTCCCCTATCCCGCCCAAAACACGGCGAACAGCAAGTACCAGGCAGCATGGCTGGCTTGCGGCTTGCTAGCACATGCTTTTGCAAGATGCTGAGGGCACCTCTTCCATCCATTCAGCTAGAAAAATCCCGGCGCTCCCTTGTGCCATGGGGGGCGGGGGGGGGGGCAGGGGGGCCCGGGCGGGCGGGGCGCGCGCCAGTGGGGAGAGGGGCTCTGCGTACAAGCCCACTCTCCCCCACGTTCAAAACTGCCCCACTGACACTCAAGAGGCACCAGGGAGGCACCTAATTTACTACTACTCAGCACTTGTAAAGTGCTGAATGAATAATAATGAACTGATGTAATTAAAATGATGCAGACATTCAAGTGTAGTATCTGCCTGTCCTTGTATCTTCCTGGATAGATGAGGAAGAAATTCCCTGCTGCTTAAGGACACAAAAAATTAACAGCCTGCTGTTGATTACATTTTTTAACTCTTTCCCCGGTACGAAGAAGCAGGGTCTGCATTTAGCAGGTTCACCCAATGCTGTCATTTCTATTTTAGGTTAATTTGAAGGATCTCAGCTTTCCAGAGCAGCATCTCTAAGGCTGGTTTTGCTGGAGCTGGATCAGACTTCTGCTGCCACTGATGAACTGGCTTCCAGTTGCAGCTCCAACTCTAAGGACCAACAAGTGGGGGAGGATCCCCGCTGCTTACACACCCCGAGGCCATTTCCACACTCATTTTAAATATGGAACTTCTGAGAGAGGACTAGTGAGGACCACACAACAGACGTATGTCTGGGCCTGACCAGCCTTTGCACCTCACTTACTGAAGAGCAGTTCAGACTTGGGGCAGGGAAATCCCAGTTGGACTTCAAAATCCTAAAACACACTAGAGTCCCGCCACCCCCTGCGCTGGGGAAGAAAACCAGTGGGAGCATCTCTTTGCCCTGGGCAACTAGCCCCTGCGTTTGTGATGCAGAGAGTAAGGAATGTCATCTTCCAGGACTGATCAATCATCCAACTGTCAGAGGGAAGAGCAGGAGTAAGAGGCTGAGAGAAGCAGCAGGACTTTGCCCTGAGGCTTGGTTTCCAAAAGCAGCCAAGTTAACCCGTTTCTATCTCTCCATGACCAAACATCCTGCCACCATCAGCAATTTTGCCATCACCGAAAGCTTTCTAACTCACGGTCTTCTACACAAGTTGCAGAAGGATTGCTGGGAAACAACTCAGAACTATTGCAAGATTTCCATCGGCGTGTCAAAAAGGAGGAAAGATCCGAGACCTTGGATACAGCTTGCTGAGGTTCACTCGTATCCAAAATCAGCAAGCCAGCTCCTCACTTTTCTCTAATCGGACTGGCCCATTATTGCCCTGATAATTTCTGCATCAGTCCCACAAACACACACACCATAGTTCACTGAATGGTAAAATGCAAAAAACCCAGACAAACTACAGAGTAACATACAGCAAGGCAGTCCACGCGAGAGCTGGCACAGTGCTTGAGACCTATATTACCCTGCTGCTGAAGGAAGTCGCTGGCTGGAAGCACAGGAAGGTGCCCTCAGCCCGTGCAAGGGGATGCTCTGGAGCTGTAACACCGCAGAGCGATGGGAACTGCGTGGCCTCGTTTGGTCCCTCATCCAGGGACCACGCTGCAGCAGTTGCCGCTGCACCTGTCCCAAGGTTTGGTACTTCTCCGCTTCAAAAGAAACCGCACCAACACTACTCTGTACTAACAGCCCTGATGGATGCACTTTGCCTCACCAATGCAAGGCTCTCTGTGACCCAAACCCTGTGATTTTTGCTCCTGACTGGCTCCCAGTTTCATGCTGGGAAACATCTATAAGACACAGCAGCAGCTACATACATCAGAGTCTCCCAAGACAGAAGAAAGATGGAGCCTGCCTCTCCAACGCCACAGAAATAAGCTTACCTTCTTCAGCTTGCCAGTCTTAGTCCCCACGAACACCACGCTGTAGCCATTGTAGACGTAGGAAGCAACAGAAGTCATCCGGTCCCGGCTCGAGGTGAAGAGCGTCACTCCGTCCACCGGTGTAGAGCCTCCCAGGGGCTGGTTGATGTCCAGCCCGCAGAAATTGTCATCGATGGGGACTGGCTGGAAAGACGAGGTTTGGGGCAGCCGTGAGTGAAACGCAAAGCACGGGGCAGCCCCACACCCTCAGGCTCACGCGGAGCGGGGCTGGCGGTGCTGACAGCGGGGTGGGAGCCACCACCACGCCACCCCCTGCCCAGGGACCCTGCCAGCTCCAGCCACCTTCTGCAGTGGCTTGTTCCCTTCACTGCCCGAGGCCAAGACACCCTGCAGCTGCTCCAAAATGTGTCTGGACAGGGCTGAGAAACCCTAAGTCCAACAGACATTGCCACTCATTTTCTAAATCTACTAGGCATGGCCATGCCGGGACTCTTCTCCACTCATTCCACCTCCTCTCAGCACCATTCCAGAGGTGCCGAGTAGTACAAGCAGAAAGGTGCTCAGCATCCCCACATCAGCAAAGGCTTCCCTTGAAGATCGTACAAGCGCTGCTGCTGACACAGCTCACAGCAGTGCTGGCACTGCCGTGCGCGGTGTGGGACAGGCTCCGGTCGGTCACCAGCCAGAGGATGGCTGGGCACGGCTGATCCCACACCATGAGAGAGGAGAGGATGCTGCCGTTCCCTCCCGTTCCCTCCTGTTGGGAGCAGCTGCCTCCCTCTGGCACAAACAGCCCAGCTCCAGGGCAGCATTAACCCTTCCCCACGTGAACACAGGGCTGGGGGAAAGCGCCAGACTGCCTGCCTGGAAAGACGGGTGATCACACAGGGAACGGGCTCTGGCAACATAAAACACCCGAGTGCTAAGCAGGAAAACGCACTCTTGCTCCTTCCACCACCCAGCTGTGCGCTTTCCTACAAGCCACCTCCTTGTGCCTCAGTTTCCTTTCTACAACACAGGGAATGCGGATGCTGTCTTCTCCCTGGAACACCGCTTGCCAAGAGTTGAGTAAAGGAAAATCTCTCTGCCAACAGCTAAGTATTATTAAGCCATATCAGCTGAGATCGCTCGAGTGAATTCCTACGTGGCATAGGCAGCGGGGTGGTGACGTGGGTGGCCACTCACCATTGTGCTGTCTCCATCTCCATTTTCCACAAGGGACATTAACTACCAAATGCATTAACTACCAAATACTAGTTGCAACTGCAATGCGATGACTCTCGCCTGTGCAAGCCAGCGCTCAAGCTTCTCTTTGCCTTCCTTCTTTCATTTCATTTAACCCACGTTTATCTCTTCCCAGCAGCCAAACTTAATATGCTTGGCAAAAGAAGGCCCCAGGGATTCTCAAGTCAGCCCAGGAACAATCTGCATGTGAATCAAGATTAAAGAAATCCGCTGAATAAAAAATACAAAAGATGCAACTGTCATGTGTATTTATCTTGTTAGTTTGTTGATACCACCCTCCTGCTCGGGGAAGGGCAAGAGCCTTCCTCCGGCTTCCAGAGCCGCAGGTTGGGAACAGCAAACGCTTCCAGCAAGCTGCACACCTTTATTCACCTGCCTTAATGCCACCCCTTCCTTTCATTGTCATCACCAACTGTCTGATAAGAACATGGATTAAAGGGGAAAAGGACCACTGTGTCTGTTCTGCGTTCAGGAAAACTGAGGCACAGAAGGACTGATCCTATTCTGCAAGCTCGTGTCCCCTAGGGCCAGGCATTGATATCGGCTCTCAAGGGCTACCACGGCCAACAGCCAGAGCGTCCTTACCGCTTTAGTGCACTGGACGTCTTTCCCCAGCAGCCAGGTGAGCTCCAGGTTGCCTTCCCCCTGGTAGCAGGACTGCAGACGGTCCTTGATCTGAGCATTAACGGTGCGAATGGGGAAGACACAGAGCGCAGAGTCATCGGGTGGCTGATGGTACTGCTTCTGTCCCTTGGAGAAAATGGCAAAGAGGACATCCTCCTGGGCCGTGATGTTGAGGGACTTGGCCAGCACATCTCCTGGCTTGGAGAGGTACGCTGCTTGCAGGAGGCGGTACTCCATGTCCCCCTTGACACAGCCAAAGGGCAGAGAGACATAGGAGTGGAACTTGGGGTCGTCTTTGCAGAGACGGACGATGCGAGATGTGTAAAAGAGATCACTGGCGGAGTTGATGGAGACACCCTCTGGGGTCTCTGGCTGGACAGTCAAAAAATAGACAAAGTTGCCACTGGCAAAACCATAGATGTAGAAGATGTCAAAGTGCGAAACAAGGGCCAAGGTATCTGAGGGGATTTTGATGAGGGATGAGACAAAGTCACTGTGGAGCTCATAATCCAACATTGCTGATGACTCTGGGTCCCGGGGAAGTTTACGGCTGGATAGGGTGGGGAAATAATCCTGCTTCCCATCCACCGCTGTACCAATGAAGAGCTTCCCATCTTCACCTTCCGAGCGCACGATCACACCATACATGGTGCCTGTCTTGTTGACGCTGGAGAGGTAGTGCTCCTTTTTGTGTGAGGGCTCTACCAAGATGAAGAGGTCATCCAGGCGCAGCAGCTTGCAGACCCCCTGGTAGAGGCTGCCACAAGCCAGCAGCCGGTTCTCAGAGTAGTCAATGATCAGCAGCTTGTTGACATTGTTGGTGAGAGTGAGGATCTCGCTGCACGGCTGGACGATGAGAGGTGGGTAGCAGGATTTATTGTCCTCCTCAGGACCAGTTTTATGAGCCACCAAAATGGTCAGGTTACCTGAAAGCTTGTAAACCCTGTTGATAGCTCCAACGTAGACTGCTCCAGTGCCTTGGTGGACAGTCAGGTGGTTGAACGTCCAGTCCCGGTTCTCAGAGTGGAAAGTGCTGAACAAGGCATTGCTGGACACATTTCGGGAGAGCGATGCCAGAAAGAGACAGAGCAAAGCCACCGACCAGCCATCGGAGTCCAGTACCCGAGGCCAGTTCTTCCTCTGATCCATCCTGGGAAAGGCAAACTTCGTGTTCCCCGCGCGTGTCCTGTGCCCCAGCAATGTCCCTCACATGGTTCTGGGGAAAGAAGAGAAACACACAGAGCAAGGGATTAGATCCAGTGTGCCCTGCAGATAAAATTCAAAGGAGGCTTTCTAATTACACAGTCCTTGAGATAAAGTGAGGACATCTCTAAGCCCAAAAAGAATTAAGCAGGTCTCCTAACTTATTGGTAAACAGTTCAGGCTTGATGTCTTGCCACTTGGTTCAGCCTCTGCGTGTTAATTTGTTATGTGGTTTAGCTGTTTATAACGTACTCTGCTCAGCCACAGGAGAGGATAATCAGCTTCAGCCCAAGACAAAGCCTGCAGCTCACACACCCAACCATCAATCTGCAATCTTGGCTAAAAGGATGTCTCCTGCAGGGTATGTTGTTGGAAGCAATGGAGGAAATAAGAGGTGTTTTCTACCTTTAAATCCTCTATGATTTAATTTGGAAACCTGAGGAAGAAGTCTCATGCAGGCAAGTTCATTGAGCACATACCAAAGCCACCAGCATCTCCCCTCCACCCCTTCCCAGAGCCAGAAGTACCTCTGCAGGTGCTTTTTGGGCAGACACTTCCCACTGCCTTCACAAGGTACTTTACTGCTGAAAAGCAGCTGCCACCTGGGTGGGGGCACATGTGGTTAGATCGGCAACCAAACACTGCCAGCAGCACGCTGTGCAGGGGAGAAACTACCAGTCGGGGAGCCTTGGACAAATTTCCTGCTCTAACAAAACTTGCAGTTGATGATTAAAACCTACGCAAAGCGACAGCTTGAACACTGGGTCCCGAAGACCCGATGCCAACCAAATTGCTCATGTGCCCTTCCCGACAGCTCTATGGATAACAGTCAGAAGTAGAGTCTCCTTCGGCTGATGCGTTTTCACCCATACAGACAAGGCAAGGTAAGACTCGAGCTGGAGACCTCTGGCCAAAATCTATGTGGAAGTGAGGCGTGAAAGACAGGCAGGTTTGGTTGTTGTTTGCCTGTTGTTTGCTTTGGTGTTGTGGGTGCTCGCAAAGCACTTAGACCTCATTCGGGCCCGAGGGATGGCTGGAGCACTGCTGACCCTGGCCCCGGCCCCAGCCCCGGCCCCAGCCCCAGCCGCAGCCTCCCAGCTCGCGCGGGCGGCTGTCAGTCTGAATTAGGAATCACCAGGCTGGAATTTCCTTAGGAAGCGGGCGCTCGCCTCGGAGAGGCTCCGGCTGCATGAGACATGTTTACATCAGTGCTTTCCATCCGCCCTTCCGGACAGCACGCACACACAGGCAGACACGGTAGCTGCTGAAGAGGACCCTTATAACCCTCTGCCTGCTCCACCTCATCACCTAGCACCTCCGCTAAGGTGGCAGACTCCCCTAGCAAAAATATGAACATTAAAGACAAACCAAATGCATGCATTTCCATGTCTGTCCCATCTAAGGGGGGTCCAGCTTGGACTGTCCCACACAGGAGATATTCCAGCTCAGCCCAACTTCCAGCACCACCTCAGGCTCCCACAGAGCAGCTGGAAGCGATGCCAGCCGAGCACCCTGCATGGCAGCAAGGACCCGGCTCAGCGGAACGGCTCAGAGGAGCCGTGGGGCCAGCAGAACAGCGCTCTGAGGCAGGCGCCATGTAAGGGCCCTGAGAGCATCCCTGCACCGGGGCTCTGCGCCTCCCTTGTCACCACAGACATGCCTGGAGGTCACTGGATTGTCCCTCGTCCTTGTTACCATCTCCAGACCTGACCAGGACTTGTGCTCCTGGCTTGACCTCAGCCTTGCTCATCACCACAGATGCGTCTGACCGCCTGGACTCAGAGAACCATCACAAAGTTCTCCCTTGTCCCAAATTATGCATCCCTTACACGTTCCGGGCTGGACAGTCAAAGGAACCATTTTCAGCCTGCCTTGGGGAGAGATGTCCTCCACCGCCTCCCAGCACTGCAGGGTCACGGCCAGCCCTGGGAAGAGGCTGAGGACGAGCCCCCATTCCACCTGCCCTCTCTGCACCGAAGTCCCATCACCTCTCACCGCCGCCACGCAAGCCCCAAGCACACACACTGGGGAGAAATTTGCACTCTTTGTAGCTTTGACTGTCCTCCCCTGCCCTGTATGCAAATGCAGGAGGCTGTTCCCTAGCACAGCCCACGCTCAGCTGTCCTCACCTGCGGGCAGCCACCGATTTGATTGATGCTGATCTCCGTTTTGGTATTTAAAATAATTCACGCTGCTGAAAACCTACACTGAGCTCATAAGCGAGTGTCACCGAATAGCCGCTCTTTAGGCTTGTTAACGCCAGGAGCCGGAGACGGGTGTTTCTGAAAGGTGACAAAGGAGCTCTGTCCCTGGGCTGCACGTCTCTGTGTCACTGACAAGACAGGAGAAAGAGAGTGGTAATGGGTTTCTCATTCTGCTCAGGGATACATTTCCCCGGCTGCTCGCTTCTTATTTCCAGTCTCTTAATTTCCACCTTTGGCTGCAGCAGTTTCTCTCTCTCCCAGCTAGGACGCAGACACTGCTGCATTCTTATTCTTGTTTGGATGACTGTGGCAGAAAGCAGATGCCTGTGCTGCGGACCCGAACACGCCACAACAGCACCAGTGTGACCTCCCCGGTTCTCCTCATTAATTTTCTGAGCGAACATCCCCAAAACTATTCTCTGAATCCAGAATCTTTCGAAAGGGCACAAATCAAACAGTTCCCGAGGATCTGCTCAGAGGAAGGCTCTCCATGCTGCCCACCCACCTGAGGGCTGCTGGTGACCCATGGTGGGCACTGGCGACCTGCTTACAGGCACCGGGATCTCAGAGCAGCTTTGCTCTTGAATAACATGACAGTGCAGCCCGAGCCACCGAGAAGTCCGCGTGTCTCTGGCAAGCAGATGCCAGCTGGCAGCGCAGTGCCTTCTTGTAAACACACGGGGAACCCCGCAGCATGGAAGAGCTCAAGGGGAGCCCAGGAAAGCTGGCACGAGAGCTGCAGATACGGGAGTCCCACGGAACGGCCGAGTCAGTGGCAGAGCTCCTCCAGACCTGCGCACAAGAACCCTCGAGCACCGCAGCGCTCCAAGCAAGTGCTCGGACGCGGCACCCAACTCCCCTGGCCTTGGGGAGGGCACAGAGGTGGTGGCTGCAGCCCCGAAGAGCACAGAGAAAGCAGGCTCTGCCCTGGGCAGCACAAATGAGCCTTCCTCCAAGGCCAAAGCACCCCTCACTAACAGGAGCCCCAAAATGAAGCCTACCTCGGTTTCTCATTCCCTGAGAAGAGGAGGTGCTTCTGGGGCAGAGGGGTCGGGTTGAAGGGAAGTCCAGAAAGCGAAAGAGATTCTGCAGAGAATGGGGAGGCTCTGCTGTAAAGCTGAGCGCACAACAGTTTTCCTGCTCGGCAGCTTTCCAATTTTTAAAAAGTTGTTCCATTGCAAAGCAAGAAAAGAACAGGGCAAGCTAGGAATTAATAAATCTAATTATTTAAATTTTACATACATATATACTTACGGGACAACAGAAGCTCCTCACTTAGACCACAGCAGTTTTATACCTTTTCCAGCAATATTTTCATTCAGAGACTGTACAAAAGCCAGAGCCAGTCTGGAGGCTGCTGGGCAGCAGAGCTGTCAGCTGAAGCCCAACTTCTATGCAGTGCCTTACAGTGAAGGTTTTGCAGAGTATTTGTGAACAGTCACTGCCAAAGGCAAGAGAGATCATCCAGGAAGAAGAGTTTGCACTTTCAAACATTATTTGAAGATGACAGAGCACGGCCACGAACTGACATCCTACCCAAACGAGCCAGGGGATGACAATCCACCCCCGGCTCCAAGTCACCCCCACGGGAGCAGCTCCTGCCGGCTCCCCACTGCCCCAGGACCGGGGCGGGGGGCCAACATGTGGGTGCAGGACACAGATGAAGCAGTGTTCAGCGATACAGATATCAAACACCAACAGAAACCCATCGCATGCCCTACAGAGGAGTTCGGGGACAGCCGAGTACAGCTGGGGAGTTAAACACCAGGGAAACAGGAGAGTGGGCGATTTTAACTCTGATTCTTAATACTATTTGACCACTAATTTTCCTCTTTTTTTTTGGAAGCGAGTTTAAAATACGGCCTTAAAAGCAATCTCAAACTATTAGTAACACAAGGTGAAAGAGAGAGTAAATTCAGGGACACAATGTAAACCCAAGCAGCTGAAAGGCCTCGATTAGGCTGAAAGGAGTTATCTAGTATTTAAATAATTATTAGATTGAAGGAATAATCACAGGTCTGAGCCGATTTTTTTCCCCCACTGTCATCCTAATGGAGACTATAATATTATTATTCAAATGCCCATGATTCTCATTGAGGGGGGAAGAAAAAAGGGCTCATTTAATCTCCATGCGACAGGGCTTCAGGAGGCCCGATTAGTCATTTCTCTTATTTCAGCTGTCACTCACTCATGGGCACCATGGTTTGTCATTAGTGGTATTTTATGCACATTAAAAAAAAAAAAAAGAGCAAAAAAGGAAAATTAAGGCAAAAACAAAAAGAGAATCTCCTGTGGAAAATGACAGATCAAAGGAACAATTTTGATGTCACCAGTGTGGCAGCTGCGTTTGCCCTGCGGTGCCAGTATCTTTTCTTTTGGGGTAGGGTTGGTCTCGTGAGCAGCGATTTATACACAGCCCCACGCCAGCCCCGCTCTGCCCTCCCCGGTTGCCTTGGCTCCATCGGGTCCTGCACTCCTGGGACACTCCATCCCCTCCGGAGGAGGCAGCTCCTACAGCCCCGGCACCTCCAGGAGAGAGCAAACCCATCTGCACCCACCCCAGCACCCTCACCTCCGCCCTCCCGGCCCCAGCTCTCAGCAGCCCAGTGCCACTCGCTTTTCCCAGGCTGTCCCTGCATCGTTCCCGGTCCAGAGGCCACCGGAGTCCCCAGCCACCCCGCAAAGGGGGAGCAGGGCGGGCGATAAAACCCACTATGGTTTTTCTCCTAAGGCCACATGGGTTTGGGGAGTTGCCTCACAGAATGAAGCCTCCGGAGACACGGCCGAGCTTGCGGGGAGGGGGACAATGGGCCCATGATTGCTTTCTAAGCTGGAGGTGGCTTCTGCCCTTTTTGCTTTTTATAGTCAAATCAGATTCATTGCTGCGAGGCCGGGAGCAGGGAGACCGGCTGGCTCGCGCTGCTGACCTCCCCTGCAGGTCACGGGGCTGTCAGAAATCCCCCAGAATTATCGAAAGGGTCACCAAAAGGGCAGGCTACACTAGATAAACTAAAACACAAGAACAAACCATTTGGAACAACCTCACCCTTGCACCAGCCTGACCCTTTCTCTTTGCGTCGGCTCCATATCGTATCTGCCAACTGGAACGAAGGAAAAAAGCTCAGAGTTTGACCATTTCTTCATAGCAAGTGAGAACACGCGTGCTGGGTCTGCATCCCTCCTGGAGCCCATCGGGAATTTTTCTGTGAAACCCTTCCAACCATTAAAGCTGCCGGAGTGATTTATCCCCTTTGAAGAACTGATATTCAGGACACATTTGTCAGCTACGGAGGAAGACCTTACAATAATTAATAGGGTTTTCGTTTGTTTTAATTAGACAAAAGCTGTGAGCCAAACTGTCTGATCTAAGCGTCTCTGAGCTCTGGGACGTTCCCAACCCGGATCAGAGGTCCGTGCCTCAGTCCTGCCTCCTCGGCCAAGCCACTGCAGCCAGATGAGCCCCGCGCTGCTGAATCCCCCCTTACCCAGCAGAAACCTGCACACCCACTCGCACGAGTCCCTGCCCTGCTCTCACTGTCTTCGCCTCTTTCTCCAGCAAGAGAAGCCTTGGCACATCCGAGCCCTGAGCAGAGGATTTTCCCAGCGGTCCCGGAGCAGGGCTGCAGGGAACCTCGGCGCCCATCGCACACGGCAGCGGCAGCAGCGCCGAGGAAGCCCGAGGTGCAGGAACGGTGCGTTTTAAACCCAGGTAGCGCGGAGCAGCCAGCTCAGTCATTTGCTTCAGACTTTGACACCAACTGAAGTTATCGGCAGCTCGATGTGAAGTAGTAACAGTTTTGTAATACAAAGCAATGAGGAGGGCTCTCAGCACCTTTTCTTTGGTTTTTTTAGAATATTTTGACTCTAACAAAAATAAGAGCAAGTTGTAAATCACCAGCAAGGTGCCTGGTGTCAGGTCTGAGGTTTCTGCAGAGGTTACTGAACCACACAGGCAACAAATACCAAACCTCCCCTAAAGCACAACTTGCAACACTGAACCCTTTGGGTTTCAGGCTGAAACGCACCTTTCTGCCTCAGCCTTCTGCTTCGCTGCCCCTTGGCAGTGCCTGTCGCCGGCTCCGCAGGGCCGTGCTGGCAGCCGCAGGCAGGAACCACGCCGGGAGCTGCATCCCCGCTTCCCCGCAGCTGCTTATTCACAGGGATGGTATTTCACAGGCTTGTCAGCTTTCTGAGAAAGAGTTAAGAGGGCAAAATACAGTATTGTGATTATTGCTTCCTCCAGCCCTGGGACAAGGAAGAGGAGGGGAAGAATGAAACCCGGCCATGAAAAGGCATTTCCCTGATAACAAACAGGGTTGCATGAATTATGCACAAAATTTGTTCATATTGTCCAGACTTCAGATATTGTTTACACAACGCATACCGGATAAGCCACCTCTCCCCACCATCTCCCTCCTGAGCACACACATCCCAACAGGTCTGGGGGAAAGAGAAACAGAAAATCCGAGGAAGAGACCTGCTGCAAGCCCCATCTTTGCAACTGCATTTTGGAGAGCGCGGCACAGCACCCTGACCTGACCTGATGTTACTCCTGGCTTTGTCCCAGAGTTGCTGAATAGACATGGACAAGTCCTGTTACTCAGCCTCAGTTGTTCCACCTGTGAAACGGGGATAATGCTCTCATACACGAGGCACTTGGACATTCAATTGATGGAAAACTCAAAAAGGGAGTTACCAGGCATAAACTGCTGTAGTAAAGTACGTGTTTAGCCCTTCTTGGTGCACCTCTGTTCATAAACTCTTTGATCAGAGACCATTCAGCAGAGCAGGGCTATTCTCCCGACAGTCGTGACAAGCAAACATAGGTAGGGCTACTACCTCTGACCCCCAAGGGTGCCGAGACATCCCTGCGACACAGCAAGGAGGCATTTCTTTAACACTGACAAAATCATCACCGTCTCCAAAGGAGCACTGACTCCTCTGGCAAAACTAAAGCAGGACCCCAGCTGTGGCCCCGGCGTGGCTTACACCCAGCTGTGCGTTGCAGCTGGAGACATTTAACCCACCGTCCTGGTTTCGGCTGGGACAGAGTTAATTGTCTTCCTAGTAGCTGGCACAGCGCTGTGGTTTGGGTTTAGTACGAGAAGAATGTTGATAACACCCTGATGGTTTCAGTTGTTGCTCAGTCGTGTTTAGACTCAGTCAAGGACTTTTCAGCTTCTCCTGCCCAGCCAGCAAGGAGGCTGGAGGGGCACAGGGAAGGTGGGAGGGGACACAGCCAGGACAGCAGACCCAAACTGGCCAAAGGGGTATTCCATACCCTGGGATGTCATGCCCAGTATATAAACTGGGAAGAACTGGCCTGGAGTGGATCGCTGCTCGGAAACTAACTGGGCATCGGTCAGCGAGTGGGGAGCAACTGCACTGTGCATCGCTTGCTTTGTGTTTTCCAATCCTTTTATTATTATTGTCATTTTATTGTTGTTAGTGTCCTTGTTAGTTTTTTCCTTTCTGTTCCATTAAACTGTTCTTATCTCAACCCACAAGCTTTACCTTTTTTCCCCGATTCTCTCCCCCATCCCACTGGATGAGGGAGAAGTGAGTGAACGGCTGCGTGGGGCTGAGTCGCTGGCTGGGGTTAAACCACAACACCCACCAACCCCAAAAGACATCCAGAAAAATTCATAATCAACCTAGGACACCTAGGTGGCAGAAATTAGACACCTTTTTCTTTCCCTGCACTGATACTTGACACCTGCTATCTGAGAAACCACAGCTGGCAGCTATTGAGCTACAAGTACACTGCTGCAAAATAGCTTATAAATTACCTTGCATCAAGAGAGGTGCTGGGAAAAGAGGACTTTATTCAGCACGCAGTCCCTGAGGACAGACCCAAGGCTGGCAACACCACCATGCACTGGAGCACGGAGTAGAACAGACCCTTATTTTCCTGGTTGCCTTGAAGAATGACACAGAGAGAAAATTTAACACTTCTAAAGTTTCATAGCGGGTTTATTCAAGTTTTGGGAAGTCTCAGTTTCATCCAAACCTGTGTAAACAGGTCAATGGCTTTGGATAACATTAAATCATACAAATTTGTAGCCAGAAAGTTGCGATTCTTTAATCCAGTCTCCTGCTGCAAGGACCAGCTCTAATCATAATTCAAGAGATGTCTCTCTAAACCATCCTTAAGGACCTCCAGAAACAGAGTCCACAACCCCTCCAGGCAATCTAGGTTAGTACATCCCTTAGAAAGTGCTTTTTCTAGTTTCTTACCCAAGTCCTGATGGACTGAGGTTTACCCACCTCTCTTCACTGGTGCACCTGAACATCGTTTGATTATTCATGGACTTTATTCCCAACAAAACAGAATTTAATGGATGGTGACCTTAGGTGCACGCAGATTAAATGATTTGCCCAAGACCAAAAGGTCCCAGTGGCAAAGCTAGGAGTTTTATTTCGTGAGCCTCAGCCCAGCACTCTCTCCCCAAGTGACATCCAGCTGCAGTTTATTACAAGAGAATATTACAGTGCAGCACAAGGGAAGATCACAGAGCGGCCACCGAACTGGAGGAGAAAAAAAGCAGCAGCTTCTCCTGGCCTCACTCCAAGTGCACCACAGGCAAGTGAAGAACCCCAGCTTCAAATTAAATGGGTCCCCAGCCACTCCATTAAACAGAAATCCTGAAACAGAAATCCTTTGGCTGTGCCAGCCCTGTACAGCGAGTGGTGTTCGTTATCCCCAACACTCCCTACGGCAGCCAGATGTATTTACACAGTAGCCACAGTGCTGTTACCTAAGTAAACCAGGAAATTGTACATTTGTTAAAATTAGGTTCTGAGATGCTGAATCCCCAACTGTGCAGCTATAGATTTCACTCAGCCAACAGCACTGAAACTATTAAGAGCACGCCGCTGCCTGTGTGCACATTCAGGCATGTTTCCCCATTCAAGAGGTGTTTACTGGTTATGATGCTCCATGCCTCTCCAGGACAGGAATATCTTTTCAGATTATGAGCAATAACCACCAAGCCAAACCTACATCGTGCTGTCCATCACCGCGCCTTCCCCCGCTGCACCGGGAGGGCAGGGGTGGTACGGCACCAAACCAGGGCAGGAGCCGCTGGGATGAGAAGTGGAGGAACAGGCAAAGCGAGAGGTTCGTCATCGCTGCTGCATGACCGGCACCATCGGCTCACTGCTTTGCTACAGATTTCAGCTGCCAGTCACAATGCTGGCATTCCCACTGCAGAAGTGGAAGAAATTATCATCCAGGTACCACTGTGCGATCACAAGGATTTGGAAAGAACACAACTGCAAAAGCCCTTAAATTAGCAACAAAACTGAAGCAGACAGGTTGATGCAGGAGAGAGCCACACAGCACTGAAGAACCCTTCAGGGACCATTAACCAGCCCTCATCAGGCCTGTCTTAGTGGAAGTATGTGCTATGAACTGCAATCAACACCAGTTCTATCAACGACACGAAGGAAGTGCCTTTACCTCTCAAAGCCTCTTTACACAGGGTTA
Organism: Sagittarius serpentarius; assembly: GCA_034782735.1. Lineage (NCBI taxonomy): Eukaryota > Metazoa > Chordata > Aves > Accipitriformes > Sagittariidae > Sagittarius > Sagittarius serpentarius. The sequence continues at coordinate 1,897,104 of JAVKLA010000052.1, read as the reverse complement.
CCTGCCCTTTTAAGTGCATCACGGGGGTGCTCGATGCAGTTTTTGTAAGTGTTTCGAGGTGCCTGAATCTTGGGAAACGTAAAGCATCTTCCTTCCCTGCCCAGCCTGCTTCACCGAGCACGACACGCAGCGACTGTCGCAGGGCTCACAGCCACACGGACAGCGGCTGGTTGCTCGCAGGATCCCAATGGGTCTTGCCCATCAGGGCCTGGGGGGCCCCCAGTGCCGGCAGCCAGGTGTCCCCAAGCCTTGCGTTCTGAGGTCCAGCCAAGGACCCCGAAGCCTGGAGCCACCTCACCTCTGTCCCACCATCAGCTGGACACCATCTCCTCTCCTACAGCGTTTGGACATCAATGTCTACTCGAGAAAGTGGCTTCTTCCCACTCATCTGCTCCATGCTCCTCTGCCCTGCTTTTCAATTTCAGAACTCTGGCAGATCACTGATTAATTCAAGCCTGTTTAATAACCCTTCTGTTTAGATGAAACAAGCTGTCTTGTTTTCTTTATTTTTAACACTAACTCTTGTTTCTTTGCTAAGGATCTTACTGTCATTTAAAAACTCTCTCTCCAACCAAGCTGATAATAGGATGGAGAAAGCATCTGCTTACAACCACATCTGACATCAGCCAGAAGTTACAGCGTGAGGCTAAAGGGGGACTGGACACCCTGATGGGCAAAAGGTCCCAAAAGCCTGAGCTTGTCTTGCAAAATAATTAGCTATAGAAATCCCTGTATAGCTCAGACCAGAGTGCAACACCAGGGACCACGGGGCCAGCTCCCGACAACACAGGTGAGAGGAAAGGAGACACGGGAGCTGGAGCACCCAAACTCCTCACGCAGCTCATCTGCAAGAATGGTCACTGCGCTTCTGCACCCTGTTGTGGGTGGGAAACATGCCTTAGAAAACCTGAAAGCCGTTACGCTGCTGCAAGCTCTGCCCCGCGCTATGCCCCCGGTGCAGCAATCGATGGCCAATGGTCAGGGGGGCGCGGAGCCCGGCAGCTGCTCCCACCACCACAGACTGGCCTCGCGGCAGCACCGGCAGCCCTGTCCCCTCCGCCGGCCCCCAGCTTCACTTGCCGTCACCTGCTCTCCCGTGGCGTCCTCACGCCGGAGGGTTCTGAGGCCTCGGCTGGTCCGCAGCGTGACCACTGCCCAGCGGAGCCTCCTCCCTCCTCACCCGCTGCCCCATCCCGGCTGCAACCCCCGAGTGCTGTGCACAAAGAGTAACAGACACACAGGGACCCGACTCCCGATGGGAATGAGTTGGAGCCTCTCAGCTGTCTCCTGCCTCTTTGAATTTCAAAGCTGCACTTGTCTGTAGAGCAACTGAGTCATTTCCTTCCTACACGCAGCCTATCAGACTGGATCCAGCAGTGCCCGGAAAACAATAAATCCTTCAAGGACCTGTAAGGCCATATTTCACAGGAATGCAGCAAGCCTGCCTGCTTGGAGAGCTCCTCGGACACCCTTTAATTCAACACTCCTCCGTGGAAGCCGTCTCGCCCTGGCCCCAGTCCCACCCGAGCACGGCAGCCGTCCCCATCCCTGCCGCTCGCACCTCCCGGGCCAGCACTGGGGCACTTGCAGAAGCCCAGGGGCGGACCAGTGCTTGTGACCGATGCAGACCAACACCACCTCATCACCCCTGAGCGGGTGCATCACCGAGGGGCTGAGGGGATAAGAACTGGTAATGATATTTCCTTGATTCCATAAAACATACAGAGGATCTAGGAGGGAGAGAAGCTACAGCTTAATTCCTTGCAGGACGTCACCGATACTTTGGCAGACCGAAGGAAGGCTGCAGCCGCAAAGCAGCTTGCTCTACAAAATACAGTGGAGCAAAGCAACATGTGAGAACCAGGGCAGGCTGTAAGAATACTTTCAGCTGGTTCCATTTTGTAAGTGTCTCCTTTACAACCACAAATTGGTCTTCTGGATCCACAAAACATTTCTATCAAGCTCACAAGGATTGTGGGGGGCAAAGACAAAACTCAATGATTTGAGCTATCTATGGCCTGAAAGCTGCGGAACTTCCACTGAAACGACACGGTTGAGGCGCCTGGTCAAAAAGAAACTCACGAATTTGAATTTCCATGCAGCTCTGAGGAAAACTGGTGCATTTTCCAGGATCACTTCAGTGCTGCTTCTGTTGTCTTTTCAGATGCCAGAAGCAAAGCCCAACTGACTTACATTAAGATTCATAACACTGTTAACCAAATGATCCCACATACATGAGAAAAACTAAATGACAAGGAAATTAATATTACATCCTCTTCAGTAACAAGATGGCTAAAGCAGATAATCTGGCAAAGTGTCGTGTTTATAATGGAAATTTGCAGAGAACGTAACAGGAATTGTCAGGGATGAACAAATGAGTCAATATTTTGCTTTTTCTCTTGTTAAAATTTGCACTGTTTGTGGGAAAAGCACTCTTTTTCTAAATCTTGGGAGGAGAAGGAAATTAAGCCAAAACTCTTTGTTTTTCAATAGGTTTTTGTAGCTCACGTAATGGACAGTGTGAGAGCAGGCGCTGGGGGGGAAGGTGAGCCGCCCACAGCCCTGCGCTGGCAGGACTCGCACCCAGGGAGACTGTACCTTTACTGAAAAGGAAATCAGATCTCGTATCAAGAATAGGATTGACATACAGCTCATTTCATACAAGTCTGCAAGGAAGCAAATGGTTAAAAAAAAAAAAAAGGATTGCTGAATTCACACTCAGAAGTGAAACACTCCATCTGCCAAGTCAGTCCAATCCCACCCAACTTGTCACTCCTGAGGTTAAGCCTCCCAGTGACCCAGTACCCTGGGCAGGGCTTATTTTTTTAAAAAAGTTATACAACATCCTTGGGAGTCCTTATAAGAGTCTCTGCTTTTGTTTCTTTCTGAGAATTTGTTCTAGCACTTCTCAGCTCAGCCCAAGACAAGTTGTGGCCGTCTCCAAGTCAGAAAATGTATTTGGTGGAACCGATGGAACAGATTTGCCCCTGTCACACAATCTACGCCTTGAAAAGCCAAGTTACGCAAGCACTTGTACCAGCACTTTATTATATCCCAGTGGACAAGCAAAGGGGCTCCTGCCTCTTTCTTCTAGTGAACTCTGGAGTGCTTGCCCATGCTCCTTGGTTGCTACGAGACTTTAAAGACAGTCTAAACCTGTTACCACCAAACAGGCCTTTAACACAAGTCCTGCTCCACAAGGCTCCTCATCTGCCGGTCGAGCCAAACACACCACAGTCCACTCATCAGAGAAGGGCTCATCGCCGCCGCCGCTGCTGCCATCAACTCCTTGCGAACTACAGAGAAACAACGGCTGGGAGAGAAATAGCCTGCAGTGAACCTTTTGCTGCTGCACCATCTCTCAGCCAAACAGATGATTCGCTGTGGATGTTTTTCATCTGGCCCTTCCAGCTTCTGTAACACAATGGATGATGCCTCCGTAATGTTAAATTGATTGGAAATACAGAGGGGCAGACATCACAGGTCAGAATTTTTTAGAAGGTTTTGGGCAAACATAGAAGCATTTCTCATTCCAAGGTGGACTTTGAGAAGCTCTTACTCCCAATTTGCTTACTCCAGATTTTGAGAAGAGCTTTCCCCCCGCATAAGTACATAAGCAGCATCTTTGGAAAGCACTCAATACGCAACAAACCAACTCAGAGAAACCACAAATGAAAACCAGCCCTCACCTGGCAGTCTGACCATGGCAAGCAGTTTTGCCTTTCTGGCTGCCCCACATCTCCCAGAGTCAACAGCTGAAGGAAGGGATTTAGGCGTCTTCGTTCTTACTCATACCCTACCCTCAGCATCGACACTTAATAAAAAGAAAACAGCAGAAGAAACGTTCGGGAGCCTGCAGTAGTACAGGTACAGTTTGTATCCAGGTACACTGACAAACCAGCGCTCTCCTGTGCCAGTGTGAATTCTGATAAAGCAAGTGTCTACTACATCCACACAGTCACTCCTCATCAAAACGCAGGACAACCGAGATGCTCAGAGCATGCAGAGTCACACCCGGCTGCCCCCTGAATCACACACAATAACCAGCCATGGCTTAGCAGGAGTGAAACTCCGAGCTGGGGCTTTGCTGCTGGGACCTCGCAGTGCTCCTGCACCACAGTCAGAGCTGCAACACCCCAACCACGCCTGGCCCCTCTCGACACCCAGGAGGGACGGAGCTCCCACGTTTTAGCTTCGGTGCAGATTTAAAACCTGTGAAACAGCAAATCTTCAGCACAAGAATAATTTAGCCAGTTAGGAAACGTACAGGCATGCTCCCTTTTCCTCCCCACCCCACCTCTTCACACTTCCATTAAAAATGAAAAGGAAATTCAAAGGCTTTTTTTTTGTTTAAATAACATTACAGGCTGTGACATAAACCAGCAAAGGCAGGAAATATGATCATGAGGGCAGTGCTCCATCCTCTGCTCCTGTCACTGTGACTTTTTGGGGACTTGGCAAATGAATGAGTAAAGGAGACAGCCTGCATGTTTTATGGAGTTGAACTGTAACATCCCTGTTAAGCAGCCAACTTACCATTTCTCTGCTCTGACATCAATAAATCTACCCAGCCACGAGGAACAAAGCTCTTCACATGAACCGGCTACATGTGAATCCCTTGTATTTGCCTACCTGGGCAAGCAACCAGCCCGCTGTGCTCTGCCGCACTCACTGCTGCTTTCGTAATGTTCTCAAAGAAGTGGGAAATTGCCGTTTCAGTAACATGACTTGGGAAGTTTTAACCCTGCTACCAACACACGCGTGTTCATTACAGCACCTGCTTTTCCAACAGCCGGTTCCCAGAACCTCAGCTTCCTGCTCGCGGCGGGGGCAAATGGCCCTTCGGACTATAACGAAAAACTTGACAAGGCAAACTCTGAAAGCCCAGCAATCGGGAAGCAAATAAAAAGAATTCAAAGCCTCATGTTAAGTATTATAATTAATCTCAAAACATTGAAGCTCAAACTCACTTTTTGGAAGCTCATTCCCAGGTTAACAAACCGAAGTGGTGTTATGCACGAACACCAACGAAAACCCCCGCATGCCTCCAGATTTCTGCCCTTCTCTTGCTGGACACCCAGTTTCCTCCACCACCTCCAGCTCACCACGCCGCACACGAGAGATCGCTCCGAACTCTCTCTTACCAATGACATGAAACCGCTACAGAGGGAAAACTACACATAAATCTCTCCGGAAGGCATATGTTCCCAGGCTCACTGAGCCTGGAAATAACACGAGGAACTTATTCCACGCTGAGTCAGGGTCTGACAGCGGCTCCTGGACCAGCCGTGGTGGATCCGCTTCCTTCCCGGCGCACGTCACAGGCGGCAGAGTGAGCAACAGCCCAGCGCTGCCCCAGAGGTTTCCTGTTTTCCCCAGCGCCGTGCGGCTTCCCGAGACATGGTACAGGGAAACGGGGCTCCGGACCCTGACACCGAGCTGCTGCAGGAATTAAAACTGCTGGTTTTCAAATGCTGTTAAGGGCCAACCAGGAGCTGAAAGCAAAGCAAGCTATTGCCTTTAACCTTCCCTGATATACACAGGGAACAGCCTCTCCAAGGACTGTCACTCCCCCATCCAGCCATCCCAGGAAAATGGAATAAGAATTGCCTGTGCATCCCAAGGGCTTCCCCCGACACCTGCCCCACACATCCCACTGCTGAGCCCCATGCCCAAGTTGAGGCCACGGCAGGTGGGAGCTGCTGGTCCAGCCCCCGGGAAGCCCTCCCGGCCCCTCCAAGTCACCGCGGAGAGGCAGAGGCCGGGTCCATGCTCAGCTCCTCCTGCCTGCACCCACTCCTCTGCACAGTCTTCCGATGGCACGGATTTTTGCTGGTGTAACTGTTCCCACAGAGGCTTCTGCTAGAGCAGCAACACCCTAAAACAGCACCTCCTCTTGCTCCCACCAGCATTAGTGGCCGTGACTGGGCTGTGAGCACAGCTACGGCATTACATGGCACCGGCACCCACCAGGAGAGCCCACGCCGCTCCCCACCGAGCCCGAGCAAAGGCTGATCTAACGTCCACTCACCGTGCTCGGGAGGAGGCTCAGCCTCGGCGGCAGCCAGGAAGGAGACTGCCCTTCCCGTCCAGCTCCCAGCCACAAGGCGCTGGGCTCGTGCTCCAGCACCGAGCCCCTGCCGTGCTCCCAGCGCAGTGCCGAGCCCCCTCCTCGGCGGCGCAGCCCCCGGTCAGCCCGCAGCTCCGTTAATGAGCCCTGCGAAAGGAGCAGCGGCAGCGGGAGGAGGCGAGGTGAGAGGTCAGTGTAATATTTACTCAGACGTCACCTTTCACTTTTATGAAGCGGGGAAGTGGTGCCGGAGCAGGAAAAGGGCTGTGAGGGACGTTCCTGCCTGGGAAGCTGCTGGCAGACCAAGCACAACACGCAGCCGGCTCCAGAGAGCCAGGGCCTGACTGGGGCAGGAGCCCTCCATCACACCCCCAGACCCCCAAAACCACAGGGGGCTGGGGGCAGGCTCTGGGCATTTCCCACCGTCGCTGCCATCTGCCCCGGCAGAGGGAATGGCTGGGGTGGGCAGGACCTCCGAAGAGCAGGGAACCTCTCCAGGTCGCCTGTGTGCGCGTCAGGAGACGCCCAGCCAGACAGGAGCCCATCACACAATGGGGCTGTCCCTCCGCACCCTGATTTTCAGGAACCCACAGGAGACAAGGCACACAGCACAGGGAGCTAGCACAGAAACGCATCAGCTGGTAACAAAATTTCCCCAATGGACCTGTTCCTTGGAAGAACCATCTCCTCTGTCAGGCGGTGAGATGGTACGGAGCGTGCCTCCCTGCGCGGACCTTTGTCAACGCAGCCCCACGCAGCAGGCAGGGCTGGCCCCCGGGGCAGGGCAGGGCTGGCACTCCCTGCCGCCCTGGCACAGCCGGGGCCCTGGCTCGCAGGGCTCTCCCAGGCTCGCTATCGCTCTGCCTTTCGAGATGATCTGGACTTTTTTTTTTTATAATGCTACTCTGACGCCTTTTATCTCCTGCTCTGAATGTAATTTTAGCCCAGGCAAAGCAGGATTAAATTTTCATAATACGATACATTTATCTCACTTTTCATTCCCCCCCCTCCCCATCACCACCTCCCAGTTCGATTTCAACCAAACAGAAGCAGCAGTTACGGTGAGAAACATGAGATGGGCTCTATCCGATAACGGAGGGGAGGGCACCTCTTTCCCAGCACCCTGTCCCTGGCAGCCCCCCCACCATGCAGCAGCCAGCATCCCAGTAGCTAATGCCAGGCCGACAGCATCGCTCAGGCCCTCTCCAGTGCACAGATGGATCATAACTAAGACTCAAAACCCAGCAGAGAACACACAGCAGATTAGGTACATCACTGACATATGTTGCACTCGTGTGTTTGGTAAACTTGGGCTTTCTCGGTGACGTCCTGCTAGAGCAGCCTCGCCCCCACCCGAGCAGCTCCGAACAGTTGGGCTCGGACCACAGCGGGCAGAGGAGCCACAAGCCACACCGGGGAGCCACGCTTTCCTGGACAAGGAACGGGGAGAGGCAGCCACAGCCAGCCTGCCTCAGCCAGGAATGCCTGAAAAGCACCAAAACCCTCCTGCCCCCCCCACCCCCAAGCGCTGCGCTCAGCAAAGCGCCGGCTCAGACTCGCAGCACCTGTAACTCGTCCTCCCCCTCCGAGGGCCCGGGGCTCACACACCAGCCAGCGGCTGCATCTCGGAGCAGCTTTGCCAGTTGCTGGGTTTATGTTCATTTTTCAGTTGGGCTCCACCAGCCTGATCCGGAGGATCCCCTCTAGTGGGATGAGGAGGTATTTCAAGCCCACAGCCCACTCCCATCTCCTCCCGAGCTCGCTCTGGACCCGCCGCCGGCCGGCCTCACTGCCCAGGGTGGGCGGTGGGCTGCAGCGGGGAGCCGGCTCGCAAATCACTCACCCCCATTTTGCCAGAGCCGTTTGGGGCAAAGCCAAAACCAGGCTGGAAAGGCGGATGCCGGGGAGGCGGCACAGACGGGAAGGACCAGAGGAGGGAGGAAGAAGTCAGCAGACATCAAGGATAAAGCCCCTTCAGCAAAGGGGGGATGATGTCCATCAGCAAAACATCTACCTCTGCCAACAACGTGCCACCTGGTCCACATGCTTCACCAGCAAGCCTAGGTGCTCGCTGCAGAAAGCGGGCTGGGGGCATCGTGGCCGCCCTGCGACGGTTGCTGCAGCAGCACGTGGGGACCCGGCCCGAGGCACCCACCGGCTGCGCTCACAGCCCATCTCCCTCGCTGGCACTAAACCACACAGTAAATACATCTATTTCACTGCAGAGAAAGAATCTGAACGCAAGCCCCGGGCGGCCGCCTCTGCCGCCCAAGGACAGCACGCTGCCCTCAATTCTGCTTTTGTTCCCGCTTTGCTTTTCATCCCAGAGGCTCCCTCTGCACCACTTTTGCAGACAAAGAGCTCGTGGCCTCCTCAGACCAAAACGCCCTCAAGTCTCGCGCAGCCGAGCCCTGCCCTCGCCCTGCTCCGGGAGGGAAGGTGGGCACCCAATGAGCCGAGCTAAGGGGGCTGCGCACAGGATGCTCTCGGTGATAAGGACACGTCAGATCCAGCCAGCGGCGTTTCTGGCTCAGCCCGGGGAAGAACTTGGTAGCACCTTTTCCCCCTTGCCCTCCCCTTTGCTGTTGTGGCGGTGGCCTCCCAGCCAAGCTGGTTAAGAGATTAACACTCTAAAACCCACATTTACTCTAATTAGCCATGAAATCTTTGTAACTAAGTGAAAAAATGTTTCCCTTGAGGGATTTTTGTCCATTCATCACTGTTTGAATTGCCAGGGAGAGAGGGGGGGGGGAAAGAAGAGAAAAGAGGGGGGAAGAGAGAAAAAACCCTCAGATCTAATGAATTAATAGCAGAATGCCCTGGGGGAGCAGCAGGCTCCTACAAAACACGGGCACCTCAAAGAGCGCTTTTCACAGGCTCGCCGAGGGGACGCTTCTGAGTTATTTGGAGTTAACAGACTGTAACGCAATGCTCCGCTCCTCGGCCAGCGCGCTGCGCTCCTCCCTTCCCTTCCGCAGGGACGGACGGACAGACGGACGCTGTGCCCGGCCGCGTGTGCGGACAGCTGGGTGCCCCTGCCCTGCAGACAGCCGCGGGGGTCAGGGCTCTGCCGACAGCACGGCCAGTGCCCCCCAGTTACTATTTTACCAGGAAAAACATTTCAGAGTTCAGTGGGAGTGGGGGCAGAGAATCTTGCCACAACTCAGGCCTATAAATATTTCATATCGCTGGAATAAGAACGATTATATTCCTGCCAGCACTTTTCTTGTGTATTTTAAATGTGTCACCGCCTTCTACTTTCTCCCCCGTTTGTGTTTCTTGTAACAGGCCCATGAAATAAAGATTAGCTGAATAATCAGGAGTGTTTAGAAATGTGAAGGGGCCTGTCTCAGGAGCACTGCACGCTCAGGTTCTTTTTTTTTTTTTTTTCTTTTTCTTTTTAAGGATGCCAAACACAGATTGGGGAGTGCAATTTTCACACGCTGTAAGAGACGGGCTGGAGCGGGAGCGAGCGTGGCGCCCGAGCGTGCAGGGACGAGGCGAGCAGAGAGCACACTCTTCCCCGTCAAAAATGACAGCCTCAACGCCATGCGGAAGAGGGGGGCACTCTCCCCCATTACATATTTATTGTTCAAACTGCAGAGGGGCCAATTAAAACAGCTTGATCACTGCCACGTTCAAACAGACGCGTACATGCTCAGAGAAGCAGGATGAGGGAAGCAGGTGTACGCTTTCCTGTTGCGATACAGTGCAGCCCGCTCCTCTGAGAGTCACTAAAACATCCTCAGCTGAACAAAGGTACTTCTGAGATGCAGGCCAGCTCCCACAGGAAAACATCGCGTTGGCACCCAACAGCAAGCACAGCTTTCCACCTCAAGCCTTCTTGCCACATGCCCCATGCAATTTCCGCATATTAGCTTTTGCTTTCTTTCCTAGTTCTGTTCTTCATATAAGCTGCCTATGGCATGAGAGAGTCTGCACGTACATCTCCCCTAGCTTTTAGGCAATTATTCCAAGACATGCTCTAGACTCCCACGTTTAGCTGCAACAAGAGTTCCCGAAGTAAGTTCTGGAAAGCCTTGTAGTGGTAGTTAAATTGGAGATCTCGGGAAGATACTGCAAATCACAGGTTTCCCCGAGACACCACAGGGTCTGCACAGCAAACTGCTCCAAATGTCATTTCCATTTAGCTGCTTTGCAAGCCAATTTGTCAGATACTAATGCAATTTGCTGAAGAGAGTTAAAGAGCACGGGGCAGTAGCAGTCATCTCTTCTCCAGGCTCCCGCAGCCAGCCTGGATCTGCATTTTGTCTTTCGCATCCAGCTGAAGTTCCCTTTTGCTGAGAGGCAGGGGAAGCTCAGGGTTAACATGAGGAGCAAGACCGAGCACGGCAAGAACACCGGGAAAAGCTGTTTCTGTCATATTAGTGGATTGTATGCAGATCTCATGCAGCATCTGTTACCTGTTTCCACCGCACAAACTTGTTATAAGCCAGGGGGAAACTCCACAATTAATTACATCAAACAACACTATAAAGACAATGAAGAGTAAATTGGGTTACTTTATCTTCTTGCAACAAGCGCTGTGGAGATGGTTAGAAGAGTTGAGAAAGATGACTGGTTTGCTAGATAAGCCATTTCACAACAGCAGTTGTGCATTCACATTACCCATTGCTTGCACCAAGTTTCTTAAATCAAAGCTATTTTATCTGGTTCCCTGCACCACCCCAAGATACCACATTTAAGCTTTGAGGGTCCTCAAAGTGACAACAAATGGCATAAGGACAGCAATAAAGACAAAACACCATTGCATTTTAAAGGATCTAACACCTCTGTGTTAAAGGAAAAAAGCTAAACATCTGTTCTGAAGATGGCACAGATTTCTTCTGAGGCATGTTTTTCAGCTGTAAAGTGGGTCATTTGATTTAACTTTTAGACACCGTATCAATGAAGCCATCCAGAGCAGGAGAGACAAGACCATCTCCCCAGGTCAGCTGAGATCTATTAAACACGTTCAAGGCACCAGTGAAGCATCAAGTGCTCAGCAAGTAACAGGGGAAACCCTGTCAGCAGTAGGTTTTTACATCATGGTACTCTGCTAACTTCACCTTCTCTCACCTCCAAGCCAGTATCTTGAACTGTAGGTCACAGACGTACAGGTTTTTTTTCCTCTACCACTTAACTATTCACCTCACTTAATATTAACCTATTGACTTTCTGATACCCCTTAGAACACAGATTAATTGAACATCATTCACTTCACCTCCAGGAACGTGAAAGTATTGGCCATAGCTCGAATGGAGACACAGCCCGTAGCGCCTGACCGTGCCAGGTTAACCGGAGGTCACAACAAGAGGGGACAGGGTGGCATCTCCCGCGCTCGCACGGAGCGGCCTCTGCTGCCATCGACACACACCATCCAGGCAGCTGCGGGGCTGGAGAAGACTCGGACCGTCACACCGAAGTTCGGATTTCCCTGAAGGGAGCACAACTGCGTTTGCCTTCCCTCCCCTCGTCGCCTTCCAAAAAGGGTCTTCCGAGGATTTGGGGAAGTTTTAATGGGGATTTCCCCCCCCCGCCCCAAGATTCAGGGGCGTTTTCAAAAAAGTCCCTCCGTGCCAACAGTAAGTTTTTACGGAAATGAGTTTATTCTGGTGCATCGACTGCTCCAGACCGTGACCGGGTGGTAACAAACGCCAACAGAATTAACGAGAAAACACGGACCCGCGTACCGCGTACGTGCGCGTACAAACGGCACGGGGAGGTAGGGGGCCGGCAGCGGGGGAGGTCAGGGGGATTTCTTTACGCCCCCCCGCAAGCAGCGGGAGGCAGCACCCACCCCCGGGTGCCGCTGCCCCGGGCACGGTCGGGTACCGGCGCGCCGCGCACCCCCCGCCGTCTGCAGCCCCCGGTGCCACCCGCGCCAGGCGGCCGCCGCCGGCACGGCCGGGGGGGGACGGGGACGACGAAGAGCCCAAACCTCCTCCCTGCACCTTCCCGGCCGCCCCCCGGCAGGACCGCGGCAGCGGCGATGCCCGGGGGAGCCCCGCACCCCCGGGGGGGGGGGGGGGCCGAAGCCCCTCGCCAGCCCGGGCCCCGGCCCCCACCGCCCCGCGCCGGAGCCGCCCGCCGCC
>JAVKLA010000052.1:1831872-1884469 GCA_034782735.1 Sagittarius serpentarius | reverse complement strand
GCACCACCACCACCACCCCCCCCCCGGCGAGCGGAGCGGGCTGCTCGGGGAAGGCGCACGGCGCTGAAACAAAGCCCGAAGGCGAAACGGGGAGCGGGGCTGCCTCCCCCGCCGCGAAAGGCTGCGCCTCCCTGGGCCCCCGCACGCACACCTGGGCCGGCGGCAAGCGGCGGTGGCGGCTTCCTCACCCGTGCCCTCAGCTGTCCCGCGTTTCTTGGGCTACAGCCTCCCATCAGCTCCGGAGGGAGGGGAGGGGAGGGGAGGGGAGGCTGCTGGTTTCTGTTCCCAGCTCCGTCCCCCTGGACACCCCTCCCACACAGTTTTGGTGGGGGGAGTGACACTTGAGCTCTCCCTTACCTCAGTTTCCCCATCTGTGAAACAGAGTCGACAATTCGGTTTTCTGCCAAGACCACATCACCTCCAGCGGAGCAAAAGCTGTACGCGTGCCGCAGAGCCCGCAAAGCCACCGACCTTCACACCTCCTGGCCTGCCAAAACCACAGCAGCCGTGGCCAGCTGGGACAGGGAGCCACCCACTGCTGGGAACCAGGGGATCCCTCCTCGGGATCGAGTGGCTCACCACAGAGCCACTACCTAGCCTCTCCTGCTGGCCTAGCGCAAGCGTTTGAAAAAATACCTGGAAGCTGTAGGTACCCAAAGCGAGGAGCCTCTTCAGCCACCTCTGAGCCACACTGGTTATCTGCATTGGCCCACAAGGGCTTGGGAACGCCTGCGAACAGGGAGGCAAAGCCAGCCCCAGCGCCGCAGCAGGCCAGCGCGGCCACACTGCTCCAAAAAACCCAGAAGCACCATGCGTGGCCCAGCTAAGCCTGCCCCAGCAAGGCAGCGTAGGAGCAACTCTGAGGAGTGCAACTGGTCAAGGGAATCAATGACATGATGGATTGCTGCTTTCCATTTCCTGTCATCAAGAATTTTTTAACAATTTATTTATTACGTATTGGAATATTTGCAAGAGAAAGTTATCGCCATCGCCCTGGGCCTCTTCCACAATAAACCTGAGCGACTAAACCAACCCAATCCACTTTTGGAAAGCAGCGCACAGGGCAGTTCCCCCCACCCCCGCTCACCACCGCTGCTGTGAGCATGGCTGCAGAAGCGGCCTCACTGCATCTTCCCCCGGCTCATCTCATGGAGGGACACGCCTGACGCAGGTCAGCAGGACCCTGCAAGAGCAGTTTTGGGGGGCGGGGGGAGACACAATTGCTTTTAGCTTTGCTGTTTGCCCCGTGCACAGGGTTCAGGAGCCTCTTGCAGGGGGCTCCGGCAGGGAATGCCTTTGCATCCCGCTGAGCAGCTCTGGATCCTGCGCTCCTGGGAGGGCTGTAAACCAGAGCCTGCACTGCCCCCTCTCCAGGGAGAAAATGACAGGTTAGCTTGCCTCTGCTTCTCCCCATCCTCACCACATTTACCATCCTTCAGAAAAGGATTTCCTTTCCAATAGTGCCTGTATAACCATCAGTGGACCATGGGCAAACCCCCCCCCCCCCCACATCACAGTCCCAGCCCCACTCCCACGAAAAGGGTCCCCTCGACTTCCCTGGAAGCTCTAGAGCAGGGAGGGGATTTTGACACCCTGGAAAGATACATAGGTTGCAGCTGCTCAGCTCAGGAGAGGAAACAGAAGACACTCAGTGGATGGCAGCACTGGTTCCTTAGCAAGGATCCCTTTCGCTGTTCTGTCCCCAATGCATTTACTGTGTCATGCATTCCCAGCGAATGGTACTAAATCCTATTACAAATACCATCCTTGGTTAAACGCGCATCCCACTAATGCAATTTCTCCTTTTGCAGAAAGCCATACAAGGCAGGTCAGGGTGTTTCAACAACCCTTTCTCTCCTCTTCGCAGGTCTGCCTGCATCCTGTCTTCTGTTTATTATTTATTGATAGTCAATTATGTTCCTGTATGGAGAGTCTGTCTCAAGCTAATTACAGGACTGCTCAGCTGGGGAGCAGCCCCGAGACTTGCAGAGTAGCACATGCACAGGGCATGTGAGCAAAGGGCTGTTCCAGCATGTGGGGAGCGAAACAAAACAGGTGGAGGTTCACCTGGGTTTGCTCAGGTGATGGATGTGCTGCTGGGCTAACGAGTTGTGTGTGTGCTTTAAATATTAGCAAGCTCTGTGCCGAAACAACTGCTGGAGAAATCCTTCTGTGGATATTTGCATTCACCTTTTTCTGAAAAGGGTGATAGGCGTAAGTCTTGGAATAAAAGTCCGGAGCTGTAACAGAAGAAAGGACCTGCCTCTGATTCAATCAAATACAATATGGTGACAAGTGTATAGAGATGCACATACACATAAGTGTAAAATCCTACGTCCACAAAACTCCGCACCGCCTCTGCACACATGCATATTTATGCACACTCACAGTGTCACGACACAGACACAAAATAAATAGCCAGGAGTGCAAGTATTAGTCCACACCTGACACTCCCACTGCCGTATACTTCTGAGCCCCTGGCGCAGGGGGACAGAAAGGGCCCTCGGACCTGGGTGCCAGCAGCCGTGTCCTCGGCAGCAGGGTCACCGACACCCCCCGCCGTGGCTTTGCCAAAGCAACCATGGGCAGCATCGGTGCGGGTGCAGAGCCCTTCAGCCCATCTCCCAGAGAGCTCTGAGCTGTGCCGTGAAGCAAAGCAGGAGCTCAGCAACCGCTGGCCAAGCAGGGAAGATCGGCCATAAAGCCATCTTTAAACTTGGCACACAACTCCTCATCCCCGTTTCCTCCGACACAGGGAGCTATGCTGAGCGCTCCTTTCCTGCAGGGCAGGATCCGGACCACAGATGACAAAGCAGTCTTTAAGCAGCTGGTGAAGCAAGGCATGAGTGAAAGATGGGTCTCTGTTCCTAGCCTGTGTATTCACAATTTCTCTCTGTCCTCATCTTTGATAAACTCCCCTGCTTCAGAGCGCAGGGGTCATGAATCTGTCTGAGCCGTGCGAAGCAATGAGCCTCCAGCACCCAGCTCTTCACGTTCTCCAAAAGTCCTGGATAACGTGGCTTTATGCATTGTCCCTGGCCCTTCTCTCGGTGCCCGCAGATGCATCAGGACCCGACATCAGTATTTGCTCTGCGTTTGCCATTCCCAGGGTAATAAAATAGTTTCTGCTCTTCCCTAATTTCTAAAGCAGGAAAATACCCTTCCCCGCCCCACTTCCCTGCGCCCCTTTAGGACGAGCTGCTGAGTTCAGGAAAGCACAGTCCAGGCCTCTGATCCCCGGCTAGGACTGACTTGGAGCAGCTGCTGCAGCTGTGCGAAGGGAAGAGCACCATCTATAGGCACCACCTATAGGCACGGGACACCCGGCTGCTCGCTGGCGGAGCATCAGTCGATAGCGCAGACGCCAGCGGCTGACAGCCTCTATAGTTACTCGCATCATATCTATCCATGCAATATTCAGCAGAGCTAATAATTATTCAGCACTAATCACTACAATAGAAGAATCATAGGCAGTTATTTAGAAATGATTGTTTCCACTCAGTTATTACCTATGACAGTGAAAGGAAATATCAAATAGTCAAACCCACATGTATATGGGAAGCTGAGTGAAAGATCAATGGGAATTTAACCAGCACTTTATGCTATTCTTCCTCTTTAGAAGAACCCTGTCAAGTAATTTTTTCTTTCTCTCTACCGTTCATAATACCTTCTTGGAAAATGAAAAAGATTTATTCTTTTCCTAATGCACCTTATCCTTTCCCCTCCTCAGATTTTCCTCGTAAATGTGAGCTTCAGTTCCTGTCTCTGTATCCCCTGGTTTGAACTGAGCTGAAATTAACTCAGAAAGGTTTTTTTTCTTTCTAAAACAAACTCCGTTTTCATTAAGTGCAAGGGCAGGAGAACAGAAAGTCTCCGAATCCTGAGTTACAGAGTGTCTCGTTACTGTCAAAACCACAATTGCTGACAATGTCTGTGCTGAGGTTGTGTCAGAAATTCAAGGTGCAGAAAATATGCCATTTTAAATCGTCTTCCTACAGCTAAGAATTGCCTCAGCTGAAATAAAGGGGATTCTACAGGGAAGAGCACAGAAGTACCCCTGCAAAGATACTAGGAATATTTAGCAATTTAAAAAAACAACCCACAACATGAAAACACTGGTCACACTGGCCCATTCCTGGAAGGTAACTGGGATCACCTTTTGCTAGCCCTTTCCTTGGCTCTGTAGTGTGACCACCCAAGGTCTACACACCGTGCAGCTCCCATCTCTTGTTTGAAATAAATATTCTGCTCTGCACAGAGCTGGACAGAGGCATCGGGACAGACGCCGGGACTGGCGGGTGCCCAGGGACGGGGAGCAGGGTCCTTTGCCAGAGATGCTCCGTGGGACTGGGCATCCATCCATCGCTTTTGGAAACATTACCCGTCCCAGCTGCTGACCCACGATCCAGCTGTGCCGTCTCGGCCCCCAGAGCAGCCCCGCCAGCTGCCAAAGCCACGCTCGAGGCTGAGAAGCTGCTTTGCTCGAGCCTCGCAGGGCTGGGCTGCACCTCCACCCCTGGACCGTGACCGAGCAGGCTGAGCAATTACAGCCCATTGAGTCAATTATTGACCCTCTAACGAAGGAGTCTCCTCACAGCCTTTGACATGAAACAGAAGACCAGCGCTACTCCGGCCTGTCACATCGAGAATTTACAGCTTAATGATTTCCTAAGGGCCAAATCCTGTTCTGACATGAGCGCACCTGCTTCGCCATCGATCAGAGGCACGTTCTGCAGCGAGGAAGGGACGTTTCCCTGCTCGTGGGGTTACTTCTGAGCTGCACACCAGCACCAACCGCGCCTGCTCCGCCTCCAACTTGCTCACGTTCAGTGGCTGAAGCAGATGCAGCAAGACCGACCATGGGTTTTCCTATCATTGGTTTGTCTGCATTATTAATTATTTACTAATGATACAGTTACAAACAAACCCACTGTGCTTGAGGCAGCCTTCAAAGATTTCCCATCTGCGTTTTTTTCTAGTAACGGGGGAAAAAAAGTCTTCATTGCTCTGAACCCCAGACACATACAGGCCAAGACAGTGGCGATCAAGACGGTCCCCTTCCCCGTCACCTCCATCCCAGGCTGTTGTTGGTGAGCCCTCAGAGCAGCTTTCGATGATCCTAGCACCCACAGCTAGCAGATCTGCAGAAATCCTCACGAATTGCAGCAGGGCCCATTGCAACACAAATGTCCGGTTTTTAAAGAGACAGGTGTCCAAAGGGGAGGGCTTTTAACAGCAAGCTGTAACTGTGGTTTACCAAAATCTCTGCATCTGAATTTCACCAGGACTGCTGAAGTTTGTCTGCTGGGTTCACTGAAGGGGCGTCTTGGGGGAGAAGCATCTATGCAACTTAGTTACTCGCATTGTGAAGCCTGAAAGGTGGGCGCTGTGATTAACAAGCTCTTTTAGCAATAAATCTCCCCAGCGCGCTCATTGCAGCATGTTCATTGGAAATCTTTAGTTCCTTCATCATAAAGAAATGAGTATTTCAGGCTCCCTGTCCTAATGAACATAAAATACAGAGTGTATTGTCAAACATGCTGTGGCTCTGCCTTTTATTCTACAATCATCTTTCTAATTTTTCTGTAGGCAGTGTGTAGTACTGACAATGCAAAACTAAATTAAATGCAAAACTAAATTATTTTAAACCCTAATTTCATCTCTTTTTTTTCCTCTTGTCTGAGGAGATTGAGATTTTTTTTCCCCTGCATAATGGAGGGGTGGGGTGGAGCTGGAAATCCTTTGATTTGTGGGTCTGTGACTGTTAAGCTGCTGCTGCGAATTCTGCAAAGCATTTTGTAAGTGACTGAGGAACACAGAGCCTGAAGTCTGCTTATCGTTTCATACTCTTTTCAGTATTTCTTAGGAGTTTTTTCAGGAAAGAGAGGGGAGGGAGATGTTTATAGTCAAATGCAAACTCAGAAGTTTCTATAAACTCCTTCTTCTTCAGGGAGGTTCAGCCAAAGTCAGAGTAAGGCAGAACAGGTACAGGTTGATTTAAAATATCCTTATTATCAATCTTGATACAATCATGAAGAATACAGATGGCCAAAGTAAAAAAAAAAAAAAAAAAAAAAGACAACTTCAAGAGCTCCAGCCTTTTAATTTACCTCCTAATTTGGCAGGACACCTTTCCATCTCATCTGCTTCTCCAGAATCTCCTTCTAGCTCTCTCTGTGCACTTGTAACGTGCACTGGGCAGGGCTGTGCGAGGAAAACACCGTTTCATACCTCCAGGGAGATGTTCTGCTGGTGACCAGCCTGGCCAGGCACCGCACGTGAACCCGGGCTCCCCTCTCCTGCCTTCCCCCATCACATCTCCTCTGCAGAGAAGTCTGCCCTGAGTCAGAAAAGATGTATCAGAGTGATTTATTTCATGTGTGTAAGTGATTATCGCAGAAAGGTCTTTGGCTTAATTGACGTATTGGATCATGTATGGTAAGTGTATCCAGGGAGTTTTCACATCACAGGCAGACGTATAGAGAAGGACCTCCTCTGGTTCCTTTCTTTGCCTCAATACCCAGCAAGGGGCCCAGGAATATTGGGGGATTAATGTCACAACAGAGGGAAAAAGTCTGCCATTCAATCTATTTAAACATTTTATTTCACCAGCACACCAATTAAACATTCCCTGTCTGAAGAGACGATGGATTAAAGCAATAGCAATGCTGAAAAAAAAATAATCTCTTTGGAGATCTGTCTATGGACAGATCTTTTCTCTCAAATGATCAAGGAAAATATATGAAATTGGAAAAAAAAAAAGACCTCTTAGAAGTAAACTTTAGGGCTATGTGAATAATTTCTCCCTTCCCTGTCTGTGCTCCCTTTCATGAGCTTCTTTTACTTTCACTGGCACCTTCTCCCTTGCAGCCCATTTGCATTGCCTTAATTAAAGGGAGCTGGCAGCGATGGCAGCTCTGCAGACGGCCGCCTACTGCCCTTGGTGGGGTCTGGAGGAAGCGTTTCAGATGCTGAGCCCAAGCGCTTGGGTCTGGGAGAAGTGGATGAAACCATGCTCCGCTCCAGTGTGGACAGTCCTAGCTCATGCCGGGCTCAAACCTATGACCACAAACCAAGGAAGTCTGCTTGGGCTTACACGAAGACCAGGAGAATACATTGGGTTTCCTCCAGTGAGAGCCCCAAGAGCTCTCCCAGGTGGCCTCTGCTGAGCTGGTGGTGTCTTAGCAAGCTGGTCTGGTTTTAAGAAGTTCCCTTCTCACTGAAGAAGGACCAAAAGCACCATTTTGTTCTCCCAAAAGGCCACTCAAGGTGGTGGCAGTGGCACCTCCCCAGTGCCAGCCTGGTGGGTAGCATACCTTTGCTGATTGGGATCTGTACCAGGAATAAAAAAAAGAATAAAACGCCTGACCAAACCCCTGTGTTACTCTTATTCCATGACAGACACCAGAAGCAATACCATGCAGTTGGCAAGCTGGTCATGTATTTAAGCAAAGCAACTCAAGACTTCAAAATGATAGCAGTGGACTAGATCAAAAAAAGGAGACCAAGTGCATTATTTTTCCCAACCATGGACGTACCAAGACCTACTTCCAGCTCCTCTCTATTTGGATAAGTGGAAGGTTTAAAAGAAAAAGTTTTCCTTGGCAAACATGTATTGGCAGCAGAATTGGACCAGTTAAATATACCCAGCCCAGACAAAAGGAAGAGACTGTTTCTAATTATGAATGCTCGTATTTTTCTATTCTATGATTTCTAAACGTTGCCTGGGCCAGAGGCTTAACTCAGGGATAAGAGAAAAAGGGGCAGGGGGAAATCAAGTATGCAGATTTGCTAATACCTGATCGACATCCGAATTCCTCAGCACCACTGGCACCACAGAATCCTCAGGCTCCACCTGAGCTCGAATCATTTGAAGCTATTCACGGTGACTCCAAAAACAAGTCTTAGAGCCCATTTCTCTGTCAGATGGGGTAATTCCCAAGCGAGCAGAGCCCTCGCCTCATGTCCGGCCATCCAGGAGCCCTCGCCCCCCTTGCAGGTGGCACCAGCAGGTTTCCCGGGGGGTACGACCCTTCCCTCTCACCTCTCAGCATTCAGAGAGCAACAGGGCTCCTTTGCACGCCTCCTTAGCCTAGAAGTAATTCAAACTAAGTTTAAATAAGACGACACTTGAGCAAACTATATTTAGATCTGCATATCTTATTTTAAGATTATTTTATCATTTATTTCTTCTGTGGCGTTGGACACCAATTGTGAGAGATACTGGGTATCCATTTAGCAGTTTTGGCACTTTCCATGAACAAGTAAGAATTTACTTTCTGTGAAAGAGGCTTTAGAAGAATTACCCCAACATGCTGCCGTGAATGTTTCATGGAAGAATCCCAGGTCTATATGCTGCATTGATAAGCTACAAGGCATTCCTTAGTGAAAACCAGAGGAGACTACACGGTCCCTTGCAAACAATAAAGAAGCGTAAGTCATTAACAAATCGAAACAAAAATAATAAAACAGAGCCGGAAAAACTGAATGTGCTTAACACTGAAGAACAAAAGAAACGGGAACCATTTGTTACCTAATAAAGGAACTGGAAAAGAAAGTCTCTGACGATAAGGGAGGACGATTTGCTCTCATGGGCCAGTGAACATCCAAATATATACAAGCTGTTCGCAGCAGACTGATTGCAGCTAGGCCATAATGCTATTGTACATGCTCTAAAAAAAAAAAAAAAAAGAATAAAAAGGGGGGAACACTACCACAGAGAGGTACTTCAGAAATAGATCATGGTCTATTCATTAAAACAGATTATTTTAGTGAAATCTATTTTCCCCCTCTCTTTATTGCCATGTTTTCTTTTATGTTAATTTTGTGTCTGTTTAAAGTTGAATTCCTTGATCTGCAACATCTTTAGCTTTAATTTTTTCCTCTTCTCTTACCAGTGAAATGAATTCAAATCATTTGCATTTATTGCAGAGAACATTCAGCCTCATCTGTAGCCTTTAGTCTGACTGAATTGCTTTTCTGCTTCACAAGGCACATAGTGTAAGCTGGAGCATGCCCCCTCACCACTCTGCTGCAGCCAGAAATAATCTAGTTGGCACTTCCATGTTTCTGTAATATTTATCATATTGATCATACACAAAATAAATAAGCAAAATTATATTATTGGAAGCAATGATCTGATGAACCTATGGACCAAATCAATCACTTGGCAAAGACTTAAAAAGCAGCAGCTTGCTCTCAACCATTTCCAAAGTCCATTTTCCTTACAAATAGGTTTCTCATCAACCTAAGCACCCTAGAAAGAACATGTCCTTCCATCCACTAGACCTCCTTTGAAACTAGGTGTATTATATATGAATACTATGCCAAATCTAACTTCTAGAGTAGCATATACTTCCGTTTCTTTAATTAACTTTAAAAATCTTCTTTTAAAAATACTGTATACGTTCCACTGATATAGCTTAAAGAGACCCAAAATACTGAGAGGGAATCACAACACACAAAAACAGAGCTGGCTTCAGACTAGGCCTATTTGTTTAAATAAATTTGTAAAAACTATGGATAAATACAGAAAATTTGCATAGCTTGTATTACATGATCATCTCTTGTGCTACAGGAACAATATCCCTCCTGCAATCCAATATGGCAAAGGGATAACTGCCAGAGCCAGGGAAAGGAAACTGGAGACCCAGATTCAGACAATATGAAAACTGACCTCAGCAAATACATCATTAAAATGCTAAGCTCGTTTCAAGTGGTTCTCTGCAGCTCTAAAGCCCCCAGTGCTCCATTTCTCCACCAACTTCCAGCTTCGCAGTCTCTTCCTTGGAGAAACTGGCTCCGGAGCAGAGAAGATGAAAATTGCAAGGAGAGATTTAAATGGATGGCAGGGGAACCCCAAAGAGAAAACACACTAAAGCATGGGCCTATGTTTAAGCACAGGCATTCTGTTATCTCCAGCAGATGCTACAGGGCCTCGGTAAATAGAGATGGACCTGAGCACATGCCTGAGTGCATTGCAGTTAGGGTCAAAACGGAGAGACCAAGGCACACGGAGGGGGGCGATGAGTGCTCCAGAGCATTGCCACTAGCTGGGACCCACCGGACGGCCAACGCCATCGAGGGAGGCAACGCACAGGCTGGGGCTGATCCTTTCCCAATTCTTCTAGCAGCTTTATCAGCAGCAGCAGATGCTGCTGCAGTCAGATGGAAACAACACAAGGAACTTTCCACATGGCGTCTAGTCAAAGAGAAAAAAGAGGATCTGCTAGAGGCTGGCTGGGGATACAGGGGAATCTCACTGCAGGAAGCCGACGCAGCGTTTTTCAGGTCAAGCTTTCCCTGCTGCAGTGCCACGTACACCATGGTCCCAAAGCGCTTTGGGTGCAGTACAAGGTCCTGGTTGTGCCTCTCCAGCCGAGAGCTGTTGTATCTATTTCGTTGACAGAGAAGCAAAAGATTGAGGCGGGGAAGTGACAGCAGGAGGGGATGCAGACAGGAGAAAAATCCAAAAGTCTTGGCAATCATCTCATTGCATATTCTGTACTTGTGATCTGTCTAACGCCATGGGATTCACATTTCCTACAACTTCCAAGTTGACATGTTTAGAATTAGCATTCACAATACCTCAAGTGGCAATATCTTGGTCTTAATTCTTCTTTCCTATCTGTCCCTTTACACCTGGAGTATCAGCCAGTGAACCATGCCAGACCCTTACACTGTCACCGAGATCCAAATCTCTCCCTTGGTGTCAAACTCCCACTAATGACCTCGGTTCTCTTCTCATACAGTCCACAGTGAAGGAGAAGAATTCTATGAGAAACTGGCAGAATTGAGGAAAGAATCAAACTTACTGATTCCAGTATCAGATGGGCACAATAACTGTAATTAAACATCACATAGGCTGTCTACTGGTTGTCTGCCCTTGGGTTTATTCTATGAATAAACTGCAGACAGACAGACTGCTCTCCAAGTTGTGACTGCAGTCTTGTGAAGTATGGATAAATTAATCAAGCTTACCTCTCTCTTTGCAGGAAAGCCAATCAAGCTGGCTTTTCAAAGTATAACTGCTATAAACTCTGCATAAAAAGGGGAAAAATACAGCTGGGACATACACGTAGGCTTTTTAACAGCTGTTTGTAAATACGTCTAATAATTCATCCTGTCAACATACTCACTTTTCCATTACAAGGAAATACTCGTAAATGGTATTCCCAGTGCTGATGGATCCATTTCCTTAATGAAATACACATAGTTTACTTTACAAAGTTTAATTGCTCAAAGAATGGGTGTCAGGTTTCTTTATTTGACCTGCGGTACTGAAATCCTTCCAGCTCACATGTACAACAAGTAAAGAAGTTAATGGAGCTTTTGCAGCAGTGGCTTAGTAGCTAAGCCACCTTTAAGCAATAATCCCAGCAAATATAGATGGAGATGCTGGAATCTCCTGCCTTCTAGGAGTATAGATGTAAAGTAATATGAAATTCAGTCCTACTAATTGACAGAGCAAGGGATTTCTATAGGGAACGCCTATAGCACTGAAATCAAGTCATTGATTATATTTTAGCTATGTCTGCCTGCAGCAGGACTGCGCAGTGAGAAACGCTGAGCTGGAAAAGGAACAGACTGGATGAGATGTCATCAGGGCCATGCAGAGATGGGGTAACAGCATCGTACGGGGTTATGTGGGCTGAATTGTCGTATCAGTAATGCACACACCAAATTCCCCATCTTTGTCAGCTTCCACCTTTTCTCCATTAAATTTGTGATAAACGGAAGGCTGAAATTACTGGAGTGCCTCTGTAGCCTTGACTCTGAGTTAGCAGAGGAGAACCCTGCACTTTCCCACCAGCAAGGTGTCTGAATCTCATCCGGGATCTCAGACCACGTAAAACCACCCCCAAATGGGGCAAAGCACAGAACTGAAGGTGCGTTTTCGCAAATGAATCACCACGCACAGGCCCTGCACACTGCAAAGCCCATTTCCGTTAGCCAGAAATGCTAACGTGGTCCTCAGTGTGCCCTTCTTCCCGAAGATGGAAATGGTAAGCTATGTGCACACACTACTAATGATCTAATCTGACCCCAAACAAGTGGGGAGACAGTTAAACCAAAGCCTGAAATAAAACACTGAGCCAAAAGTGGTGGTGTGATTTTGAGAGACATGCAAAAATGTTACTGAAAGCTAAACAAACTCATTTAAGCATGATCTCTCTCCTTCTGTATGCTAATATGGAAAATGGAAAGTAGCCTAGAAAATATTGTATGCTCTCAACAGCAGGCAGGAAGGTTAGCTGGATGCCAATACTTAAACACGATCAATCATTTCTAAGAGCAGTCTGAGCGTGTAAGCAGATCTCCCTGCATGCCACAGCAGCTCTACATTACTGAAGTTTCCCCAGTTATGTAAAATTAAGCTAAAGACTTACTACTGAGGCATATGAGGGGAGCATGGGTACAACAGATTCCTCATTAAAATGAAATATTATGCATTAAATCAAATCCTGACCACAACATTTCCTGGTCCTGTTCATGACCCGTTAGCTGGACTCCTGGTAAGTTTTTAGATCATGTAGAGATTTTGCTCCATGACATTCCAACTACAGTCAGAACAAAGTGTGGTGGGGTTTTTTTTCTGAATTTTTGTAAAGTATTGTTGTTTCATGATATTTCACATTGGAGATGACTATTGTCAGAATAGATCCATTGGTTGGGATCTTGCAGGACAAAGAAAGATCTAGAAATAGAAGTTGGCTCTTTCCCGCAAACTGCACATTCCCCGTTTCCACCTTGGGGTGGGCTCGGGAAGGGATGAAAGCCAAATGGCACATCCACGTTCCTCCCATCCTCTGCGTTGGGCTGGGCCCGTCTCCTCTGCTCCAGGATCAGCGCAGTCTCCGCTGTGGTTCCCCTCCTGCAGCAAGACCCGGAGAGCCTCGCGGTACAGTGACAACCATGAAGCGCCTAAGCAGCCATAGATTAGTTACAGTATTTAATCAATTTGTGTAACGTTCACAGAGCTGTGAAGAGCCTCAGTGAAGCTCTTGGGCACGCAAATAGTTTTAACATACTTCTCAGCTAAACACGAGGGTTAGTGACAGAGGCCGCCTGACAAGCCAGCTTGCTGGACGCAGTGGCGGAGAAGCCTTTCCTCTGGCCCTGGCTGCTGGGGGAGAGGTAAGGTGTCCCACAGCACACCAGTTTGTCACGTAGGTAAGTTTAGCACAGGCACACCTATCCTGTAAGTACAGGGGAACGGTCCTGTTCTAGCAAATAAATATCCATGTGCTGGAACCGCGGTCCTGTCGCGCATTCCCCTTACAGAGCGGAACAGCAGCCCCCCCCAAGCCTGCACAGGCCCTGCCGAGGGGTGACTGTGCCCCGATGAGGTCCGGCCACATCGTCCCCTGGCTCAGCACCGCCTCAGTTGTGTGGGTCCGGCCCTTACACAAGAGGAGGCAGGTGATGGATGAGCATCCCCGTGGGGCAGCCCCACACCGCAGCCTGGGGACTCGCTGCCAAAGGGGTCGGCAGCAGGAGGGGAAGGGCTCGAAGCCCCTGCAGGAAAAAAGGCCAGAGGACTGTGTATTAACTGGCCCAGAGGTTATGTTGGAGAAGAGAGGTCTGTTTGTTTTTACTTCTGTCTTACTCCAGCAAAGCAGAAGCTGATCATATGCGAAAGAGCCAGGATTTGAACAAGATCTCAGACAATAAAAAGGGCAAGGCAGAGGGCCCTGCAGGAGGAAGACTGATGCAGTTTTATTCCCAGATGCCCAAATGGAGGCATTCTCTGCTGCTTCAGATGTTAAGGTCAGAAGAGGACAGATAACTGAATCCCCTTTTAAACCTCATAAGGTGAGTGACCCTCGTGTAGTCCCTTCTCTGAAGGGGACAGACTATTTTTCTACAAGCCCTCATAGAAGTACACAGCAGCAGCAAGACTTAATCCTTTTGAAAAAAACAGCTGCAAAGGCTGGCTCTACTCAGGTTTCCAAAAAAAGGGGGTTGGGATCTTCCCAGGACCTGGCTTCCAGCCCGCCGCAAAGCTGGCTGTGAAGCAAGGTGCCGCTCCCAACACTCCCGTCCTGCAGCCCAGACGCTCCAGCTACAGCCTGAAATAAAGGACCCAGCTCACGTATTTTTTTGAAAAAGCAGCGCTGTTTAACACAACCAGCACAGGAGGCAACCTTGGCTGAAAGAACCAAGCAATCCTCCACCGCCGACTGCAGCGACAGATGCTGGTTGCTCTGCCTCCTTGCAATGGTTTGTACAAACCGGCGCGGGAGCTCCTGCCTGCCAGCGCCCGCCCGCAATCCGGGAGGCGGCTGGAGAGGAAAGGGCCGGCTGTGGGGATTTTTGGAGGGGCCATCTACAAGAACCACCCGCAGCCAACCGAGAGCGGGCACGGGGCAGCGTGGAGCCGGACAGGCTGCTCTGCTTTGGTGTCGGGCTGCTGAGCTGCCTGGGCACTGCCCAGCGCGGCTCCACTCGCCTCTTGGCGTGCGAGGGCTTGGCACAGCTCTCCCGGCTGTCTCACAAGTGCTCAGGGCCCTGCTAGGGCTGAAGGCTTGGTTTGTTTTGATAAGAAAAACAACCTGTTTCCCCTCTCCCCCTGCTCTTACCCTCTCATCCCATTCCTCTATGCTAAAGTGACACCAGCCTGCAGAAATAAAGCACATTTGGTGATTTACAGAGCAATAAGGAGAAAAAAAAAAAAACAACCCACAAGTACTCTCCAGTTTGGGCTCCCAGATCGTCATACAATGAAGCCACGAAAATAAACACATGCTAATGCTTGACTGGGTGAGAGCATCTGACAAGATGGATTTTTAAGCCAAGTGTATCTGTTAACAGAAATCCTGCCTGCTCTGCGTGATCCTCAGCGCCCCTCCTCAAACAGGCTCCCCCCACCAAGCAGAGCAGCAGGAGGTCACCCAGCCCCACAGCATCCACATCCCCGGAGCCAGGCTCCAGAAGCCCGAGGACTCTCCATCTGCCCCTGGAGCACAGTCACAGCTCAGTTACATGCAAGAACGGGCTTCCAGGCTCCGACCTGATCTGTGGGCTCATTCTGAGGCGAGAGACAAAGGGCTGGAATAACAGAGACTGATCATTTCTGCCTTCATTAGGTGGGCACCTAAAGCTTCGTTAGGTTTACACAGGGAGTTAGTAAAGCCCTCCAAGCGTCTGAATACTTTTGTCGATCTGTCCCCAAATATCAGACTCTGCTGTAGGCAAATGCTGCAATTTCCCAAGGAACCTTTTCATCAATTTTTTATATGGCTCACTTTCTTCAAAGGCAGACTGGGGCTGGATGTGAGAAGGGAAACTAATATTTCACTTTCATTCTGTTGCATTTTAATACTGAGGTTTGGCACCTGGCTGAATGCTGCCCCAGTTTGCCAGGGAAGACATCAGGAATCAGTGGGTAACTGATATCACATTCATTAGTACAGAAGAGGACAGAATCTGGTTAACTATATTAAAGGCTATTCAATTTTTTTCCTTTTTATTTTCAAATCAAGCTTGCTGTTTGATCCTTCCCATACCATCAAGTAGTTGTCCCATTTGAACAAGGCAGGTGGTTAATTAAGAGCTATTTTGTTTTACCAAATAATGCTCTTCAGGGAAGAAAGAATGAACTGAGCACTGAAATGTTTAAAATGGTGATCCCTAACGTTCACACAATTTAGCTTAATTTCCTTGGGACTTTAGCAGGGCTGACAGATGACTAGTCTCCACCAGGAAAGTGTTGCTCTATGGTAAAGCAAGGGTAACACTGGTAGTAGGTTTTATCTCTTTGGCTCTGGTTCCCTACAAATCATTGTTCGGTCTGAGCAAAGCTTGCCTTGGTGGCATGGCATATCATATCAAAAGACAGACGTGGCGAGCCCACTACCCAAACAGAGGATTCTTACGGCGGTGACTGGCAATGCGGCTTGGCAAGCTGCAGACAGCGCCCTGCTCAGCGCCTGCACGTCAGCTGCGCCGTGGGTCTTGGTTAGGATATACCCGTGCCTTTGGAAATGCCTCTGGCATCCAATAGCACATGCATGTTGGCCTCACAGCAAAACTAACGACGAGATCCTCCCTGGCTGGGGGCAATCCAGCCCTGCTGACTTCAGCAGAGCTACGGGTATTTACACCAACTGAGGATCTGTCCCTGCGGGAGCAAAACTGGGAGCAGCCAAACATCCCCCGCTCCAGAGGTACTCGGGCCAGGCTGCAGCGTGCACTGCTGCTGCTGGCAGGGAAAAGGTGGATTTGATGCAAGAGATTAAAAAGTTTACAGTGTGCTTCTATGAGTCTTGCAGCTTTGTAACAGGTTTTCCACTTTCTGTCTTGGAAAGCTGGACGTCTCCAAGACAGTGTTTAATCAAAACAAAACCTCACTAGTAAGAGTTCAATCCCAAAAGGACAGAAGCTAATTACAGTTTTGGTCAATCTGCAATTTTCTTCCCTCTAATATAATTTTATTAATTTCATGCAGACTTTCAGTTGTGGGTAGTGTGTCAATCTGGGAGGATATCTTCTAGCAGATAAGCTATTTCATCATTAAAAAATTGACTTTGTTTCTGGCTCATGTAACAGCTTAGATTAATGTCCTGTCTCTTCAGTTCAGGAACCTCAATTTAAACCCCTTCCTGTTCAACTTGATCAAGAAAGAATCCAGTCTGGTCCTGGTACAGAAATTAGTCTGTACAGTCTACATTGTTAAAAATTAATTTTACCTGATGGCTCCTCAAAGCTAAGTGAAACACAGCCAGCAGTTTTGCAGAGCCTTCCTCCCTATGTCTACCTTCCTCTGCTCTCACATTTCTCTTGCCTTCATTGCTTCTCATTTCTGTTATTTTAAAATGTTTTGGTTTTAATTAAAATCCATAAACAGGTACAAACAAACAAGAAGAAAGGAAAGATTAGAGTCTGTTATCTTCTAAGTATAGTCCGTATGTGACATTTCAGATAAATGAACAGAGCCTGGTCTAGCTACAGAGCTCATCGTCCTGTAATTAATTCAGCAACAAGGTTACACCTCATGCGGGTTTTCACATTGGGCTTTTCTTCATGGCACAAATCTGTTACCTCCTTCTGCCCTCACAAAGAGCCTCATTGACTTCAGCTCTGAGTAAAATAAATCTTACTTGACCCAAGCATTGTCTTCACCTTTGTGCAGAATTTATTCCTCCTGCCTTTCTGATCAGCATCACCACACGTTTCAAGCACACGACTGGGAATCCATGTTCTTTTCTTTTATTGCTTCCTCCATCCCTGACATCTGACTTATGACAGGCCAAGAGTGACTTCTCCATTCTCATCCTCAGCTTGTTCTCTTGCAAAATGAATTCTAATTAATAAATGTCGGTATGTCAGCTTGAGTTCCTCAGACAGAAAGCAGTAAAGATCTACAAGGTGTCATTAATTTAGAATTAGTTTCAGAGACATCATTTCTTTAACTTTGTAACTGTCTACCCCTTCACCAATCCATCTCTACACAGTTTTACATCATGATCATTTACCAAAATATCCTAGAGGCTGTTATATTTTAAGCCTTTTCCATTTTTCTTTGTGGTTGCTCTGATTTAGGATGTGGACTCTCGGGAAAGACTGATTTACCAGGCAGTGAATGGACTCTGTCAGGCAAGAGGATGTCTTCTTTAACCCTTCAAGGGCCACAGCAAGATACAGTCCTGGGCAACCAGACAGCATATGGTGATTGTTGTTTTTATCAACATCTTGGTCTATAATTCATCTTCATATGCTTTCCCTCCTTATCACTCCCCTTATGTGTCCCTCCAAGAACGCTACAGTATGCATATTTAAATGGGGAACTGGAAAAGTGCTCACGTTCAAGGTGAGTAACTTTAGAGAGCGGAGGACAAGAAAACCAAAGCACACTAACCTCTCTCACTTATTTCCCAGACTTGCCTAAACCAAAGCAATAGGATGGGAAACCATCACAGTACTGCAAACAATCACAACAGAAGTTACTCGTGTTAGGTAGGTAAAATACTGGCAGTAAGGGCCTGCTGTAGCTATTCCCTTTTTACAGAAGATTACAGCAACTGTCTCAGAGCCTATGTTGCTACTATTTTCCCTGCTTTTGAATATGACCTTCTGTTTTGTTTTTAACAAAAGCGGGTCAGGAAAATAAAAATATTTCATAGAAACGTATGTATGCTTACATATTAAAAAGGCTGATTTATTGATCACAGATTGGCAGATTTTTGCCAAAAACAACCCAACTCTCTCCAACATTTTCCCTCTGCCCCCCGCTAATTGGAAATGCCTCTTGTTGAGTTAATGCTGAGATTCAGAATCTTTTTTTTTTTTTTTTTAAGGAACACCCTTTCCCTCTAGTTGCTAGACAAACTGTTTGTTGCAATTGGTAAATACCTGCAAAATGCTTAAATTGTCTCCTCACCCCCCAAACCACTGGCCCCTCTGCAAGGCACTGCTCAAGCCAGCTCCAGGGGGGTTGTTTTCAAAACTCTGCACAAGCAAACAAGTCTGCAAAAGCAGGGCCAGGGGATCTGGAGAAGACAGAAAGCTGCTTGGAATGGGTAAAATTACAACGCAAACCCCTTCACAGAGCACCTCAATGTACAGACATGAAACCAGGAGTTCCCAAAGCC
This sequence comes from Sagittarius serpentarius, assembly GCA_034782735.1. Taxonomy (NCBI): domain Eukaryota; kingdom Metazoa; phylum Chordata; class Aves; order Accipitriformes; family Sagittariidae; genus Sagittarius; species Sagittarius serpentarius. Next base: position 1,865,876 of record JAVKLA010000052.1, on the reverse strand, counting down.
ACCCCACACTCTGTATTTGGTCCCAGCCACACCGACAGGGACCCATCAGCCTTCTCATCGGCTCCCCCATCACAGCCACCCTTCCCAGGCCGGTCATCGAGCGGATCCCAGCACTGGCCCGCAGCCAGCGGTGCCATTCCTGGTCAGAGCGGGTCTGCAGCCGAGTGAGGGACGCGAGCAGGACCCAGGGCACAGTGGCTTTGCCAGGAGCCGATCTCATGGGAGAACTCGGCAAAACCCAGCAGTCTTGGGATGTCTTGTTTGGTTTTGTTTTTCTTTTTGCCAGAGAAATAAACATGCAAAGCAGTTCTGGAGAGAGCTGCAGGCCACAGGACACCCCCCCCAGCCACGCTCCATCCTGCCACGGGAGGACAACCTTCGGGGAACCACGCGGCACAAGCCTCCGAGCGGTTCTGTTTAATGAGAGAAAAATTGATGCTCTCGTGTCTCTTCAGTTGAGAGCTCTCCTCAGGGGGTTTCATCTCCGCTTCTCCAGGAAGAAAATCAGAAGAGTGGGAGGGGTGGAGGGGATACACAGACTCCTGCTGATATTCAGAGGTTACAAAAATCTGTACAAGAGGAAATGCCCAGAGCACTTGTGCTCACTCTGTGTGGTGGGGACAGCAACACCTCCTCCACCCTACCTCTCATTTTTATCTTTATTCCTATCCCTTTTTCATCTCACCCCCCCCCCCCCCTTTCTCCCTACCACCATCTCCCTTCCCTCCTACAGTCCAAGTCCTCACAAACATGAATTTTTTCTTCTTGCCAATTTTGGAGATTAAGTTTCCCAGCCAACTCCCAGGGAGAGAGGGAAATGGGAAACGCACCCAACAGGGATGTGACAATGTTAATAGGAAGACAAGTCACTCACACGGTCTGCTGCCAGCGCTCTGCCGTGCTGCCCTTTCGTGCTTGACCCTATCTCATCTTTGGAATTTAAAACAACTTAAGACCATGTAGCATAAATGTATGCCTAATCTCATTACACTAATAATTCATAGGTCTTGATCTGCAGGAGTTTTGCAGATAAATGGGGAGAGTTTTATAAAAGGGCCCATCATCTTTAAGGAGTTGCATTTGGAACATGTCTGCTGGATCATCCTTCCAGCAACAATGGCTCAACCCATGCCACAGGGTTTATCCTTTCAAATGTCACACTTTAAAAACCCCCTTGAACTAAAGCAGCAATCAGACAGCACCTGGGTTTGCATGCTGGCAAGAGCTGCACGCAGCTGTGCGGGGTGAGACCCAGAGCTTCCTTGGGATGCTCTGAGGAGTTTTGCTCACACTTTGTAGTACATTTTATTCCCCAGTTCTCTATTCTCTCTTTTTTTTTTTTTTAGGAAACAGATTATTACCACATCAAAAATTACCTACTAAGGGAAAACAGTGATCTTTATGGTATGTTTCTCATGATTTCTGTGCTGAAAACCAGGCAAAAATTCTCCAGCGTGCAGTGAAACACTGGGTTTGAGATGAGGCACTTGGGACTCCTGGCTTGGCACCTGGCTAATTGCTGCTGGTCAGAGGTGTTTCTGTTACTGCAATTATACAAAAACACCTTAAGCCATTCAGGAAATGTAAGCATATAAATTTAAAAGGTTGAAACAAAACTGAAGGACGCTTAGCATGTACAATACCTCGAGAGACTTTTTTTGAAAGCTAATGTGTCTGCTGGGGCCTTTCCTCCATTGCAGTCCCCAGCTCAGACCCATTTATACTAGTGGGGGTGCATTTGCTTTGCTTGCACACCAGACACCTTCACAAGACAGAAGTGCTCTCTTTAGTGGAGCAGTCTGAAGCTTTCCTTGCTGCTTATGCGTGTTTGTGCTGCGATTACCGCCCAGTCAGGAAGGACAGTTATGGGGGGCTGCTCCTGCGTGGGCTGCAACACGCTCTGGGTTTGCTTCTGCCGACCCAGGAGGGCTGCTGCATGGTTTGCTCACACATCAGTCAGTTATTTGTTGGCTTTACAAAAGCAGGAGCTAAATCCTATTCTAACATTAGGACACACACATAGGACAACTGGTGTCACATAACTGCTGCACAGATAAGGCTAAATCTCAGCGATTAGCCTGGCCTCAGCTGAGTCCAGTCATCAATTGCAGAGTTACAGGATCCGCGGTCATTTATGTTGACTGGAGATCTGGGAGTTTTGTCTGACTCGGAACCAGATAAATATTGAATAAACAGCTCAGGAATTGACCCAGTAGGTGGGAATTATATTACAACCAAGCTCAAAAATGTAGGTATTAGTAATGGGAAAGCTGCTACATTTTTTCCATTTTAGCCTTCCAGTCCTAGCCCTGGACAGGTTTCAAACACCTTTGGCTAGCATGATGGGTACATCTGAACACGTGTGTGCACTTCCCACACAAGCCATACAAAGCCCAGCTTGTGGAAACACACAAATACAAAAGCAGTCAATCTACCCAAAGAAACAATTAAATACTAATGTTATTAGCCTACATTAAAACCAGGTAAGGCCCAGAAATGAAGGAGAAATTGCTTTGCATTAGTTTCACTGCATGTCATCCTGTTCCTAGCAGGGTTTTAATAATGAGCATACTTACTTGAATAGTTCGCTGATCACACTCACCAGTCCTAAAACAGACTCCTGCCAGAAGAATGTATAACCCTTTTGATACAAGCTGACATCAGAACACACTCACTCAGGTGAGGAGAAACGGGTGGCAGTGCCCTGGGCAGAGGTGTTGGCTGCCACCACTGCCCCGGGACACGCAGTCCTCTTCCAACAGGAGAGAGAAGAGGAGCCAGAGATGCTCATGAGGAACCGTGATCGTTACCTTCCAGGGGGCACCAGCAGAGAAACAGAGTAAATTGTTTGTAAAAAAAACCCAAACCAAACCCAGATTATTTGTTGGTTTTGAGAGTTTGCCTGTTTTCTTGGTGAAGGCTTCAGAGGCAGCAGAACATTTTCAGGCTCTTTATTACACACAAAACACTTCTGGGAACCAGATAAAAAAACCTTTGCTCTTAAACTTTAGTTCCTTCTTAAATGATGCCAGTATAGCACAAAAATATAGGAGAATGGCTGCAGATCTACAAAGAAAAAAGTAGTTGTGTATAGACCTGGAAGCAGTCCCTGGCTCCATTGACAGCATAAACATTATATCACCCCATCACATATAGCCAGGATTACTTGTTCCCATTGGGTTCCCCCACCCCCTTAATCCTTTTCTGCAGCTTTACTTTCTTTTTATTATTTCCAGGGGCTTAAGTCAAGTTTTCAGTCAGGCTTCAAAGTGCCTTACACTTTTTGTGCCTGTAATTCCTGGACACCAACAAATGCCAGAATAAAATTACTGGGACTCTGCAGGAGCCACTTGGAGGGGTCATTAGACATTCACAGCTGCAACTGATCCCAATCCTGTTTCCAAATAGTCACAAGGAAAAAATATTAATCCCCAGATGATTTATGTGCTGAGGTTCTATACTAAACTGGGATGTTCACACCTAAAGATATTGCCATTGGAGAAGGATCTCACCTCAAACCTGGTGAAGTCAGTAAGATCATTTTAATGAGCTTTCAATTGCAGTGTCTACACTGTGGGAACATCTGCTCATGGCTCAGAAAGGTGCCCGGCTGGGCCAGATGCTATTAAATAACCCCGGTTTAAATCATTGAAGAAGGCGCAGTAGGGTCTTCCTTAACCCAGCACTGCAGCAAATCCGTTTTTAAATCCATGAGGTCCAGTGGCTCATGCAGGAGTTGGCACAACCAGCAGCCCATTTCTCAGCAGCTGGCTGAGGTTAAACAGCAACAATGCCAACAAGCAGTGACACAGAGCAAGGCACTCGTGTCAATAAACATACTTAGTTATTCCTCAGGTGTTGCTTTTTTTTAATTATTAATGAAGATGCTCCACACAATGTCAGTAGGTACTCAAGAGCCTATATTGCAGCATGGCTGGCAGCCAGGTCTCAAGGACAGCATAGCCTCCTCTTGTGCTTCTGCCCAGGAGTGGGAACAGACTATTGTTCTCTGATAACTTATGAGCGCAGCGAAATTTGTTTTTCATGTGTAATAAAGTTGCCAGTGGTGTGCAATTTGCATTTAAGTTGGCTGTATGCACACTGACTGGGACTTAAGTGTTGTTCACAGAGCTAAAATAACACGGTTATCTGTCATTTCAACCCCTTCTAAAGAAAAGAATCCATGAGAAAATTTTAAATATAGTATCACCAACAGATCTTCTGTCTCATATTAGGTCCCCTTGACAGGGTTTAGAGCAACCCAGAAATTGTTAGTAACAGGCAATCCTTATTTTGGGGTCTGTGGAGAAGCACAAAAATGGGCTGCAGTGGTGGGAGAATGAAAGAGTTGCTGCCTTTTTTGTGCTGCTGTATAATCTGGGACTGAGGTGAACCAAACGTGTAACACAACCTGTGCCTGAGAGAGATGGGGCCACCCCCGAGCATCTCGGATGAGGTTTGTTTGCAGAATCGGGAAGCATAACACCACGTGTAGCCCCACAACAAACAGAAGAAACGGGACCAACAGGTCCAAGAGCACCATTTTGCTCAGAATAATAATGTGCTCATATCAAAGACCCTGTGGTGCAGGTCTGGAGAATAAGGTCAAGACACCAACGACTATTTGAGTTAGTGTTCCTGGGAGAAACCGTAATCCCTGCTGCTGGAGAACATCACCCTGTCCTTCAGCACTGACCGCAGCGAGCTGCCCTCCTCTGAAAGCAAATGAAACAGGGGGGAGAGGTTCCCATCAAACCAGGCCAACAACCGAGAGGTTTCCTTTAACAAGAACCAGACCCCAACCCACAGACGGTGCTGCTCGCTGGAGCTCTCTGCCCACCCCTGCCTCCCCAAGCCCTGCCCTCTGAAGCCATCTCCATTTCATTTGCAAGCTGATTCCATGATGGAGCAGAAACGCCAATCAATTGTACAGCCATCAGCACGAGAGCATCCCCAATCTGCATTAGCCAGCTGGGCAGCTTTCCAGAGCATCATCTACAACACATGAATTATTACCCAAACATTACTGCTGTCAGCACATTCCTCTCTATACAACTTCCTATTATTATTTTTTTGGCGGACAACCCTGGAATTTTAAACAGCTCAATCTTGCTAAAGTAATGCAACTGCCTACTGCCTCCAGGATGAACTTTTCATAAAAATCAACAATAATCCTTCTACTGAGAATAGCAACAAAACCCCCCAAACAACCCTTTTATTTTTTCTTTGTTTGTTTTGGTTTTGGTGTCTTTAGCAGCTCTGACTTACATTTTAATTTGCAATAACAGCCTTTTATTTGTCTTGCAGAGCAAAAAGAGACTTAAGGGATCCTTAAGCTTCAGTGACAGAGTATGAAGCAGCTTATAAATCAGGCCACAGACAGCAGGGTCAGCAGCACTGCCGCTCGCATCTCGGCTCATTAAGAAAAATGCACATTGAGTACCATTTGCTTTGAAACTGCTTGTGCTACTGTGATTCATTCAGAGAACGCCAAGAGTCCAAGAAGCACTAGAAATAGTCTTAAAAACCCTGAAAACAGGGTTGGTAAATTAGTTACTTAGTCATTACTACTCCTTTCCATGACAACTGCAAAAAACTAATGGTTGGAGTGAAAACTGAACAGCGCAACGCTGCAAGTACTGCACAGCAGCTCGGCGAGCCCTTCCTTGTGCTGTGTTTGGACAGATGTCAACACTTGCAGAGTCCCAGCCTTGGACTTGAAAGTTAAGTTCGGCATTTCAGTTGATATAACATATATAAACAGAGCTTGAGAGCTTTTCAATCCTACACCCAGATCTCCCAGGCATTCCCAGTCCCCTGTGAAGGGTCATTCCTTACTTCCCATGTCTTGTTTATTTGAAAGGAATCATTAAACAAAAATCCTGAAAGTTGTATTTGATAGCAATGAAGGTAGAGATCTTGCCATTATTACAAGAATCAAAGCTTTCGTTTAGTTTCAATATGCAAATTACCTTGATAACTCTTCTGGTTACAAAAACAGGTATGTATTTCTTCCAGGTCCTGAGCAGCATATGTGCTATTACATAGTTAACAGATTGCACATTTTTTTAATCAATCATGGTTGATTTTAGAATGCAAACTTTTAGCATAACAAAAAGTGTGACTGATTATCCAAAAATATTTATTCAAGATTAAAAAATGTAGCACATGAATATTTTAATAAATATTAAATATGTATGTCTCCTTTCCAAAGCTTCCATAACCAGGCTTTTAATTAATTTGTCATAAAAAATTTATAGAGCCAGGTAGACTTTGAAACATAATTACCAAATTATATCTTTAAGCTTCAGATATCCACTTGTTTCTTGTGCCAGCATGGAGCAGGATGAGCCCCAGCAATGCCAGGGAGGCCACACCAGCACAAAGATTCTGCTGCAGGCCAGGAACAGACAAAAACAATCCCAGCCTCTTTCACAGCAGTTTGCGAATCGTAGGGATACATCGGATTAATTAGTATTTGCATTTCCCTACAGCATGGAAACACCAGCTGAAAGCAGGAGGTCCCGTTTGCTGGGAGATGCACATGCTTGGGAAGAGGTGGAGGCTGAACAGCCACAGTGAACACTGGGGAGGGCACGGGTCGGACCCGCAGCCCAAGGCTGGGACACATTTCCCCGCCGCCTCTTCCATCTCTCCCATCCAAGGAGTGCTTCAGTGCCTCCTTCCCCGCTGCAAAACCTTCTCCCACCTCACAGAAACCATGAGCTCAAGGGACAGATGCAGGATCTGAGATGCACTCCCAAATTAATTTTTTAAGGAGCAAGGAGCTCGCGCTGGCTGTGCTATCTAGGTCTCCCGTCTATAATACTGCTGCCAGCAGTGACTTTGCAGCACTGCCTGGGCTCTCAGCCTGCTGCGCAGTGAGGAACCAGAGCACCCAGTGCTGGGGCCATCCAGGTGCCCAACGCAGAAAGGAGGAGAAGCTCTGGTTTGGCAGCCCTCCCCAGGACAGCCGAGCCAGCCGTTCCCAGGACAGGTCAGAGCAATCTATTCCCTGCACATCCACAGCATCTCACACCATAGAGATGCCTCTACTGTTACACTCGCAGATTGCATTTGCCAGGACAGTGATGCCCCGGTTTGGGCAGACGACAAGAAGCCCAAGCTGTCTACGTCTGCTTGATTGCACTGCGAGCTGGCACAGACAAACCCTTCCTGCTGCCAAGCTCCAACGCCGTGCGGGCTGCCCAGGTTAAGTGGGGCACATCCACCCTGCCCCCCATGCCAGCACACACAGCACCCATCCGGTCCCGCTCCCTACACCTCCCCAGCACCACCGGCTCAGACATCAGGCTTTGCACGGATGCACTTTCCTTCTTGTAGCCCCCACAACAGCCCCCGGCAGGCACAGAGCTCCGTGTCAAAGGCGGGTCAGCCAGAGCCCAGCTCCATGCCCAGGGATCCAAGGAGACAACGCCACGTCTGAGCTCAGCTTGGCAAGGCCATGTGTCAATACAGCCTTTCGCTGCTTGCTACAAACCTGCCTAAATTTCTCTAGCAAGCTGCTGCAAGGAAAACCGAAGTCACCTTCCCTCAAATCACAAAGGACCACACTCCACTCACTCTGTACTTATTTGACCCGCTGGCAGTCACAGAGTTGAAGGAGAAAGAGATGGAGTCAAGAACTGAAATGCTGAAGCCCATTATTTTCAGGAAATTGTGCTACTGGAAGCCCTCATAGCTTTTGTAATCACCTCCCTGTGCCACCAGGCAAACTCAATTCAGCAGCAAAAGGTGGTCACAGCCACACAAGCAGACACTGCACTTTTTCAGGGGGATGCCAAGTAAGAGAGCAGCAGTTGGCCATCCTAAAAAGAGACAGGGAGGGACTGGGGTTTTTAGTAAATTATTAGGAGGAGAACTACAGTCAGGTTTTCAGCATCTTCTACTAATTTTAGCTGGCATTCGTGTGACATTTTGGTCAACAACAGCATTCCTCATTTCCTTGCATTTTAAAATTCCTGTCATCTGTTATGGAAATGATGTCATGTAGCATCTGAGTGCCAGTGATGAACCTCCAGAAAATCCCAGAGACTCCAAGTGAACAGGTTGGCCCCAGTAAGAGTCTTTGGGTCAACCCACAGGGCTAACTACCACATAACTGAGATCTTTTTGCCAAATGAGCCCTGAGATAAATCCCTAATTGTATTGCCTGGCATACAGCTCGGCCACCTGGCAATACCACCACCCTCAGAGGCCAGAAGCAGATGCAGAGAGCCCAGATCCAGCTACATGACCTCCCAGGAGCTCCACTGGTTTCCTCCCACGGGACTGCAGCTAAACATTACATCAGCTTTCCAGAAACTGGAGAAAACAGGACTTTGTATTTTTGGCTAATCGCAGAGCCACTGGGAAGTTTTTGTACAAGCAATCCGAGTCCACATCCATCTCCACGGATTTGCCTGCATGGAAGCATTCCTCTTCTTACACCAGTATTCCTTGCCCTATGGTGGGTTAGGATATTCAGTTCTCTATGTATAGACGATACACATATGGACCAGGAGGTGCGGACCAGGAGGCAGCACCACAGGGTGGTGACCCCCACGCACTGCGTGATGCAGCCTCCCCAGCTGGGTGGGTTGCCCTCACCTCTCCAGCTCCACTCCATGCTCACGGCCAGACTGCGAGGAGGCAGCACAGAAATAGCTAATGAAGGAAGTCAAAGCTGAAGTCCTCCGAGTTACAGAGAAGGGCCGGGAAAGGTTGAAAGAAACACTGTTCGGAGTGCTGCTCTTTTCCCCCTGTGCCTGCTTGCCCAGCAGCAGATAACCCTCAGTTAATTGTTCCTGGCTTAATTACCTCTTCCCAGAATAAAAGAAAGGTCACTTTACACAGCAACTATCAGAAGTTTCAGGGAGGGAAATGTTCTTGCCTTATGTTCTGTGTACACCCTGCTGCCACTCCACGGAGGATCTGCATTCGGGGGGTGCTGGCTGAGGTCCCCGGCACGTTTCGTGAGGGCTGTCAGAGCAAGCCCTTCCTCCCCAGAGCAGGGAGCCTGCCTGCGCAGCCGGGGTGCCGCAAGCCAGCCCTCAGGGATCAGGCCCATCAGTGCCCTCCGTCACTCCTGCTGATGACTGCAGTCCCCCGGCTCCCTTGGCTGCTGTCAGCACGCTTGGTACAGGCAGTCAAAACAGTTTGAATGCCTCTTCTTGAATGTGGCCGACACTGATTTTATGATATACTTAACACCCCATCCAATAGCTATTAGTTTTACTGTCAGGCACACAATGTACGCGATCCATCTTTCTTCTCAGGCACACCACGTGTCCCCTCTCAAATGACATTGCTCTACAGCAGTCTTTATTTGTTGCCATGGGGTTTTTAAGCATGAACATTGAAGCTCTTATCTTTTTGGTTTGTTTCTTATTACGGCACGTTTTATTTAATCAGGATCGGTCCACAGTTCCTGTTCAGACACCGCAGCAAATGGCTTTGATTTCCTCTTTGGCAAGCAAGGCTCTGCAGCAGGGAGCTCCTGCCACAGCACTGCCCTCCCTGCGAGAACAAGCCTTCTGGCTGCCTGCTTAGAAGGAACGACGCAGGGAACAGCAAACCCTCCAAGATCCCATGCACAGGCTGGAGCAACCTTGTTGCTTTTGTCACGGTCAACCCTCTTTGTGCATCGCTGCAATGGAGGGGCACATCACCATCTATGCTTTTGCCTGCGGTAGTCTTTGGGCTGCAGGAGCCCTGCAAACCGCTCGCTCCTGGCCTGTCTGGAGGGGAGGTAAACTGCTCCCGTGCAGCTGAGAGCTATGGCCTACCGTCATCCTGCAGGGTGGTATTAGTAAAAACCACCTGTGGTGACGGCAAGTATGCCCCAATTTCAGGACTAGCCTGCATTGCTTTGTGCCACAATTCCCAGAGAGAAAGAGGCACCAGGAAAGCAGGGCTGAGCAAACCGGCACGTAAAGCTTATCCTACCCCAGGCCTAAATAAAGTTGTTTGCAGCAGGAATCATGCTGATTCTGTTTACATGCAAAAGCATTCAAAGTTGTACAAATGCCCATCAAAGCTCAGTCTCAGACTCCATTAAACACTAGGGCTGTCAGCCAGAACATGACCACATCAAAAGCCTCCATGAATTATTTCAGAAGCATTAACAGAATAGTTTTCTTGCAAAAGTGTTCGGGCTCTCTGAAAACAGTATTAAGAGGCATGAAATCTTACAGTTAACACTTGAGCTATCAGTCTCGCAATTCTGTCTTCACTTAGTATTAGTCAACCAACAATGTGAAGAGAGTTAAGAATTGACATCATAGGAGGGTTTATTATCCTCATTTATTTTGTTGTCCCATCCGAGTTTGTCTCCAGTGAAGAGCTGCTCTACCACTGCCTGCATTGGAACACCCCGAGTAGGAACCGACGTGATGGGCTATGAACACCAGCATGCCTATATACGCTATTGCATAGCCTCTCATTTGTGGATACACACTTCCGTGCCACAGACAAACAGTGCTGCTTCAAAATCTTTTTACACAAAGGATGGTGGAGCAAGCTTTGTATGGACAAAGTACTCGGACAGAATATTAAACTAAATAACAGCAATTAATTAGGCTTGTGTAAAGCTATTAACCTTCAAATCCCTATAGAAATAATAAGTAATGCTCAAATCCTCTGGGATACACATGATATTACCCCATTCCATAGAAGAGGAAGTGGAGATCCAGCGCAGTGAGAAAATTTTGCCCAGGGCAATGCTGTCGCAGGGCAGGGGGAAGCCATAATCATTTCCAGTTCCACAGACCAGGCTGCTGCTCTTCGACCACGCTTGGGTGGGTGGATACAAGTGATACCTACAAACACCCATGTATTGAGCACCCCATTTTTAATTGTTACAACCTGACACACTGTTTGCAGACTAGCATCTGCACCACATGAAACTGAGATTGTTCTGGAACAGCTGATCCCTGTCATTTTTCTTCTCTAATCCCCCTGCAATCCTGTGCAGCTGATCACAACAGTCTTCCTCCCCACCACCTCCTCCTCAGTGTTAGCATTACACCCATATGGAAAAAAAAGAGATCTTAATCTTCTCCTAAGCTCTCTTCCCAAATGCCTTCCTCAACTTCTATAGGGAGCTTATAATAAAAAAAGCTGAGCATCAGCTGAAACTCAGAAGTCTCTCTGGGGCACTACATCCACAGCACCAATAAATCTTGTAGGGTGGGTTTTTTTTTTGCACAGTGTCTCTACAATTCAGCCTTCCCTGGGGCACACAGCTAACCTTCTCCAGGTTTTCATCATCTTATGGCCTAATTATTGCAACAACCACATTATTTTCAGCTTTGTTCAGAACACCAGTAGGTTTTGCTTGCATCACCCCACTGGCTCATCCCTCCTAATTGCATCAAACACAGGTTGCCTCAGTTGTCAGAGGCCCTTCACAGCTTGTCCTCCCCTTCCCATCTTTTGTTCAGCTTGGCCCAGGGCACCAGGCTCCACTGCACATTGATTATGTTAAAAGCTGCCTATAAATACCCACAAAGCCACTTCAGTGCTCTGCTTCAAATCTTGTCTCAAACCTCACTTGCTGCAGTGTGTGCAAAAGGCTTGAAAACAGTTAGATTGCCCGTGTCCTGAAACCATCAATTTTAATGTTGGCTCCTAGTGCCATTGTTTTCTAGACTAGTTCTGTACTTACCTTCTCACAGATTGTAAGCACACTTACAATTAAATTATGCCACTGCCCATTCTCATTTGGATTTTGTGCAGCACTCGCTAACACAACGGTACTCCAGCCTGCGACAGGCTCCCCACACGCTATTACATCAAATGGGAAATTAATAACAACACTCCCGAAAGCTTACAGTTTCCTGGGGTGGGATTGTCCCTCCAATAACACTAATGAATCCTGGGGTGGGCTCTCATGCTGCTGTGTACATGGAAATTACAGCTCCCAGCTGCCTCCTTCCCTCCCATTACAGGGCAGGAGGAGCCCTTTGCTGGGGTACCCTATTTGCCTTTTGTGGTGGCTCAATCCCCACTAGAAACAATGGTTCTTTTGTCAAGAAGTCTGTGCAACCCTACCACAAAAACCCTGTAATTAGTTGGCATGATGGCTTCCAGAAGAAAGAAGAGATACAAAATGCAGCTCAGGGCATCTTAACAAGGGGAAGACTCAGCTCTGAAAATCCTTGCTCTTCAGGGGTGCAAGATATCCTGCTTTACTGTAATGAAAGTCCTCTTGTCCAACGTCCTCCAACAATCTGCCTTTAATGGGGTTACTATTGCAGAGGTAAAGCATTTTATATGGAACCAGGTTTACATTATCCTGCTATTCGGAGATCTAGCTTGCAATACTGTTCAAATCCTTTAATCCATAAATAGGATTCCAGCCAGAGCTGGGCTGCCTTCCAAAACTGTAATCTCCAGTATATGAATTATTACAAAAAGATTAGGGTGTTTCAAGTAATAACATTTCAAATAAATCAGCTTTCATGGAGGAACAACAAACTAATATCGGAAATAACAATATAAAGACATTTATATAGCCACTTGCTGGAATAACTTCACTAACCGGGGGGATTCTTTTCTCATTTGCATCGTTTTCTTTGAGAAACATACCTTTGCCTTTGTCCCTTCACTACTGGGCTCTGCTGCAGAGCAAACAAGGTGCTCTGTCTCGTATATCAGCCCCTTCAAATCGCCAGCTTTCTGTTATTCACAGACAGAGGTATGTTGGTGTTACTGCAGATGACGGGGTTCTCTCCAAGCCTTCAGCCGTACATAAAGCTGAGATGAGGATAGTCAGACAATCCTGAAGGCCAGAAACATTCCCCTAACTCCACTTTAATAACGATGAGCCGCAAGTTTAATTATTACTCCTAGTGCATTTGCAAAAGCCCTCCCTTCCACATACACAACATGTACAGGCATGCAGGGAGAGCTAAATAACTATCCCTTCTTGATTATTTTCTGCTTCTTTTTGCAATGCCATTACATGACAAACTCACTGTGCTTTTCTTCCCTGCAAACTGTATTGGGACAGTAGAGGAACCCTGTCTACAGAGTTCAAAACAGGCAGAGAGAGAGAAACTAGAAGCACAGGGTCTGGGCCGGTGAGATGGGGGAAGAGGGGAGGCAGAAACGAGCAGAGCTAAAAGCACACTGTTCCTCGAGCTCCGGGGAGGCTGGGCAGGGGCACGGGCTCAGTGGAAGACAGCAAAATGCAAGTCTCCTTTGGTCTGAAGGCAGAGGCTTGGGCTGGGAAAGCGGGGGGATGCATGCTCAGCACCACCACCAGCCGTGATGCTCCGGGTTGCTTAGTGACAGATCTGAAGTTCAAGGTGCCCATGGATTTACGGCCTTCCTCCCCGCCTTCCAAGCGCTATGAATAAATGACACATCTCAGTTCCTTATTTATCCATTTGTGAAGCTTAATGGGCAGTTGTAGAGAAGCGTATTGAGCTTTTTACAGTGTAGGGCAGGCTAGTTTCCTGATTTACACTTGCATCAATAGAGAGTGGAATACGGACTCTGCAAATCTTATTTAGCTTTTTAAAGAAAACAAAGAAATCCAAAGAAACACAACAAAACTGCGCATCCTAAAAAATAAACTAAACCTGGTGCCAACTAGGAGCCCCTGGTTTGAATTCAGACCTGACAATACTATCAAAAGAGCAAGAAAGCTACTGCCAGATGCAGTCCCAGGCCAGTGAATGGGCTTGTTCCCTGCACAGACCCCACTGCACCCCTCAGCCCCGAGACGCTGGCTGCAGTGCCTGAGGACATCGGGCAGAGACACCCCGGTGAAGACCTGCAGCTCCGACCGCACAGATAATCCAAGCCCACGCTCAGCTTTAACACACTCATCTGCCTATTGGAGTCAATGGACCCATTTTAGGAGGTGGAGTTAAATAACATACATAAATGTTTTTCAAGATCTGGGACTAAAAGTTACAGGTGGTCCTTGCACAGTACGTGGTCCATGTTACTGCTGAGTGGCATAACGGCCAGCGGCCTGTGCAGGGCTGCGGGGATCCCTGCCCACTGAGGGCTGTCCTGGGACAGCCAAACATGGAGATTAGCAGCTGTGGAAAGTTATCTTGGCAGCCCATTTTCATCAATTGTTCTTATTCTCATAAACTAACCCCCCCTGAGACCTTCAAAATCCAATCACACCTAAAGCTCCTGAAATTAGATCTTTAATAAAAGATACCCAGTGTACTATCAGAAACAGCTCTCTTAGACATTTTATCATAAAAAAAGTTGATGGTCCCCATAATTTTTGGCAAGCTTCTTCAGATATTCAGCTGTGATTTACACAGGACATTTTGCTCTCCTCTGATAAATTACACCAGGACACAAAGGAGAGTGACTAGCAAGTGAATCAGCACATCTGATTTTCAAAGGTCCTATGACAAGGAAAATTAAAGCCAGAATTAGTTAATTTTTTTAAAATGCTGTGGATTCAGGGAAAAGATTTTCAAAACAGCACTAATATAAGGTTAGACCGCTAACTTCTTCTAGTGCAGACCTTTTGTTTCCCCCCACAAGTGGCAACACCATCATCAAAACTATTATTTTTGCAAGTATCTCAGTTATTCCAGGTTGAAATGCTTTCAGTGCAAGCCTAAAACTAACAAAACCCACAATGCCTTTTCTCCTTTTTACTTCCTAATGGACAGTAATGCAAACAATCCATAATCACATGAAATACAACAGCTCTTTTTGCCAGCCTATAATTTCTTCTGCAGTGCATTAAGGTGGAGAGCAACACCTTGGTTAGAGACTGTCAGCACATCCACTACACGACCAGCATTATTTTTCCCCTGGAATTCATCTTTCAACCGTTTCAAATCAAGCTGAAACTTTGACATGCAGACTGTCAGTTCAGGGAAGAATTATTATTATTCCCAGAAAATTAAATAAATCAGGTCAAGCTTTATGACCAGCTTTCCCACCCACCATGCATAAAACCCCCATTTCCTTCCCTCCCCCTGTTCAGCTGCTTCTGAACACCTTCAATTTTAAACGAAGCACGAACGCTGTTTAGTACCAGTCGGGGTAGGGTCCTCAATGCAAAGGACCGCAGTGCTCAGGAGCTTGCTGGAAGGCTCAGGGCAGCACATTTGCAGGGCAGAGGCTGTACAGGTCCCTGCACAGGCTGTACAGTCACTTTTCTGAATGCAAACTACAACAGCATCATTTCACAGCAAACAGGATAATTCAAGCTAAGGAACTCAATTAAAAAACCAAACCCCACCAAAGCCCAGAAATAAGGAAGCGTAAGCATTTGTTGTTGCAATAGCTGTAGCAGACCAGCACAAGGGGTAAAGCTATCAGCACAGACAACTTCACTAGCAACCCAGCTACCTCAATCCTATTTCCTCCCAGCCCTCCAGCAAGAGCCAGAGCAGTTAATTCACGTAAGTCACCTCACAACTTCCCAGGTTAAACAGAAGAGCACATGTTTGTTTTAATCAACTCTAGGCTACACGTAACAATCTCTTGCACTTTTGTACCTCACGCAATGAACTCCTGTCCCCATACAGTGATTCACAGAATAATTTTTTCTCACATACTATTATTTCTCATACCTTTTTTAGCAGAAGGAGATACGCTGCTACAACCAGCTCTTGAGCGAACCTCAAGTAAATCCTCATTTCTTCTTTCAGAAGCCTCACCTCACCACGATCCAGCAGGACTCTCTAAACAGAGCTGCCCCCTCTCGCCTGGCCTTTAAAGCAAAGCCCATTGCCAGCACCTGGGCACCTGCGGGACCTCCCCAAAGGGTTCCCTGATTCCTTCCATCTGGGCGCAGCTCTGCTGAGGACACACAGCTGGGGAGCTCTGCTTAACTCTAGTTTGTTAACTCTTTCTTTGCAAAGCTTAGGGTGCTACCTCCTCTGTCGGGTGCTCAGGCTGGTGATGCCGTGGCAAAGGTGTCTGTTCTTCCATGGACAACGTGCAGTGCAGCACTCAGAGCCCCTGTCCTGTCCGGAGCATCCTGCCGTCACGCTGGCGCCCAGCCCCTGCTCCCCACTCTGTAAAGAAAATGCCCAGAGTTGTCCTTGGTGAATGTGAATAATGCTGGTTTACTGCATTTTTAATGCCAGCATTTTTTAACACCTATTATTATGTACTGATTGAACCAGATTAAATAAAAGCCACCTTGCTCAGTTTCTCCTTATGACTGCAGCCTGTTCCTACCTGACTTAGACTGCTCAAGGAGTCAATGAGGCTTTTATGCATATATTACACTCAGATATGGCATTCAGCAAAAATAATAACAACATCTGACAAAGTTTATTGGATTAAATAGAAGGCTGAGAATTCTTTTAACCTACACTACATGCAGGAGCTAGCTGCACAGAAACAGAAAATAGCACAGATCGCTGTGAAATAATTTGCTATTCATTTAGCTGTCAGGCGTATTTTTGAACAGAAGTTCTAGCGCAATTCAGCTTTAATAAATAGATGCTTAAAATACGCTTTGTACTATGTAACCGTCTCCTTGCATTAAACTTAAGAACTCAATCAATAATCCAGAAAAATTCAACCCACCAACAGGCTGTTTTCCTATTATCGAAGCTTTTTGTCCAACAACCTAGACAACTAGATTAACTGTAAAGTATGTGCAATGTAATAATTCTCGACTATGAATACTGCATTGCTGGGATCCATTAGCATTTTAGACAGGCTGTAATTAGGCACGATGGAACCATGTGGATTTTGGAGTTTAGGCTCATATCCAAAAATCCCAGGGTGAAATTTTTACATAGTTCCAGAATTTTGGTGTTAAATGACAAAAAGTCCTGCACAAAGCCTGTTTCCCCAAAGGTGAGCCCTGCCCTGCTCCCAGCACTGGAACAGACTCTTTCCTCCTTGCTGGGAGGACCACCTCAAAAGCCTCAGCAGATGGTGCGTCCTAGGGAGGAGAGCTGGAGGTGAAAGACCTGCCTGTGGGTGAACCTGCAAAATAATTAAGGGACAGGCCGCAACCTAAAAATCGCCCGTGGAATTGCTGCCAGATAATTATTAAATCCCTGCCAGGGATCAAAGCCCATTCTGGTTCTCAGTCCAAGATGGGCGAGGAAAAGGTTTTTTTCTTTATTAAACTTTCAGACACACTTCCAGGAAAATGACGGGGTTTTGAAACATTTTCTTTCCAAACACTCTGACTTTGGTTTGAGCCGAGTGCCGAAAGCTAGGAAGGTTTGGAGGGGCAGCCGGTGTCTGTTTGGACCGCGGAGCCCTTACTCCATCATTAATGCCCGGGCTCCGGCAGTCGGCTGCTGGCTTCAGCGCAATAGCTCATCCGACCGCAAGTAAAATCAGAAACGAGCCCACTACTCCGAATACTTGGTAGCTCTGTGGTTGTTTTGAAACCTCTTCCAGCTTTTCGCTGCCGGGATTAAGATCTTGATTGCTTTTGAATCTTTTTTCCTCCTCTCCCTCTCCCGCTCTCTCTCTGATCTAATCTCTCCCTAGATGCTGGTACTGCAGCTGAGCACTAACCATGGGCACTTAGATTTATCTAGCCATACCTGCAGAAGACATCAAGGTGAGATCAGCTGTTCTGTGAATTCTTCATGGCAAACTTCAGCTTTGCTCGATCTGGCAGGGCTTTTTTCTTCTCCTAACAATTGGGGACGCAGCACAGAGTCTAGAGAGAGATAAATGTATTTCATGATGATTTGGTTTTCCACTTTTTTGAAGGGGACAATATTCCAAGGACACAGCTTTCAAAATATTGTCCTGCTTGCCACCAAGGTTTCTGACTGATGTGTTGTATATTATCCAGCGCTGCAAAACCTAAGTGGAGTGGATGAGTTAAAGTTATGATTATAGAATTTCTTGTGACCCTAAGTCAGTATTGAAAATGTCTACCTTTGTGTTATCTAAACTCTCTTTTTATATTCTTTCACTTTTGTTGTGCACATCAATCAGTAAGACACATCATAACTCTGCTATCCCCATCTTGGGCAGATTCTTCCCATTTTCAGTTAACACCAGTACAAGGCGAAGCGCCAGTGAGAGCTTGATATACGGCTCTGCTCTCAATTCCATCCCCAGGAGCTATTTGACATGGCGTGGCTCGGCTCTGAGGACCAAAAGCACAAGCCCAAACTTCATATTTTAATATTGCACTATAACCTCATAGAAGGATACGGTGTACTTAAGAAATGCACTCTGCATGCCATTGAGGAAATCAATGTCGAGTCCCCAAAATGAACTCGAAAGGTCCAAACAGATGATAAAGCATACGAACTATTTTCTGTGACAACAAACACAGCTCAGGGAGGCCTCTTGCTTACCATCACTTCAGGCTGGAGTGCTGGAAAAAAAATCACCCACTAACTTTGATGTCAAGTTTGCAAAAAGCTGTGTTCCTGTTTATCCTTTCACTGACTCAATGACAATTGGTAACACAGTATTTGCTGTGTGTCCGTTTTGGGTACGTATGGGGCCAGGCGTATTTGTAGTGGAAAGACATACGTTTAAACAGTGCGAGCGCAGTCCAGGCCTGTGCGCAGCAGAGATGTATTGCTCGGGGAGGGAAGATACCCAGCACATCCCAGTTCATGCAGGTTTTCAGGAGTGGGAAGCAGAGGCTGATGGATGACGAGTCAGACAGTAATGCACTCACAGGGTCGGTTTTGCTCTGCCTTACCCTGGTGTAAATCTGGAAGAAAGACTCTTGTCTTCAGTGGAATTGATCTCTCTCTGAAATCTCCTCTTCCAAACTCTTAATACCGGTAACGTATTGTTGTTTACCGTCCAAAATCATTGAATTCCCTTCTCTGAATATTTCTTCCTGCAGTCACTGTGAATTACTCACCTTTTCCTCTTACAAACTCTCGTAAGGAGATGCGCCGGTACCTCCGCTGCCCCAGGCGCGGGCAGCGCTGCGGCTGTGGGCAGGGGCAGCAGGCGGGCGGGCAGTTTGCTGCGGTCCAGCCTCCTCCTACCAAGGCCCAGAGACACCCCAAGCCCTTGCTTGGGACTGGAGGTTCTTGCTCGCCAGGCTCTGACACGATGCTCCGGCGGAGCTCGTGTCGCGGATGCCGTGAGCCTTTTAATTTGTTGTTAAATGGAGACAACGTGTCATGCACTGGCAGACACGGGGCCGCTGTCTGCACCTTCCTTTAGGTGAGCTGTGTTTCCCCAAGCCGAGGAGATTCCGTGCGTATCTGACCCAGCTTTGTGGCTGGCGTTGGCCAGCATGGGGGTAAAGGCCAGTGACCCCTTTTATTTTCACAAGCTTTCCGGATGTGCTTGCCACCTTAGAACTGACTGCAGCAACCTGCTGTCATCCTCCAACCTGCTAACTGAATACTTGCCAGTTTTTTTCAGATGGTATCTTATGAACATCTGAAGTTCTTTTTGCCACTTTCATGCATTTTTTTCAGTAACTTTTTTCATTACTTAGTCTTTTTTAATAGAGTTCATTTTCTTTGATCCTCACAAATTTTTCTCCCAGTTCCTCTGATAATTTTTTAAAAGAAATCACGGTAACTTTGAAACGCCTGTCCCCGTGTCCACTTAGCATGGCTAAGTGAGATTCCTTCCAAACCTTTAAGAATTGTAAATGTGACCCTGCTAAGAAAATGCAGAAAGTGTCATCTCTTATAACATATAAGACAGTAAAAGACTGTAATTTATAATGCTAAGTACAAAGGGCTGTTTTTCTTTGAGCTAATTAACTGGAAGAAGAGCATAACTAATTAACTGGAGAGACACAGAAGGAAATATGAGGTTGTAGCAAAGCCCCGTGACTCTGGATGCTCCTTTTCATCTTGCGGATGGATTGCTGGGGATCGAGCTCTGCCGGGGGCCGGTGCGTGGCCCTTCCCTCTCCTCTGCTCTTCCCCGCAAACTGCTGGCCTGCTAGTCTGGTTCCTGAACCCCGCAGGCTGGGGTGCTGCCCTCACCCTCCCGAGGGGACCGGGTTTGAAACCCACCGTCTTTTGTTGAGTCGGACAAGTACCATCGCAAGGGAGATTTGTTCTTCCCAAGACAAGGTTGTAGTTAATTCCTATTCACGTCCAAGTAATTCCAGTGATACCTTGGTATCTCCAAAATCCAAGCTGCTGTTATTTTAATTGTTCAGTACAGCACATGGCTAGGTACCGGGCTGGAGACTGGGGCATCATCTCTAGTGACAACACTAATTTGTGGAGTTTCTACAAGGGAAACTGAGGAATCTCAAGTGGTCGGTGTCTTCCCCTCCCTCTCCCCCTCCCCTGGAATTCCTTTAAAAGACATGTTTAGGGGAATAGGCTTCAAAAACAAGTAACTAGTGTGCATGCACCTGATAAGACCTACAAAATTAATCACAATAAATGACACTGTTTAATGGAGAAAATGGTACCTGCTATGGCTGTTACCTAGAAAGGAAGCCATTCAATTAAAAGCTAGAGAGCTACTTAGGAATTTTCTAGGCAGATACAGTTTCTTGCTGGATTCCTCAGTCGGGCTAGAGCTGTTAAAAGGGCAGTGGGAAAATCCTTGCAGGAAAAACCTCCTGTCCTAAAGAAAGAATCATTTTCTGTGTTGCTGACAGCCTGTATTTGCTTGGCGTTATTACAGCGTGCACCGTGGTGCAGATGCAGCCTAGCCTCAGCACTCACGTGTTTTTTAATGCTGGTTTTGGATGATTCGGAATGACTCTGAGCCTCCAAGTAACGTGTTCCCAGTACACTGCCAGGCCTCCAGCCACTGCCTTTCCTAGGAAAAATTCCAAATCTCATCAAACCCTCTGAACTTCTGGGCTTCTGTTTGGTTTTAGCGCCGGTTTGGCCAGGCAGCCCGTTAGTTAAATCCCCTCTCCCTCAGACTTGCTCTGTCAGTGCGACGCAACGCTGTGGCACCACAGTACAACCGAGAGGATTACACTTTCCAATTTCAAGTTGAGCTCAACTCTAATCGGAATTTCTCACCTATGGTATATAACGAATGACTCTCTCAATAATGTTGTGCTCTCCAGCATATGCACTGGATGTCAGGTGCCATAAAAGTAAGAGAAAACAATATGCAGCACAAACATATCTCATTATTTTATGCTAGCTGCTGCAATTATTTTTTCTGTAACACGGGCAAACAGTTCCATAAATTACACAGTTATCACCCATCTGATCTGCTTCTGAGTCTGCTCTGGACCTGCTTCCAGTACCAAACTGTCAGACAGCAGAGTGCTGAAATTTAATGTTTGCAGACATAGCCTCAGATGCCTGGGAGCAAAGCTGAGGCAGAAAGGTTGCTTGTTGAGAGACTGCTCTTTAGTTCCTCCAAGGATGCAGCTACATTAATATCTTTCCCGTGACTAGGAATGTGCTTGATTTCATTAAATTCATTAAACTGCACAATTGCATTTGCTACTGAAGTAATCTTTAAGGGAGTCACAGCCCAAGCCATCTCTGGGGCAGCAAGGACTCAAACCAAATCCCAGGCGAGGTCATTTTTGTGGTGTCTTTGTGCGATGTCTGAGAGGAATCTTTGGGAAGGGATACGATACAGAAATCTGGACTGCGAAACTGTTGGAAATTTCTGATTTCCCCATTTCTTGGTGAGAAGGAAAACCAACCCAGGATCTCCCTGAGGAGGAGGAGAGGGAGATTTTCTCCTCTGCTGAGTGTATCTCAGTTTGCTGAGAGTGATGCCACTCCTGGCCTCTCCATCAGCCGGGGTCTCCTCTCGCTGCTAATGAGAGGCCAGGCAGAGCTGGCGGCTGTGCTCTGATCTCATCAGCTGCCCTCCTTCGGCAAGAACAACCTCGTTTTCATCTACTCTGACATTTTTCTTTCCATTAGTATCCAGGGCCAGAAACAATTTGTCCAGGTGCTTTGCCTTTTCCTTTTTATTCCCACAGCAGAGCAAAGTGAATCATAAAAATCACCAAAATTAGAGCAGGGAAAAGACCTTTTAGGCCATTCCAGTCTTCCCTTAGGGCTAAATGCTGACAGGATTCCCACAGTATGTTTTCTAGTGCTTTAATCAGTTCAATTTTCATACTGTGGGTCACAGAGGATTAGACAAGAGGAAGGTCTAGGGAATCAGCTCATCCTTTGTTTTTATCAGCAAAATTCTGTTCTGGGCTAAACCAGTGGGAAACTTAAAGTATTTTGCTGAATGCTTGATAATTCAGAGTTCATACACCAGGGAGACAGCAAAGAGGTGTCCTGAATCTGAAAGACTTGTTTTAGTCTGATATTATGGCTACTACTAACAAGGACTGATCATTACCCGTGTTTCCTGCAAGGTTCAATGTGACTGTCACTGCACGGTCCCCCTGCTACGCTGGCAGCTGTCCCTGTCCCAGAAAAGTCATTAAAATCACTACAAGATGGGCTACGGGTAACTTTGCAAAAGATAACTAAAGGATTTAGAACCTAATTGCCTCTGTCTGTCAAAACCATGTAACATCTGTCACTCTGGAGCATGGGAACCATCCCCTGGACGTGTTCTGTGTTGACACTCTTACCAGTATTGGGTTAAAAATCCCACTGACTTCAGTGGGAGCAGATTTGGGTCCAGGCTGGACTACAGCCCCAGCAGCTCCTGCAGCTCCTGGGGTTTCCAAGGCTACCCAGGATAATCAGCCCTAGAGTCATATGAGTTGTATCAAAACACTCTTTCCAAAGCCCAGCCTAAACTGTGCGTTGAAAGAAAATGTATCATTGGAAATGCCTAAATAAGAAAAAGGAAAGCAATATGGACACTCCAGTGAAAAAAAGCTCACTGAAGTTCATGCAACTTCGTCTCCTGATTTGAATGAGCGTTTGTTTGACTCCTAAACTTCAGGACTGTATGTATACTGGTAGTGGGAACTGTGTAGCTGCATAAGCCAGAGGAAGACCAGTTTCCCACCCAAAAATGCTGAGCGAGGGGAAGGTGGCAGTGGGGAGAAGCTGTGCTTTGTGCCTGCTCAGTAGCAGCGTGAAAGCAGCAACGTGATCCAGATCAGCAAGGCACAGAGCAAGGCTGAGTTTGGATTTGACAAGTATAAACACACACTAACAAGGGTTTATGAGTCCAGATGATAAACAATAATGAGAACAGCTGCATCCCAAATGAATCCTTCTTCTGAGAGAGAATATAGGAGATTTCAGCTTATTCAAGTAACATTAGCTTGGGGCAGGGTTAGATTGTTCTGCATTTTGACCTGATTTTGTAATTATCACTCCTTCATAGAAAGATGTGTTGTTTAAATATCCTCTAATTTGCTTTCAGAGATCATAAACCCCTCTTTATTATCTCTGCTGCGATGTATTACAGACAGATAATGACTGACTTTTGCCTTCTTTACTTGGAAAAGTGCATTTAATTTTGTGAAATAATGGAGGCGTTTTTTCATCTTTAATACTATTTTCTGTGCTTCATTCCCTTTTACCTAATAAAACAGCCTCCTTTGGAGGTCCACTCTGTGTGATTACTCCTAATGAAGATACTGTATACAGCTGAGGGCACTGATGTGTTAGATATTCATCAAAAATGTACAAAACTGCTGCCAGAGTATCACACAGAAATGCCTAGTCTCAGGTTTAATCTGTTCGATTTAATGCACGCATAGCTATCAAGACTTTTTCCAAATTACGTGTAATTAAGGCATTTGTCATTACAGAATGAGGGTGTTTTAGGCCAGCACCAAGTCCATATTTAGCAGAATGGGTGATGGCCAGGAGCTCTCTCTTGAGCACCTCTGCTGATTGAAGGGAAAACCTTTCCCCAGCCCAGTAAAAAGAGCTCAAGTACTTAAACCCAGGGATCACTCCAGGTTCTGCACAGTTACAACCGAAACCCTCCGTCTACTGGGTTGTTATATGCAGCCACGGTTATTCCCATAAAAGAGCACTTCACTGCATCACTCTGAGCAGATTTTAGCTTTAGTATTATGCATGCACAGCACTTTTTCCTGGATATTTGCAAAGCTTTTAAAAATATGAAATAGTTACTGCTTGTGCTTTCTCAAATGTATCAATTATTTTTAATTTCTCAAAACCGCTACAGTAGCATACAAATAGAGTAGAAATGAGAAGGGGTTTTTTTTCCTCCAGAGTAAGGTTTAAGCATCCCCAGACATATTCAGATGGGGGGGAGAACTGTAACAATAGCTTGTTCCCTACATATTTTCATCTGGTTTTACTGCAGTTTCTGTTTATATATTCTATTACATGGCTAATTATTCATTCTCTCTCTGGCACTTTGAGATGCATTGTATATTTTATTATTATTTATATTGCAGCGTGATTGTTTAATCATTCTGCGGACACACAGCAAGAGCCAGATTTGCAGCCTTAGCACGCCCTGGGCAGCAGTGGCTTTGGACTTAGAGCCGCTCTAAAGTGAATGTTCACGTGCAAACTTTTACTTTTGGTAAAGGCAAGTTAACGGGAAGGAGCTTACCCCCCGGGGAAAGCGGATTAAGGTCCCTTAAATTTAACGGGCTAATAACACGCATATATACAGTTACTGTGGAGCAGCTGAGGCACCTGCAGTCAGTCGTGGGGCTGCACGCAGGCGTTACACCCCAGGGCCCAGAACTTGCCCAAGACCCCGGCTGGGGCAGGAGCCCGGGGAGACACCCCAGCCCTGGGGCTGGGGGGCGGCGGGGCAGAAGGAGAGCGGGGAACCCACAGCCCGCCTCCCTGCAGCACATTGCCAACTGCATCACACCACCCACTTCATCTGCCTCCATTCCTAATTTTTTATTTAGTTTGATGGCAACACACTTCAACAAGGCAGGAGATAGTATCAGTCAAAAGACTGCCACGTTATTGCCCATTATCTCCGTGTTATTCGCTGACTGTCCCTTCCAGTGATTTATTCACTAGTAATGACACGCAGCCCAGTTGTCTAAATGGCAAATGAGACAGAATCCCTGCATACGGGACCTAACTCCTCTGCATGTGGGAGACAGGTCTCTACCTGTCTGCAATCTCCGTTATGGGTAACAACGACCTACAAACACATCCGCGGCGCAGCACACACGGCAGAGGGGCGAGGAAGCTCCCTGGGGTGCTTTTAAGAAAGACAACTCCTTACATGCATATAACAGAAACAATTCCCCACACTTCTGCCTAAGTGACCTAGCGATACAGCGAAGAACAGAGATAATATGCGATGTTCAAACACAAGGATGGCATTTCCCATAACTGCACAGAAATATGGGACACTTTCCCTCATTTTACTGTATGTAATTGATATGAGGCCAGGAGCTGCTGGCAGATTAAATTTTACAACCCATGACACACCAAGGCCTTGACTCAAAAATTACTTGCACTCGACTCTAATTATTCACGTTCTACCAGTTCAGATGTTAGGGATATATGCCATTTATTCTGAAGGAAAATGATTTGCTAGCCCACAGCAGAAAGCAACAGAAAAGCAGGGGCTTAAGCACCGCGGAGCAGCAGAGCCAGCAATGCAGGAAGGTGCGGGGGAGCGAGAAAAGAGCAAACGAGCAAGTACTTGACGTGGGGGAAATAACCAGGGCAATACAGTCTGCTAAAGCGCGTACCAAAGGGTCTGCATCACGTTGTCAACTCTGCTCTTGGAGGGGAAGCACGGGAAAAGTTTTAGCACACAAAAGCAATTACCGATGGACAGAGAGTAAAATACATTAATAATGAAGAGGCTTCTTGGTGCTTGCAGAGGCTTGTTCACGAGTGAACAGAGAGGTTTGAGCAAAGATCAATCATGCCAGAACACCCATACGCTCAAAGATTTCCCAGACAAGCACCCACTGAAATTCTGAACAAACGCACGCGAAAGCTGACTCAGCAGGATACAGTTTTCTATACAAAATTGGTCAGAAAGCCACCGAGCTCCTATATGAACGGTTTTGCTGTGTTTTCCCTGAGCACGGGGAAGGCTGCCTCCCCGAGCGTCCTGTCAGACTCATGTTTTAAACCATGCTACAGGCCATATTGGAAATAATTCACAGCATGGCTCAGCTGGCTGGGTTCCTTGTTGTGTAAAAACACAGGCTGGACGAGGCCGGCTTTCTTCTAAATGAAATTAGAAAAAAGAAACTATAATTATGCTAGGAGAACATTCATTTGCTTGTTAAGTGAAATTTGAAGGGGAAACTTTAATGATGTTAGGAAGAAAATCAGATTCTCTTGTTAAACTAAATTCCAAGAGAACTCTGTGCATACGCTGGACAGCACATTAAGCATCAAAGACTCATCAGTGATTCACAGAAGACTTTTTTATCAGCAATATGAATTTGTTTCATGAGAAAAGATATGAAGATATCTTAGATGAATACAAGGAGTGAATATTTTTTTTATTTCTGTCCTTGGGAAACAGACGGTGTATAAATAAACCTTAAGCTTAAAGGCCATTTGAAAAAAACCCCACAACTTTATCTTTATTTTTCATTACGTTAACACAGAAAAATAGGTTCTAATCCCTCAAATTCAACTTGGAACTGCAAAGCGGTTGATCCGTTCCCAACTAAGCTACGGCAACATGAATATATAGCGCAAGTATGTTTAGCTGTTTTCTCACTAGCGACTCCTTTGCCCATTTGCCTACAGGAGCACCCGCCTCCTTGCTTGGGTGGAATCTGCTGTCAGCGCCCGGACGCTGGTCAGGCCGCCCTCGGGCGCTGCTAATCGCTTCGTGACTTACAGGTACTAATCACCTATCCATGTGAGTTCAGCTGAAATCAACACTGGTGAAATAATAATAATATTATTGTTACTAATAATCCTCTTTCTGAGAAAGGATCTTGAAACGTTAATTAGGCATGACATTAATAAATTAAGCCTGACTTCACAGCAGCATTAAAGTATTTCCTTAACATTATATCACAAATAGGGACACTGAGGCAAGGAGAGCTAATCTGCTTTCATTTACACACTCCTAATTCCAGAATAATTCGTTTGCAGTTACCAATAAGCTTTGGAAGAGTACACAGCAAGCATACATCAGATTTTGAAACGCTTAACCTGATTTTGAAGGTAAGTGTAACACAAGCAAAGTGCATTTTCATGGGATTTGGCACATACATAAGGAAGGCACAGAGCAGCGTGCGGATGCTGGGTTCCTTTCACCCACCAGCTATTCCCAGATGATTCTCCCTGCCTCCCAGTACCTTGTTTTCACCTCCCACCCTTGGCTCTTAGTTGCGGATGCTCATGAGCTGCTCTGCTCTCTGTTTGCCCATTCCTCAGCGAAGTAGAGCTTCAATCTCAGAGGTGGATACTAATAATTACTATAATACAAATAGTAACTCTAGGATGCTAATGCAGGATACAATTAAAGGCAGTCAAGCATTTATTCCTGGAAACATACTCATAAATCCCATCATCCAGCTCAGACGAGGACCGTCCAGGCCCTACCCCGGGTCCGGCTCTGCAGCAGCAGATGCTCAAGAACAGCGAGGAAGGCTCCTTCTGCCCGGCTGCAGCCAAGCTCGGCAAACTAATACCAAATATCCACATTTAATTCATTAACTGACATTTAGAGGACAGTATAGTAGAAACATGACAAGCGAGCGTCAAATACAAAGGTATTTAGCGTTATCATATATCAGAGGTGCCTCGTACCATTAATTGTGGATACTGCGGTTGTGCTGCCATCAGTCAATCACCAAATGTCCCCCTCTCCCTTTCTCTGTCATCCATCACCGGAGGTTTCCAGCTATATATCCATCACCTTGCATTCCTCAGGAATGTCCATCATGCTGCTATCTGAGGACTGAACCATATGGGAGGAGGCGCAGCGTGAACTCCTGAGTGGGCAGATAAACCCTCTAGTATCTCTCCTCTCCTCCTCCTTTTTTTAGGAAGTGCAGGGTAGTCTTTAGAGGGCAATTTCTCTCTAACAGCCTTATTCTTCCCTTGCCCAGCCACCATCCCTCCTCCCACCCATGAGTTATTAGATGACATAACATTCACTTTGGCAAAATATATTATTCAAACTGAGTGGCTTAAAATTGAAATGCTTACATGGTCATGAACCCGGGCTGCAGTTAAAAATAAATCCCTTTATCTGTGCTGCATTCTCAGGCCTGCATTTTCCATGAAAAGTCCTTTAAAATACTCTGGACTCTGAACCTGAACAAGATCAAATGTGACTTTTTAAAAATAGGAAGCCTGGTCCTCTCCGTTTTCCTCCTTGGGTCGACAATGGGAGATAAATTTGCTCCGCAGGAACCTTTTGTGGGCCGTGCTGCTGAGGCAATTTGCAGTTTGCTGTGGAAAAGGCATCTTACGCTACATTTATCACCCCCTGCCGCTGGCTACAATTCAACCCACTTGGAGCCACTGAGCAGAGGTGCCGAGCAGAGCTCCTGCATTATTATTCTACATAATAATGGGTGTTCAGGGAAGCAGGAGACAAATATAGAGTATATTCCAGAAAGGCTCAGCTGGGGAACGGAGGTAAAAGGGCCAAGGGGTGGCCTGCAGGGAGGGAAGGCAGAAGGGAGGAAGGTTAGCGAAAAACCCGAATAAACTTGTTCATCAAACAAGGCCTTTCTCTTGCAGCGTTCTAGAAATGCGTCTGCCTCACCTTGCGACGCGGGATGTCATTGTCTTACAGTGGGTGCCGGCGCTGCCCACGTGGACACGAGCATCCTGAGTCGCGGTGCCGTGGTCTATTGGCAGAGGTATTCCCTGTATTCTTCCCAGGGGACCCGGGATATCCCTTGGCCAATTCCAACCTCATGCATGGGAGGCGAGG
Source organism: Sagittarius serpentarius (assembly GCA_034782735.1). Lineage (NCBI taxonomy): Eukaryota > Metazoa > Chordata > Aves > Accipitriformes > Sagittariidae > Sagittarius > Sagittarius serpentarius. The sequence goes on along the minus strand of JAVKLA010000052.1, from coordinate 1,837,211 downwards.
TGATAGAGCTCAGCCAGATGCGAAGGTGATGGGCTTAAAATAAGGACTTGAACAGGAGGTAACAGAATGACTTGTCACATCCGAGGTCAAGGCACTGAGAAGTTACTTAAGCGGCCTACAGGCATACTGTGAGTCACTAAGGAATCCAAAGTTTCTGTGTTTTAACCCTTGAAACTCAGCCTTCTTCTACCATATACATATGGATCTACTTCCTCTACCATAAAACTAAAAGTCATCTAACGTATCCTATAAAGGCAGCAGAAAAAGCTACATAACATGTTGTAAGCAGATATAGACGATCAGAGAACAGTTCTGTACTTTTATATCGTCATTTTTTAAGGTTCAAAATCAAAAAAGGGATAACTTCTTACTAAACAGCGCTTACAGGCAGATATGCCTTTATCTTGCCATCCTATACACTTGCAACCCAGAGCTTTGTTGAAAATCTTTGGTGAGTATTTTGGGTAGCAAACGTCTGGTGAGGAGTCGTTCTGAGCATGTCAATTCCAGGAATTTTTCTCATATGCCTAAAAAAATGACATTCCTCTCATGTTTCAGAATTTCACATCTGTGAGGATTTTATTTTTTGAATACAAGAAGGAAATACAGCCTCCTGTCTGAAGATGTAGGGTTTGATCCTTCAATTGCTTCATCTTTGGTCCTTGTCAGTGTCCCTGTCTGACACTTGTCATTACCATTCCTCTGCAGAGATACCCCCTTTCCCCGCTGTTAGCTTTTACAGTTACGTCGATAGTAATTTTTCTTTTCCAGAGTCAGTGCTTAATCAGATCACTGAAAGAAAACTTTCAGCTGGATATTTGTATGCAACCCCTCGACAGAAATGCAGATTTAAGGAGACAGCCATATGCAAGCATGAAGGGAGCAGATGTTGTACAATCAAGGGTAATTTAAAAGAGAGGGGGAAGGTGATAGAAGGACATCATGAATCCACAGTCAAGAATTATTTTGTTGTTGAGACAAACACAAAAATGATGTTCTACTTTGCAACTTCAAGTCCCAAGCTGAAAACACTGGTTGTCTTCTGGGTCACTGCCACCACATGCCACCCCTCTCTTTACGGATATCATTTCAGAGCTGTGCTATCGTTTCTCGCACTGAACAGACAATTCATCCTATGCATCTTTCCTTTCATCTTCCAGATGCTTTGCAAGATGGAGAATTCCCTGCTTTTGAGCCAGGAAGACTCCTGGCCAATACAATGCAAAGGGATCACATCACCACGCCTAGCAGTGGAAGCAAAGAGGAGTCAACCATGCTGTAATCTATCACCCAATCAACTTAACCCCCGTATTTGTTTCCTCCTCCCTCTAAAAAGTATGAGCACAACCAGTCACGTCCTGTGAAAGACAATCTTAAAGAGGAACCCGTGGGGATGCTGGCGTGCTCCACAGTTCACTGCAGGGACCAGCCGCCTGCCGACAGCACCCGCTAACGCTGCTCTCCTGCAGACGCAACGTTCAATGTGGTTAAGCCACGAACATCCCTGCAGCCACGCCGGGGCACAGGAAACGGCAGAACTCACTGAGAACTGCTGTGCCTTCCTTGCCTTGGCCAAAAAAAAAGCAGAGATAGGACTAGCTCCTGTGAAATTCAGAAAGGATGAACTCAGCAGGTCAGGACGAGGTGAGGGGCAGAGCTTTGTGTTGGCTCCAGATCCAGAAAGCCAAGGGTGCAGCTAGGACTTTGTCTCTCCGCTGTACTTGTAGGGCCGTCGGCCCATCGCACCCACGGAGATCAAATTTTGCCTTCCTTCCATGAAAAGGGATTGAAAAAGGAAAAGTAATTTTTTTTTAATTCAATGCAATACTAATCAATTGTGACAGGACCTAGAGAATATTTTCACGGTGCCAATTACTTAAAGGGCAAAGATGCCATAGTACCATTAAAGTAATAGGGCAGACAGCTCTCTAGGACATTGTGGAACAATGTACTAAATGTTGTTCAACTTGTTCAATGAAATGAAGTATTGGATCATTAACCTTACCAATGTCAATGTGTTGTCACTATCAAATTCAACTAAATGAGTGTCCAAGGTAATAGTTAGGAGCACACTTCCCACCGAGGAATGCGTTAATACATTACTGGCTGCTAATAAAGAGAAACTGTAATGAAGTGCGAGGAACTTGGAGAAGAGCTATAAATGTGCATTAAAGAGAGAGGGTCAGCCTGGATGGGATAGACAGAAACCTATAGGTACGGGTGGGTGTGCACAAACAGATTTATGCACTCACACATGCATGTTTACAATCCATGAAATGACTAAATAGAAAATTTATGAAAGCAAACTCCAAAGCTGTAAACATGCATTACTGGAGCAAATGTTTGCAAACTTCCTTTGGAACAGGATTTCATATCTGTATATAAATATCTCCGACAAGTTGCTTGTGAAACTTCTCAGTAAGAGTCACTTTTTTTTTAGTCTCTCCGTCTGCAGTGCTGGTGGGGGGAGCTCTGTTTTGTTGGGTTTCTCCAGAGAAGGAGAACGGCTCCATCGTTCCTGGGTGCCTGGTTGAGGTGTACGCTCTGGGAGCTGGTCCATCACAATGCAAAGAAATCAATTCAGCTACCACTGCAGCTCAAAAACCTCTTGCAGCGACATGTGCGAAGAGGAAAAAAACATTCCCGAGTAAAATAAATACTGTTCCAAAGGAAAATGCTGGCACTAAGAAAAAAAGTTATCAAAATACTTGGCCACTGTAACATTTCAGTATGAACTGAATTTTCAGGTAAAGGGACTGGAAATGGAAATTTTCCTCCCTGATCATTCATGGGAGCAGGGATAACAGTGTGAGTAGCCGACGGTTACCAGAGCAGATGTCCTTCGATACTTGCAATCCTATTTCAATTTTATAATGAAATGGAAGACAGAAAATACATAGATTTAAGATATGCAGAGGTGGAAAAACCACCAGGATACCGGGCACCACTGCCTTTATTTCTGGGCCCATTTGTATTTCATAATTAATAACTTAAATGGGGTAATTTAAAATTGTTAATTCTTTTCACAGAGTCTGCACGAGCTCAGGTGATGTCAGACACGCTGTCACCACGAAGGTTAAATACTCTTGGTAGTTGCTAATTACCTAATCACCATTACTTTCTCATATTAATTCTACCCCAAGAACAGATTTCATTATGACTAACCCGAGTTATTAAAGAATGAGCTGTAAAGAAAACCCCTGTTGCTTGCATTCATTTAAAGGAGAGAAAAAAAGCCCCTAGTAAGAGCATTTCTCCCCAGCGTCAGGCAATCCTGAAGAGCAGCAAGCAGAGTCCCCTCCTGGTGCTGGGCAGGCACAGAAGCTCTGCTCCGCCATCTGCTCGGCATTCCTGCAGGCGCAGGAGCGGGCCCTTTGCAGGCTTCGATGCCCGGTACAGGCGAGCACAGCACACAAACAGCTTCTTGTCACTCTGCGCACTCCAAGCATAAGCACGGCGGGGCTTTAGCCTTGGTCAGGTGCCGCTCCTGTCTCCTAAATGCACGTTTTATTGATTAGTTTGTGAATACCCTTGAAGACAAACCCTTGAATCCCTGGCTAGCGTGGAAGTGGGACCGAGTGGATCTTGTTTGCCACGTTACCCTCTTGTTCTCCTCTGCACATGGAGAATTCCCATTGTTCGGACTGCCTCTTAAGTATCCCCTTGACGACGTCAGAGATGGCTGATAAAATCTGAGGCACTGACTTAGCTGTTTTCAACATGGCCAAAACAGACATTGTTCTTGACTTTGGTGGGCCCAGAGTTGCAGAAACGACGCGTTTTGCTGAAAACTCTGTTGATCAGCTCCCTCCTGTGCTAATTCAGCATGTGCCTGCAACACGTGCATGGGAGGGAGACTACGGCTCTCCAAGACAGAGCTTCTATTTCACCATCTATACCTACAAGTACCCAAAGAAGCCTTCGGATGGGAAACTTCTTCATGCTTTTCTCATGCAAGTCTACGTCTCGTAGCACTTATCTGGGGTGGAGAGCAGTTCCAGGCAGTGAGGTCGGGTCTGCGCAGGGAGGTGAATGTCCCCTTCCGCTCACCCCATGCTGAGGATGGCTGATGGCAGATGTGCCACGGATACGTGACTCGAGATTTTCACCTATTAGAGAGTTAGCAGGAACACTTCCAGGGCAGGTAGATTTTACGGCTGTTTTTAGTGCTGTGCTATTAATCCTTACATTTGATTCAAACTGTGTATTAGGCGATGGCAGCTACATAGTTGCAACCTTTTGAAATGCTAATTGTCAAACCAAAGTTTAGAAAGACTATTTCAAAGCAAAGTTGCCATTATTTGTAGGCTGCGCTCTAAATGCAAGAACTCAATTATCTAGAGTGTCAAACTTCTGACACCTTTGCAGATCCATAAAAACAAGGGAGATTAAAGAGTTTTCTGGAGCAGAATCTCATTTTTATGCTCAAGGTTATTTATACATTGTGGCCAATTCCAAAGCCAGCGTAGTGATCAGGTCAAGATATTTATGGTTACCTATAGCACCCTAATGGGGAGATAGCATTCAGCTTGTAGAAACATTTTCATTGTTTTCACGGATTTTTCTGAGCCAATAATCTGTTTTTAAGACCTAGAGAAGAGGAGCATTGGTGACTCTTTCAGGCTTTCGACTGTCTTTTTAGAGACAACAAAGGATTTCCTTTATTGTTCCCTTGACTTTCTCTGCTATTAGTGTACAGTAGAGACCATTAGTTTCTTACAGGGACAGACATTGAGAGTTACGTAAAAGATGAAAGATACAGCATGAAAATGCAGTTTTGGTAGGAATTTGCATTTGCAATTCTTCTGGGAAGCCGTGTCTCCTAAGAGCAGAGCAAGATACCCGCATTCCAGTGTGCAGTAAGTTTTCCTGGTCCTGCACTAGAAACTGATGCTCCCTGCTCGCTGCCACTGTGCACGAACAGGACACAGCTCTGCCCTCCAGCCACAGCTCTCCTTACCCCCCAGTACTTTGTCTGGAAAAGTAATGGCATGACAGATTAAAAAAAAATACTTATCAGAGAATTTGAAGTGGAAAAGGTATATCATAGAACCACAGAAAGGTTTTGGTCGAAAGGGACCTTAAAGACCATCTAGTTGCAACGCCCGTGCCATGGGCAGGGACACCTTCCCCTAGACCAGGTTGCTCCAAGCCCCATCCAACCTGGCCTTGAGCACTTCCAGGGACGGGGCAGCCACAGCCTCTCTGGGCAACCTGTGCAAGTACCTCACCATCCTCACGGTAAAGAGCTTCTTCCTCACATCTAATCTAAATCTACCCTCTTTCAGTTTAAAGCCATTACCCCTTGTCCTGTCACTACAGGCCCTTGTAAAAAGTCC
>JAVKLA010000052.1:1807607-1831772 GCA_034782735.1 Sagittarius serpentarius | reverse complement strand
AGTAGAGGGGGAGAATCCCCTCCCTCGACCTGCTGGTCATGCTTCTTCGGATGCAGCCCAGGATAGGGTTGGCTTTCTGGGCTGCGACCGCACATTGCTGGGTCATGTTGAGCTTCTCGTCAAAAAAATCTAAAAAAATACTACACAGGGCCTAAGTGCTGCTTAAATCCCACTCATATCAAGTGTGTGATATCAAATATTAACTGACAGCATCCTCCTCTGTTAAGTAAAAACTTACTCATGAGTAACCTTACTGCTTTTGGTGCTATCAGCTCTGAGATACGAATGAGAGATTCAGCCTAGTGCTAAGCTGGACTTCAGTGCTGTGCAGACTCTTTGCAGGGTGCTTCCAGCCTTCCTGTGTATTTCTATGCTTCAGTCAAAACTACAATATTCTAATTCTACTTCTGACTCTCGCCTTAAAATTTCAGCTGAGTAGTTGCCAGCTGAATTATAAGCTTTGGCTCAACTTAATTTTACTTATTTCAAAGAAGAGCATAGTATGATGTCCTAATGCAAAAGAATGTGGCAGGCTATATTCTGGATCATTTGTGAGATGAAACACTACATTTTTGTCATATTCAGGGTATCACGTTACACTCCATAGTATCTAAAAATTCAAAAGCAATTAAAGGTCATAAGCCACACCAGTGATCACAGCGCTCACGCTTCAGTTCATCTAGAATTTGTATATTGTATTTTTCCTGGACGGTGCATAGGACATAATTTTTCAGAATGGGCTGTTTCATTTTTTGGTGTCCCTCTAGTGACGAGAGGATTCCACTTATCACAGTGACCCCTTCTGAACATACGGCCTTCTGCCATTCCCTTTGCACAGATTTTGTATGGATGGCAGAGCATCTTCTCATTTCACCCTCAGAGAATCACAGATCACTGATAAAACGGAGATTCCTTCCCCATGACACGGCACGGATCTGGGGACTGAGGCAGACTTTGCTGCTGTCTGCAAGGGCATGGAGAGGCCAGCGCAGGTGTAACCACTGTCTGACAGTTTATATCTGTGGGAGTGAGGCAACAGACCCCGAAGAAGAACTGCAGAATAAAACCGATTTTCAGGGAAATTGCTAAAGGAGATGAACACCCCAGAAAGCGCATCTGCCATGTACCAGCGCTACCCAGCACCATCTACCAGTTCCACTGAACATATCACATATAATGTCTCCTGGTACTCCATCAATGTCAGCAGAAGCTTAATGGGTAACAGCAGAGTAGTTAAGTGTCAGGATTATTAATTAAGGGGTTAATATGCCTGGCTGAACTTTTGTCTCCACTGTTAAGAGGGTTGTAGATGCCAGGATTTGATTATCTGATTAACTGGACATGCTGGGATGCAGTTATAGAGTACTCTCTCATCAGCTGGGTTACTCCCTGTTACAACAAACTTTACCCCTTTCCCAAAGCAGTAACGTGGGACCCAGCTCTCCAGCCAAACCCAGCACAAATCCAGCCCTTTCAGATGAAACAGAAAAGTTCAAATACAGACCCAGCTTTGCTGGTTCTCTTGGCTCAGCAGCTCTCCAGCTGAATAAAGATTCAGCTACATCTTTATTGGCCTCTATCATCAATAGCTCTTTTCTTAATGGTGTCTTTAAGATGGTTTTATCCTACTTGAAAAAAGACTGAAGGTGTCTTTCTCCATCTCTTTTCAGAATCCCTCCTCTGAAGCTCCTAAACAAGGCCAAATGTCAACATCAGCTTTCAGCTCTAACTAACTCTGCGCTGCAGCCTGTTTCCTTCGCTTCCCCCTTCCTGACATCCTGACATCCACGCTGGAGAGCCCGACGTAGGAGCTAGCTGTTCCACAGAGCAAGCCGGGATTTCAGCCCGCTGCGAGGAAAACGTGCGTTTCTACACCCCAGCAAGCCTCGCTCAAAGTCACCTCTGCTGCAGTCACAGGCCGAAGGGAGGAGGAAGGAAAGCCAGGTGTAAGGTATGCTTGGAATTTAAAGCTTCTCAGGTTTCAGAAGAAATCCTAATAATTTCAGGGGAAGCTTGGGAGCTCCAAGTGTAACAAAAAGCTTCTATTTCCAAGGAAAGCTTAAAGTTTTCACCAAGCTGCACACTGGATTAGCAAATTGTCTCCCTTTCTGTTTTAAAATGCATAAACAGAGCTGATAGGTAACACTGCACAGCTTCAAGATTGCCAAGTAACGCTATAAATCAGTTCCACACAAGTTAAGGACTTGAGCCTTTGGCATATATAATTTTATTAAAAAAAATACGCTAATGTTCTTCTGGAGCCAAGGCAGCAGAAGGACATCAAATGGGGATGTACAATAGGGTTTGGAGTGCCAAGTTTAACGCATCTGAAATGAATAACCTGCTTCAAAGATCCAAACAAGGCTCTGAATGCCCCTTTGAAACCCCATGTCGATGCTCCTTGCTCAGAGTAAGGTGGTCCAAACCAAGCGGGCCTTGGCAGTGTCAGGGCATGGGAAGGCTGAGACTGCTTTGTGGTTTGGAGTCATTCCACATTGGATACCTCTAGCAAGGTGCATTACTTTCACATTAAAATGTAGCCCTTCGCCTGGATTAAACCGCACCCCCCCCCCCCCCCGGGCATGACCCACGGAAAGGAGCTGGAGCCCCCGGTTTTAGCACTTACTGCCTTAACGAGTTCAGGCTGGGATACAGCTGCAGCCTGTAGTTATTGCTGTGTTCCAGTACATTTAACACCTCCTAAACATGGATAAATGGAAAACCACAAATACTACTGTGTTTTGCAAGTGAAATTGGTTTATGATTTTTTTTTTTTAAATGCAGTAGATAAACTGTGCAGTCCAAAAGAAAACTGATCAGTGCAAAACCACTCTCAACGTTCACGCATCTATTTGCCCCATTTATTACACCCCCTGGCATCTAACCTGCCTAGGAGCTGGGAGGAATTGCAGCTGCGCCTCTTGGATGTGATTATTATTTAAGATGCCATGATAATGTGACCTTTGGCTGGTGAAAGAGTATCTAAAAAAAACCCAGGTGGGGGGGGGAATAAACCATGTGATCACCGTCTGAGATCTCTGTTCCAAACCACTGCCTCTCTGCTGGCGAGCCCGCATGGGAAATACAACCGGACAGCTGAGCCACTGCTTCTGTACATAGGTACAAAACTCGGCGTTACTTTTTCCATTTCGAAAGGACCCACTAGGCTATTCTACCACTGTTCTTTTACAGGGATATTTGTTTTCATTTGCAACTTAACAAAGCTTATTGTCTGGGGATGTGCAGTAAATCTTAAGGTGCTATGGGAAAACTCAAGAGTGCAGCTTTCTTTTCCAGCTGTGGGCTCTGTTGGTTATGAAAACCCAAGGCCAGACTGGGGCATGCGGCTCTTGACTTCTGCTCCAGCACCAGGGCTGCGGGAGGTCACTGGCAAACTTCAGTTAGCAAAACTGAGCGAGACCGTGGAGGGCTGGCTCAGAAATCCCACGCGCGTCTCTCCACTGGCCTTGTGGAATTACCTAATTCCTCACCACCTCCTCTGCAAAGTGCACTTCAAGAGCCTTGCACTTCATATAGCGTTAGATGAATGCTATAACAAAAGCGATAATAAAACCAGCCATGGAAGATCAGGGGACAAAGGAACAAAATATTTTGAAATGAAGCTAGTGGCAGAAAGGAGCCCAAGGAGCTGTTCTGATGCTTTAAGATCTAATCCATCACCTTTTTTTCTTGCTGGCCTTTTAGTTTTGGTTGTTTGGTGTTTTTTTTTTACAGGGCAATTTCATAAAAATAGATTGGGTGCTTTGACGTTACAGTAAGCGCCCTGGGGAAAAGCAGATAAAAGGCAATAATACAACTAATGGAAATAAACTTTACAGCATTAACTGGTCAGGAGCACAGAAGAAACCACCAACTGGTGGGTACAACATGTAATCTTTTTATTTTTACTTAAGTTTTTTTTCTGGCGTACTGCATTAGTGCATAAAACTCAGATGTAAGGACACAGGTTTCCAGGGTACAGATAAGAAAGTCAAAATGACTTATTTCGGAACAGCAATACGATAGTGAAGATGTATGCTGCAACCCTACTGATTTACTTCTCATGCTAAATAAAGTGCCAGATGTTGCTTTAGTTTAGATCGGTATCTGTTACTTTTGCTAGATTATGCCTACTTACAACATGGAGGTGCAAAGACACCCAGACCTGAAGAACAAAAGCAACAAAAAGGGGAAAACCAAAAAACCTCACTTTGGATTTACTGGGTCACATTTACAGATTTAGATGGGGCACCTTTATCGACTTCAATGCATTTTCACCTACTACCTCAAGAGAGGATTTCCTCTCTTCAGCAGCAATAACCTATTCAGCAGAAGTAGAGCAGAGAGGTTAATCTGAGGAAGCCCAACAGGAAGAGAAAAGAGAAAGCCCTGGGGGGTTTGGACACCTGAGGTCACTTCATGAGGCAGGAATTTGTGTTCTCCATCCCTTTTCACATAACACAGCCATCCTTTTCTTGCCTGTGTTGTCAAACACACACTGGGAAATAAAATATACATCAATTTTCAATGGCCAAACACAGTTACTGTTAATTAGCAGGTATGTAGTGCTTTGGCTATCAAAGTGCTGTTCTAATATTAAATGATTAATCTTTGCAGTGCGTTCCTTGCGATGAGTTAGGAGGTCGTTATCCTACAGAGGGTCAGAAGCAGACGAAATGGGACATGGAGGAATGCAATTTCCGAGACTGTCACACTTCTGACTTTCATTAGGAAACAGAAAACCGTAGGCCTGTATTGTAACAGAGAGCTGGGGTCTGTGATGACCTTGTCAGTCTGTCAGTCATTTGTGTGTCTGTCCATCTGCCTCTCCTCCTCTCTGTCCTCCCCCCAAGCGGCGGTCACAACATTCAACCAGGTAAGGAATTCAGAAGGTGGGAGGAAAGGAAAAACTTCCACTTTGTCAAAGTGATAGATTTGATATAAAACCCTATGACTTAAACATTCAACTTGCTCTGTTTCAGTAGGGCTGTCAGCAGTGGATGGTTAGCTTAACTTATGAAAATCAAGAAAATGCCTTCTTGTTGCTTCATATATCATGATGAACAATAGCCTGACAGGAGAAACAAGCCCTGATTAAGAAAGGATTGCTTTTTGGGGCATGCCAGTAATGAAGTATGAAGGAAATCGAAGGCTTGCCTCTCACAGATATTAGTACAAATCCAAACGTCTTAGAATTATTTTTTCAACCACAATAGATAATTTCTGAATGATGTGCCTAACAGGGACGAATCCTGGAACCAAAGGAAGCCATCTATTAAATTAATAAGTATATTTTCAATTCCTTCAAAACAGAACATAGTTCAATCAGATCTTCAAAGCCAGAACAGAAATGTTAAATGTCTTTCAGAAGCAGTTTCTGCAGAGGTGATCCTGGCGAAGGTGATCTGACAAAAGCATGTGCTGTAGCTCAGAACCTCTGCTACAAACTGAAGAGCAGATTCTGACATTCACATTCCTTTTTATTCTCACCTACTCAAGCAAGCTGCAAAGATTAAATTCACCCCAGCGCAGAGGTACAGGCATGAGGCTGACGCAGCACACACGTCCCAGAGGACTTTAAAAAGTTCAGCCCAGAGTGCATGCCTTCCCCGTGGATGCTCAGATTTACACAGTTGCCCAAACCTGCACTTTTCCCGGAAGCTCTATCCTGAAGTTCCCAATTGGTATTTTCTTACAGTCGGCCACAACTGCATTTGAGTTTACGTCAGACTCCAGCAACACTGTAAGTCTTTTCAATCGCATTAAATTGCTGACAGCAGGCGGGGGGGTAAGGGGAGTGACCCAGACACAGCGGTTGAGCCAAGGGCAGGGCACCCGTGTCTTCACACGGTGCCACCGCACGCCCACACAGCCGAGGGAGACGCTCAGCCTGTGCCTCCGCTCGCGTGGGCAGCCCCGCCGGCAGTTCTCACGGCCAAGAGTGTCGTGGAGTTTTGCTGGGTCAGATCCCAAATGACGAGCGAGGTTCCCACTGCAACCCCCCCACCCAGGGACGCAAACAGGAACCAGAGACACAGCTGGTTGGGTGGCATGAGAACTAACCTGTACGCGAGGGTGTTACTCTGGCCTGTTGAACCCAAACCTTAATTTTCCCTATAAGAAATTTGTTCCTATTTGGCCTCTCGCAGAGCTGTTCCCCCTCCCAGGTAAACGATGCTGCTGGAGGAGAAACTAGCTAAATCAGCACCAAGTTCTTTACAGAGGAGTGATGAAAACCGTTGGGTTTTTTTCCTCAGGTATGACAGTTTGCAGCAAAGGGACCTGGGGCTGTCTGAGGGACCATCTGACTCTGCCTCAGGCCTTGAGTTGGGCTGCCAGTGTGAAGGGCAGCCTGTCTGCTGAAGGACACCCTGGGACATGCACACGTGTAAAACACGCACGCGGGGAGAAGAGACACAGCACAGGGAGCCATGGAGCGGAGGGCTCAGGGGTTTGTCCTGCGAAACTCCTTTAGTGGTGACTCCTCCTCTCCAGGTGGGACACAGCTCCACACGGCCAGGTCAGACCCTCACGGGTGTTACTGAACTCGGAGAGCCATGGCGTGCCTTGTGTAGCATCATCTAGACCCGAGTGGAGCACGTCATAGCCAGTCATCAAAAGTAATTATTCAAGGATGCCCGAGGCTATAACAATGGATTTAAATACAGAACAGCAAGCTGGGTTAGAGTCTGTGTAACTTAGTTTGTCATTTCCTTCAGCTCTTCTCTTTAAAAATGGATTTCTGTGCTCACGAGCGTTCCCAGGCTGCCTGCTCAGGAACCTGACGCTTGGCTACACTCAGATTAAGGTCAGCAGAGGCTCCAGCACAGCCTTCCCTTCCCCACACCCTTTGGAAATCCACACAGGGGCAATCTCACCATGCAGGGATGGATGGGAAATCCCTTCCCACGTTGCTGTTACCAGCACCACACCTAGCAGCATCCCCAGTCCGTAGCAGAGCACGCACAGAAAGGCAGCGTGACGCTGCTGGAGCCCAAAGGCAGCCAGGGACCCCGGCTCCACTTGCTGCCAGACCCCACTGGACTCAAGGTCAGCAGAGCTGGACCCCAGTTCTTTGCTTCTCACCATTTCCGTGCTCTCTCCTTCCCTCCCAAAGGCTGCCTGCGGGACAGAGGGGATGAGAAAGCCTTGGAGGTACTAAAAACTCCGAAGAGACTAATTGCTCTTCTTCCATGGTGGATAGCTACCCCCTGATCCGATTATCTCACACAGAGGGAGGGTAGGCTGGAGAGATCGGTGCTAGAGGACTGCATAAAATTATTTGGAGCTGAAAAAAATTTGATAAGAAATCACTTCCTGATTAACAGGATGATCATGTTGTTCTGCAGACAATTCCTTGGCTTTGCAAGAGGACGGCCTGGAATCCCTTTCCAGGAAAAACAGCAACACCACCACAAAATCCTCCCCAGTCATGAAGCTTGTCCCTCCTCCCTCTTCCCCCTCTCCTCTCTAGTCCCCTGACTACAACTCCAGTCATCAGCTAGCGAATTAGTCCTGGATGCAATCTGCAGCAATGCTTATTTAGGCCTGCAGGCAATTCCCTCACCTTTTAAATGTTACTGGGGAGTGCTTAGAATTCTTTTATTTTTTTTTTTAAGAACAATTTCAGTTAATCTAATTATAGCTAGGATTTAATGTTTAAAAGCCATCAGCTTAATAAGTACCAGGGATCTGTATCATTGTTATCAGCATCTTTGAAAACTGCTGAACAATGCCTGTGCCACTTAGAGGATGCAGAGATGGAGTTGAGAGATAGCTCCATGCAGTTCTCTTCCCTCTCAGCCCCAGAGGCGCTCCCAGACTCTCCACTCCACGTTCCTCCATCTCTCAGGCTGGTTCCTACCTCCCTGGAGGTGGCTCTGCCCTGTGGTACGCGCACATGCGCACCCACCTGCTCCTACGGGCCTGTTCAATGCTCAGACGAACATCACGTCTCTAAAGGTCAGCCAAACCCTGTGACATTTTAATTTATTTTGAGTCAAAGGTGCCTTGAACTACCATGTTTGGCTGTGGCTGAATTTAAACTTGCAATTGCGAGCAAAGGGAGAACGTGCCCAGCGAGTACACTGTGCGTGCCCACAGCAACTGGCATCACGCCACGCAAAGTTCCCTCCTCCAAATCCTTTACCTGACTTTAAGACTGTCACCGGTGTGGTACGTACTGTCCGTCGCACTTGTGAGGATCAGTATGACCACTCCTACCAGCTATTACGGGGCATTTGGTTCTCACATCTCCACTTGCCTTGCTGAGCCACTTTTCCAAGGGAAAAGTGGGTCTGATTCTCATTTGCACTGAAGTCATGAATGCACAACTCCTTACCAGCCACCGCAGTTTGGAAATGACCTACCAGCCCTTTCAGGGCTAAGTTTAAACTGCCAGAACTACATTGCCTCCCCCTGAAAACTCACACACACAAGTACACACACAAATACTCTTACTCGCTGGTTGGAGGATTTTCCTCCTGCTTTGTCAAGGTGTAAATCACTGCACGAGGTGCAAGGCAGAACTCAGCCTAGCTTTTGAGTCTAGAAAGAGCCCTGGCGCAGAAATGGCTCTGCTGAGAAAAACAAATTATCATCTTATCTCCACTGATGCTGCATTTTATTGCTTCTTAATATTTTTTCTGGGTTGTCCATCTCCTTTTATCATCTCTCCTGCTTTCTTGATCACAGCTTTATGGCCTGCTGTTCCCTCCCCATTTTTTTTCCCCCCTGTCTTACTGGTCTCTATTTCTCTCTTCCAAACAATGGCTCTTTGCAGCCACCTCATCTCGTCTAGCTGCTGATATTTCTCAAGGTTCAGTTGCTTTCTGCATTGTTATTTGCAATTTATCTGATTCCAAAACCTGACATTATTCTTTGCTGTGATATACAGTTGCCTGGCTATTGCTAACCATGTGCAAGCACATTATTCTGCATTGACAAATTTTATTTATTTATTTAGCTGCCCCTCCAAGTTTAGAGCAGCATTCACTGAATTACGGATTTTGATGTCTGCAAATCATAACCCCATCACGCAGATAAGACAGAATTCATTACTGCAAGCCCTGCCATTACATGGAAGGATTTAGGTCAAACTGCTTTGTCCTTGGACAGCATCCCTGGATATCAAATTCAGTGTATCTTCCTTTCATACAAGTTCTCTCTGGTCCCCAAAGAACCAGTGACACCACTAACTTTATACTGGAAACCTTTAGACCCACCAGCTTGGTTTATCCGAAGCAAACCTCTGGCCTGTACAGAACACGAAAGCAGAGGGTTACTCTGCAGCCGGGCAGCTGCAGCGCACGCAGGGGAGGTCACCGCCTGCCACCGCGGTGGGTGAAAGGCAGCGAGGACAGAGGAGCACGCAGCCAGAAAGGGACTTAGGCTACCAGCCAAGCCTTTGGGCACCTTCTTCGCACAGTTAACAATGAAGAAAAACCTCAGCAGCAAACCCAGGCGTTTCAAGCAAGAATTGATCCGATAACCAAATGGGATAAAATTCCTTCCTGCCCTCTGCACTGGGGGAACATCCGCTTACTCCTTACAGCCTTGTCAGGCGGAGCTTTTCGAAACAGCCTCTACAAATTACCAGCTAACAAAAGTATATTCTCTCTGTGCTCTTCACCCATATTTTTCTTTAAAATGTGCCAAGTTAAACAACAAGCATACACACTGGAGATACTATCACAGCTTTCATCTCCTGATTTGCAGATAGGAAGGCTGCAGCACTGAGGCGATTTGTGAATACAGGTCACAGATACAGTCACTGAGGACACCGCGGCACAGTGTTATCAGTGAACAGAAATGCTGTAGCTTCGCTTCCCTGGGCCTTCGTTCCCTACCAGCAAGATCCTGGATTCGTGAAAGGGTTAAAAAGAGTGAAAATGGAAACATAAGGGTTTGGAGTTGTCCTGCCCAACTTCAAGCACTTACCTGAGGTTTCCAAGTTAGAAATCCAGTGGCTAATAGCTGTGGAGCAGTCAGCAGAAGGACATCTCTGGAAGCTCTTTGGCTGCAGGTGGGCTGAGTTACCTTCTGGAAGTGTCTGGCTGTTTCTCTTGTGGGCAACGCTGCTCCCACTTCAGCTGCTTCAGGTAAGTGCCTCTGACAAAGCAGGAAAATCCCATGGCGGGGTGCTTATGGGGGGACCCATCCCACAGCTTCGTACCCTTCCTCGTACGACTTCACAAACGGTGCAGTCTCAAGGTGACACAGGCTCGGCGAGTGCCCAGTGCTGCTCCCAGGGATCTGGGATCTTGGGCCACCCGCGTAATCTAGGCCCTCCAACTTCCTTACCACCGGCCACAGACAACGAGCTTCTCCTGCCTGCCGTCCGTGCCCCAGCCGCCTCGACTGCTGCTCCGGTGGGGAGCGGCTGTCGCTTGCTCTGTGCCCGCACTACGTGACGGGACACAGCCCTGTCCAGAGCTCCTGTGCCCCCGTGCCCTAATCACATAATGACTTGATGGATAGCAGGAGTGGACTCGGGGGATTTCTTTTTATGCAGAGCTCCTCGATACCGATCAGCAACAACAGGTTTTATACAGACAAAAGAGACAGAGAGGAATATCTGTAAAAGTAATGTCTCCTGATAAGTGGCAAAGCAATATTCCTCCCCTTGGCATTCTTCAGACACACAGCTAAGGCAAGTTTGGACAAAACCAGCTCCCATTGATTGACTGTATGATAGGTTTGCTGGATTATCGACAAAGTGCTCTGTAATCATTCCGCTGTAACAAGAAAGGCAATAAGACAGGCCCGAGGAATGGGGAACAGATCAGATGTTTGTCACATATTAAAGACCCAATCACCACAGTTGCACACCCGATTAAAAGCAATAAAGGGAAGCGGGCAGGCTCTGTGCTTGCCTGCTGCCAGCTTGCGTTTGCACGAGGGCCATGGCCATTCTCATCACAAAGATGTGATGGTGTTTTTGCTCCGCTGCCAGCTCCAGGAGCTCGTGGAGAGGAGAAATTTGGCTTCCTTAGGAGCCTTCCCGTGGTGGGCCTAGTTTGAGTGAGCACTGGAGTCCTGTTAGAGGGAAATTTTGTTCCCGCTGTAATGGGAGTACCAGTTAGGCAGGCGAAAGCCACCTGTGTTTCAAGATGACCAGAAGCTGCATATCAGCGCATCACTGAGCCCGAAGTCTCGGCAGAATTGTTAGTTTAGGTTAATTGTGACAATACAGCCTCCAGATCAAAACACTTGGAGAGAAGGCAACGTAAGCTTGCATCTCCCTGTAACATATTGTGCCAATATATCCACGATAACCTGCTCATATGCACAAACTATGTCAGTTACGGAGAAGACAGCAGAACAGAGATCAGTATTATGCCTCTGAAAACAGCAAACAATTGACATCAGCTCTGCAACACCGGCAAAGGGTGAAGTGTTTGCTCACCGCTAAAGGACCATCATTCTGCGTGTCTGATAGTTCTTCCAAGCATACGGCCTTAAGATACGTCCTGGAGAAAGTCCATTAACGTGCAAGATGTGCAATCTTAATTTTACACAGACTAACAAAAAGCCATCAAATGGTCATAACTTCAACTTCCAGCTTGTGTTATATTTGAACTGGCGACCTTGAGGAGAAAGACATTATTGAACCCTTGGGCTACTTAGTAGTACTACTACTATTAGTAACAGATTTGTCACTTCATGTCCAGAGCTGTTGTGTGTCGGTACTGTTAAACAGCCAGGGAATTTTGTCCCAGAGATCCCTGCATTGCAGTGATGAAACAACTCCCTTAATGTAGATGTAAAATGCTTCTTTAGTTAGAATTCAAAGAACAACACAAACTAAGATTATCATCAAGTACTATCGAGCGTGAGGCAAGGAAAATAAAGCGTAATGCGGCTGCTTAGTACAGAAAGCGGCAAGAGAATTTGGTGGTAGTGCCGTAGTTTGCTTGGGCTATATCACAGCTTTTACTTGTTATAACCTTCCAAAGGGAAATTTGAAGACTAAAGGCTCTATTTGCATGGGCAGTTTCAAGCAGTGAGGTCATGCTCTTTCTGTACGCTTTCTCTGCACTGTCCCATTCTGGATTCACTACGATGGGTCCATGTTAGGCTAGGGGTGTTGTTAGTAGGTTACAGTAACCATGGCAGGAAATGCAGGAAAAGTGAGTAGGGAAAGAGTATCACTAATTTATAATTGCTAAAGACCCGGCTTAAAAATTAAGTAGTATGATAAGCAATTAGAAATCCTCCCTATCCTTCTATTATAATTATATATATATGATTATAATAAGACATTTTCCATTTTTTAAAGAGATAAGTTGAGCTAGATCTGAAACTGCTAGGTAAGACCATTCTGCAACCCACATACAACCCACATATGGATTTTTTGGTGAGAGATGCTAAACAACATAAGAGCAAGCAGATATATGAACTTGAGCAACTCCTTATACAATCACTTACAAGACGTACTTTTTCTTTTTTTAATGCACAGATCCTGGGAAAGAATTGGAATATCTTTCCGAAAGGACGGTATGTATTTTTTGTAGAGCGTCCTGCATCCAAGCCTTCAGCGACAATCCACTGAGCAACCTTCACTGTTGGAAACGGGGAAGCTTCTGGGTGAGACTGAGAGGGTCAGGTAGCCCTGACGACTCGGCTTGGGTGCGTACGCTCAGACCGGGATGGGAATAGGGCACGTAAGGCTTCACAAGGCAAAGGCAATCAGCCTGTGAACAGGACGGAGTGACACAGGGACAGCCAGGAGGGCTGCAAAACATTGATGACTCCCAAGAACTGTGCAAACATTTTATGTACTCCGGTTTACAGAAGCAAGTGCCTTGTTGCTAATTTGCATTTCTTACGACAGCCGTCTTGCAGAAAATGTACTTAAAGCAAAGCCAAGCCAACAGATACAGTTACTTCCCTTGGTTATGAACAATTTCACTTTACTGCTTCATGTGCATAAATTCAGAGCAGAGCGGGACCTGCACGGGAAGGGGAAGAACAGTCTTTCAAGAGTCTCGGAAGCAAGCTAATTGGTCTCTAACATAAATCATAAAAAGACCTGTAATTATACTGCTCAGAATTAACACAGAGGGCTTCTAAAAAAGACCATTTTTAAAGTGAATTTATACTATTATAAGACCTGTCGCTTCTGAGTAATAAAAACAGAGATGTTACGTTAAGCTTCGTGTTATCCTGTTTGCTCAGATGGTGCTTATGCCAGCTGTATCCAGCAGAAAAGCAGTTTTCAATTTATTTTTATTGCTCCTCTCTAAAAGCATTCCATTACAGGAATATTACACTGTATGAAGTTTCAAACCACCATCGGCAGTTTATTTGCTTGTTTTGCTGGAATGGAATAAACAGTTATTCTCAGTAACTGTTATTACAACTTCATGCGTGCAACATTGCATTTAAGGGTCAATGCCTGTTTGCTCAGCGTACCCCACTTTTTCTCCGCCTAGGGGTTTAACCTCTGTTTCAGGAAACAAAGTGGGTTGAAACTTTACTTTTGGTTTTATCAGGTTGTATATGGAGGTGCTTTCGGCAAGCTGTTTTACGAAAGGAGATTCCTCAAGCAGCTAGAAAAATTGAGAGAAGGTCTAGCACGGAGCTGTATTAGTTGGCCAGCAAAATATTCTGACCAAAATAAATTTTTCTTGTGCTTTTAAAAAAACTATTTTCGTAAAAGCATTGAAAAAAGTTTCACTTTAGCTGATGCTCTGAATTTGTCATAATCAGGTGAGAACCGGTGTGGGTTCCTCATGCAAGAAACATCCTGTCGTCTCTTGGACTAGATTCATCGCGCCTACCACGAGCTGTCGAAATCGCCGGCGTGGAGCAGCGCTCCACGATGGCCGTCCCCACGGCCGCAGACCCCCGCCGGATCGCTCCCTGGGGCGTCACGGGGAGCAGGGACGCCAGCACCGCTGCTTCCACTGCCACCAGCCCTCGGGAAATTTTAAAACAGACTGAGTGAAGCCTCACTGGCTTCAGTGGTTTGGATCTTTAATTCTTCAGCTTGTGAAGTGCTGAACGAAGTAGTCAGATAATTAGACAATTGTCTTTGTGTTGCTGTTCCACAAAGCGGCGCCTTTCTGACCTAACTGTGTCTCACGGTCTTACTGCCAACGTAAGGGAGGTGTGGTGCAGCTCGCAAATAGAGCCACGTATTTTAACTGATTATTTTATAACATCTGAGCCTTAAATAAACCTGCAAACTTGGACAGAAGGTATTACAAAACTTTTTTTTTAACCCAATTTACAAGATGTCATTGGAATACCTAACCTGGTCAAGTACGATATATCCAGCTATTAAACTTGAAGCCAAAGAAAATATATAAAAGAATGCTTTTTAAATGCCCATACTGGGATTATTTTTCCAAGTTATTACGTGTAGCACAGAATCAGAGCTGGCATACTGTCCTGACCACATTGGAAAGTTATACTGAGTAATTACTACCCAATAAAAAAACCAGAAAAATATACAGCCAGGTCCTCCTTTCCAAGTCTTTAAATTCCTCTATGAACTAATCTTTTCCCTATGGTATTTGACTCAACAATTTGATATTTTATTGCTTTTAGGGTCAGAAATTCACTCACTATATTATCAACTCAAGGGAAAAAATTGGTAGAAAAGATTTGTGTCTTCTTTGGACAGTAAAGCCAACAAATCTCTTCCACTGCTTGGTTAGAAAATACAATTAAGTGGACTATAGTGGACTTTCTTGAAAGAAAATTGTCTGGATTGAGATGTGAATAGCCTAAAAGCCAAACGTGTAAAAATCAATCCTTCCCAGTCCTTTGGGATATGACTGTTTGGGAAAAAGTTTGCTCTGATTTTCCTGTACTCTGTGTGCATGTATATATGTGTGTATGTGTGTGTGTGTGCAATTCTTAAAGCAATCAATATAAGTCTCTGAAATGAAAAATTGAAGCTATCAAAGCCTGGAACATCTCATATGAGGAGGGTTCGCACAGTTTTTCTAGGCTGGCTGTCAGGTCTAATCCTCAGAGTCCTTAGCCTGACAAACAGTGGCAGCAATACAGATTACTTAAGGTGGGTTTAGCTTGCCTTCCTGCCCTGAGCCACCTTGCCCCACGAGCCACGCACCCTCCTAGGGTGGGAGACCTTCACGGCAAAGCTGAGGGACCGGTGCCTCTGCACCACTGCCGCTTGCAGGAGCGCTGCCGGGAGCGGAGCTCTGCGGGACGCAGGGGGGCTGCGGGCGCTCCTCGCTCGGAGCCACAGCCACCCCCCGAGGGTGGTGGGAGCCTGGGAGCACTCCCAGTTCTGGCTGCTGGCCGGTTAGGTACCCGGAAGCCCGAGTCATCAAAATTATCTAAAGATGGTGGGGTTGGCAAGCCTCTTAATAGATGAAGGATATAAAGTTAGAAAAAAAATTATCTAATGGATTCTGGACAGCATATCCCAGCACGCAGTGAGGACGAGGCTCCACGGGTGAAATCCCAAGCCCAGCAGGCATCCTCATGTCAATGATGCCAAGACCGCACTCCCGCGTTTCACTTCTCTGTTCTACTTGCGAGCACCTAGCACAATCACCACCAGGATCTAGCCTCTAGACATTGCTATAACGCAAATAATAAATAAGGATAATGATGATGAATGTCAAGAAGCCTGTCCTCAGGCTCTCACCTTCAGAAGTGGCAGACCCAGTAATCTCTCTATTATGAGCTTGGACCTTTCATATTCAGACTGCACTTAAGGCTGTGCTGCTTCAGCCATATCACATTTTATGAATCATCAGTTAAATATATGTAAAAATCAATTACATTATATCAGTGTGCCCTGCATCTTAACTGATGCCATCTTTCATCTTCCTAATGATCCAGAAGATCTGGAAATAATTAAAAATCGCTCTTGAGGGTCCAACCTTGTCTTTCTCTTTTCTTTTATGAAAGAGGAATCTCATCCTCCACTAACATATGACATTCTGAACCAGGGCAGCAGTGGTTTAATGATGGGATTATTGCCAGGGGAAACAGAGTCAGCACCTCAGCAGTATGCCTTGATTCATCTACTCACTTCATTGAATTTTGAGGACCAGGGGCTTCACTGGGAGCAGGCAGGGCATTTCAGAAAATGTGTACCAATACGCATTAATGGGAATTGTTGGACTGGTTTGAAGGAAGTTACATCGCGTAGAAAGCATAACGTAGAATGAATGTGGGGGACAACAACATTTCAGAGGACTGCTTGTTCCTAGGTCGTTCCCTGGTCTCACAGCAATAAGACACATATGGTAACAGCTCATCCGGGTCTTGCCCTGGTCTTCCAAGAAGCAATGCAGCAGCTCACTCAGGCATAGCTACGTAGTGAGGACTAGCACATGGAGTACTCGGGACACCTGCATAGGCAGAGCTGGTGTAGAAACTTAAGAAACCTCGTGGAGACTGCAAGCCTTATTTAAAACCAGTGTAGTATGAAGAATGAACTGTGTAAAGGAGACAAGGGTAGACCAGCCTGTTATGTGTACAGATGGATGTCCCTCCCTTTACTTCCCTACTTGGCTGAAGCTTAAATCAGCCTTTTTTTCACATTATTTCATTTCACTATCAATAATACCACCTTTCTAATAAAAGCAGTGACTGAAGACAGTGATTTTACACTGCTGTGTGACCCAAGAGCTGCCCTCACGAGTAGACAGGTCTGTGCAGAAGAGAACATGTTCCCCCAAGGTTACCTAGAGCCTCATTTGAGCATCTTCCTAAATACGAGCGGACTTAAGTCACTCAGATCCCAGCAACACATCCTTCCCCCCCAGGTACAGAGAGACCAACCCAGCATCACCTTCCCCGTACTTTCCAGGAGGAAACTCTAGCTCCTGTTGATATCAAATGAGGCCAAGGAAGCTCAGCACTTCATGTTAGTGCTGCGGAAGAGTCAACCCTTGATTTGCATAATACAGATTAAATCTGACTGGAAACTGGTCCCTGAGTCTACACAAGAACAGCAACCCACTGAAGTTAACTAGCACGCTGGTAACAGGGTCTGCAAACCTAGTGCCAAATTTCCTTTTATGCCCGATACACCTCCCTCTTTTCCCGTGGTTTCAGTGAGATTGTGCTGATCCAAGAGCAAAATCTATATTATATTCGGACCTGTGCAAGCATTTCTTGAGTTTCTTGGTTACAACATGGTGCTGTTACCAGCCAGACAGAACTGAAGACCAAAAGACTGAACAGATTGGCTTCCCCAAGCCTATTTGCCTATTGCCTGGATAATAAACATAGTCAGAAAGAAGACAGGACACATACAAATAGCTGGTATCAAAGAGCTGCTCTTTAATGCCAGCCAATAATGTCATGGTCCTCAGTCTTCCTAAATTTAAATGATTAGCAATGACCAAGCTCTGCTCTCTCTTGATGCATCACTTAACCTCGTAATCAGAAAATCTATCCCATTCTTGGTCTTAGATTGATGATGTCACATTAAACTTGGTTTTTTCCACCAGACGGAGCAATCATATCGGAGCGAGCCAGTCCTGAGCATAGCTGCCACGTGCCCATCACGAGCGTGATTAATATCATTGACTCCATTGGTAAGCGAGCGGCGCATCTCAGAGCCTACTATATTTAGGACACATTAAGATGTCACAAATGGATTTTTTTGCAAAGAATAATTTCATTCATCTCTTTAATGTTATAACTTATTGCAGATTTTTTTTTTAATTTAAATAAAAGCAATAAAAAAATTCATTGATTTTCTCTCCTGGAAGAAACTTTTTTTAATGGCAGCTGCAGCTCCGGTATGGCTGCACAGAGTCCCCCTCCTTCCCACGCAGTCAGATATCACTTGGCCCAAGGACATAGCTGTGCCACCCCAGTCTGTCCTACACTGTACTTTGTGCAGCCTCTTTGATGTTTATTCCTTTAGTTTAGTACCTGGTAGTATTAGCTGTATCTGATATTTCTGACAATTTTATTTTGATTTTTTTTTTACATTTCAGGTGGTAAATGCTGCTGCTGCTGTGCCAATTTCCCTTCCTTACTACATATTAAGAGTGTATTTTACCATATGCCTGCCTTTCCTTCTAGTGATTTACACTTTCCTGCCAAAAGATGTAAATTGACTCAATTCTTTAACTTCTTTGTCTTTCTAAAGTGATGTTTGAATTGGGAGCTGCTGGAGTCCTCATTAAATTTGCTTTTCATTTCATAGCAGGTTATTAAGGGACTGTTTGTGGAGGCTATGAAACATCCCTCCCCAGAGGTCTTTAAGTGTTGGTTAGACAAAGATTTGTCAGAAATGTTTACTGGGATTTGGTCCTGTTTGGGACGAGCAGGCAGACCTCTCAGGGCTCCCTCCGGCCCGGTTTCTGCAGCTGGATGAATATCCCGCTCCTCCACGCAGCAGGAGCCCAGCCAGCGGTTTTTACTGTATGATTGACTGTCACTTAGAAGGGACAGATTGCCAGCAGATCTAGGTCTTCTGTTGTATTTCCACCAAAGGACGTGTTGCCTTTAAAAATCCGAAGGTAGTACTCTGGCCTTTTTGGAGTCAGTGGAAAACTACCACTTTTGCCAGCACTGCCAGAATTTCACCCATGTCATGAATCCCTCTCCGCTTCTGCCCAGGCACTTGTTTGCTTTTATAAAAGACGCATTTGTTAAATTACAAGTGGTCTGAATACTCGTTTATTTTTCCTGCTGCCAGGCAGCAGAGCATCTCTATTCCTTATGCTGGTGAATGCCAACAGGGGGGTCAGGACGGGCCCCTGCTGCCCCCACCCAGCCTGGCAGCACCCCCCTCCTGCCACGAGGCACCCACGCCGGGACGCTGGGACGGATGCAGGAGCCTCCCCCAGCAGCAAGAGTCAAAGCAAAACCCAACAGCTGGATGAACTGACCAAAAGCAGAGCAACACCCTCCTCAATACAGAGCACAAAGTCTTCCCGTTCACATGGAAGGAAAATGCACCACGTCAGGAAAATGTCCTCCTGGAAGGTCTTGCTGTTTGTTTGACCATCAAACATTATTTTGGAAACACAGCTTAGATTTGCTTCAGAAGATAAATATTTAAAATTGTTACCAGGTATAAAAACCTGGGAACTGCTCGGAGTGACAACAGGAGAAACAGTAATTTGCACAAATTATTTCCTCCAGTGTAACTGCTTCCAGTGAGGTTTTCACCTGATAGCGCAACGCCTCTGCTCATAACCAGGATCGATCGCTTACCCGGTAGAAACCTGGGAGGTTTTGTTCACAAATGTAAAACTCTGTTTGGGGGCAATTCTAACAGCAGACATTTGTTATGCAGTAGAATTAGTTTAACTGCACTAAGTGTTGCTTCCTCCTTCAGTGGAAGCCTGATTCTCCTTAATTTTGCCTTAAATCTGGAGAGCACTTCTAGCAGATTGCTTTTGACAGAATACATTTCCAAAGAATAGCTCATGATAGAAATACACTGCTGTATTTATGTGAACTAAGAGGTGAGTATTAATCATAGAATCACAGAAAGGTTTTGGTTGGAGGGGACCTTAAAGACCATCTAGTTGCAACCCCCCTGCCATGGGCAGGGACACCTTCCCCTAGACCAGGTTGCTCCAAGCCCCATCCAACCTGGCCTTGAGCACTTAGATAATATTAGAAGGGAGAAAGGTTACTGTTCTTACAATATCTGTCCCTAAATCTCCGTGATTTATAGACCGATGCCACTCTGACTTATTGGGAAGGTTGCACTGCCAAATGCAATATAAGTTCATTGGTGCAGTTGTACCCTGAGTTTGTCAACTGCTTGACTTTTTCTACAGAGCTGTTGCAATGACATAGCATAGTGGTATGTACATTTATGTTTGCGGTTTTTATGTTTTGATTCACCCTCTGATAAAAGAAAAGCCAAGGAAATGGCTTTTTTTTTTTTTTAAGCCATCTGGGTTATAAAGCCTGACTTCAAATCAGTAGTGACCTTTTGTTCAACAGCTAGTGATGTAAAAACACATAAAAATGTCTATTTAGATGTTGGTGGGGAAAAAGAAGTTCATTGATTTTCTTAGTTTGCTAAGCTCCCAGGGTTTTTAAGCGGCATTTGTTTCTGCAGAAGGAGACAGCGCTGAGGGTGTGGAAGGGCATTCATTATTTCCAGAAAAACAATAAAAATTCAGTTTCAAAATGGATGACATGCCTGCTTGACAGAGCACATGGGTTCCTCCTAGAATTTCACAGGCTCAGTCATCTTTAGGATACAGAAGATTTGTTAAATTAAATGTTCCTTGTCCCATCTACCCAGAAAAAGACTTCTTTTTGGTGGGTGTTTGTATTTTTAACCCTTTGTTGTAGGAGAGAAAGTGTCCTAGGAACAGATTCATTGACGATTCACATGAATATTGCTGCTAGGAAGAGCCAGATTCTTAAACATTTGCCAAGAGACTGCACAAGAGAGGATGAGAAAATTAGTACTTATTTCCAAACAACTTTTGGTCGAGTTTGGACATTATTGCTCTATTGCTACCCAGTTCTCACACTTGCTGTTCTAGAGGTAATTCTTAATATTTGTGTCACAGCAGCTCTTGGGCAGACACCCTACTGTCCCGGGTCCTGTGTACATAAGAGAAAGGGAGGTAGGAGGTAAAATGCATTAAAGTCAAGACCGCGAGATGGACTGAATCAGAGAACAGAAGAAATACTCTCCTCTTACATGGGGAACTGAAGCACAAAGAGGTAAGGTCATGTGCAGCTTTGCTGCCTGTTTGCTGTTGGCTTTCACTTCTCCATCCCAGACAAAGAAACTTCCCACTCACCCTGGCAAAATCTACAAGCTGATCTTCAGGTACAAACCTGCTTTAGGGACTCTCCTGCCCCACTGTCAGCATAAGGAAAGCCTAACAGAAACTAACAATTAACAACCATATTTAGACAGACGTAAATCACCCAGGGATTTGACAGTTTATGTAGAGGCATAAATTTCTCATAGCCTATTTGTTTATTTCCCCGAGTGTTCTCAGTTCAGCTGGTTTGCCAATGCCCAGATAATTTATTGAAAGCTCAGCAAATAAATCTAGATTTGAATCTGTCAAAAGCAGCCTCTGAAACAGAAGACCTCTTCGGAGCAAGCTGCAGGATGCCAAGCGCTGCTCCGGTCACATCAGCGCTGGCACTGCCAGGCTGGACTGACCGCAGCACCCGCAGAGAGGGAGCTTGCAAAACGCACCCCTGCTGCCTTCTAGAAGTCCTGGGGCTTTGGAGAACCAAGATAAACACTAAAGACTTGCACGCATTGGTTAAGGGGCCCCTTACTGCAGAAGGAAATGGGTATCTCCAGCTTCTGCAGGAGAAGAGTTTGGAAGAGCCAAGCTGTGACATAAGCTAGAAATACTGCTTCAGGCTGAGGAGGAATCAGCCCAGTGTGTCTTTGTTTGAATGTGGTGTTTGGTGGCTACTGAACAGCTACCCTGCCTGGAACATGCACTAGCAAAGTACTGCATTTATACCTTCTTTCAACAACTGGAAAACTCAGACCCGACAGCAAGAGACTTGGTTTCAGCACACAACTCGAGTATCAAGGAGATGTGTTTGTAGTGCTGCAAGTTCTCATTGCTAGACAGATGAAAGCAGCCACCACAGCAGGTTTTTTTCTTATTAAATGCATTAACTAAAAGCTCAGATAAGAACAACGTCAGTTTAGCGTGGATTCAGAATTTGAATCAAATCCAAACTCTGCATTTGATCCCCGTCACTCTAATGCACTTCAGATTTAGGCTAGGCAGAGTATATTAGGATGCAGGTATTTAACGGACGATGGCTCAGAAAAGGATAGTCACTGCAGTGAGCACACACTCCATTGGAAACATCTGCCTGTGCTGCATATGTGAGACTTGCAGGGGCAAATGAGGGAGTCTTAAAGGAATGAAAATACAGAGCACAGAAAAAATAGGAAAAGAAATAAAAAGACCAAGAAAATATTTTATCATTTGTTCTGCTTTTGTACATCATATTGCATTTGGAAGAAATACATCATATCCAAGTCATCGCAAACAAACGCCCTGCAGGGGAGCACAGAGAGCTTTGGCAAGGTTAGCGTGATGAAGGGATGCCGTTTTTAGGATGAGTGGACTGGGGCTCCTGCATGACTTTGAATCAGGAGGCAGCATCTATATTCAGCAAAAGACCTCCCACATTTCCAAATTGCATAACCCCAGCTCACCTCCAGTTTGAACTCCTCCATCTTCTCATCTGAACTGATGCATTGAATTGGCATTAATGCCAGACATGGGGGGAAAATCCCAGTGGAGTGACCTGAACTGCATTACAAAGGTGGGAGGATAAGAACCTCTTTGAGGAAGAAGATTAATTAAATATGATAGCTACACCATTGCCCATCTGAGGAAATTTTACATTCCATGGGAACACGCTGCAAAATATTCTCAAAGGTTTTATCTTTCTATGCAGAAATCCAATTTATTAGAAGCATTCTTCTTTATGAAAAGATCGCTGGGCAGGATTTCTGTGTGGGTTTGGTAAGTAGTCAGAGAGCTAAAACTCTGGGTCAAATCTTACCTGGTGTGAATCAACACATCTTTGTGCATTTTAATACACTGCAGGGGTTTCTGTGAACCTTAGGCCAGTTCTTTGTCTTTTCTCTAGTTGGGCTAGAGGCTTGTGTCTGTCTGCAGGATGCAGTATTCCCTGCTTTTTACATGTTTTCAGAGCTAATGTCATTTAGCTCTATCTTTTTTGGAGACAAAAATCACACAACCCTTGTTGGAAGTGCCTCCTGATGGCAGGAATTCTTTACCTGGTATTTGACTCACGTAAAGCCTGTGCCCACACAGGACCTCCCTTACTGGGGCTCAGGATTGTAAAAAGGTGATATATTAGAAATCTCAGTGCTTAACTCACCAAAACCACTTGAGGTAAATGGGACCTCTTCCAGCTTCACTCATGAAGGGTAAATTTTTCACAGCTGTAGCTTAGGAGGCCAAATTTCACTCTGATTTTCAGTAAGTAGCTTCCAAAACACTTTATCCATATACTTGAGCTACCCACTCTCAACTACTGATTAGGCATCAGTGGTAATAAAACCTAATTTGTCCCTTCTTGGAAGAGTAAAACAACTCATTTCTTTTCAGGTGAACTAACAAACCCTGGTGATTTCAGTTACCCACATACATTTTCTTCGGCGAGATAAGACAAGCAGATCTAAGAAAGCAGTTGCTTGAGATGACCCAGTGTTACTTCTAACTTGGATTTAAAATGCTCTTGCTCTCTCTAAACTTATAGAAAGAATATGGCACTGAAATTACAGCAGATCACTCATGTTTTCTAACAAACCAAAGAATAAGTGAATTTTGCCCCAGACATTTCTTGAAAACCTGCATTTCCTAGACAAGCTCAGTTAAAAAAAAAAAATCAATACATATTAGATTAGCTGTATTTCAATTTTGACTCAGTATTTCAGACTTGGCTAGTTTTAGGCAGATTAAACTCACAGTATTGGATCCCTCACGAGTTTAAGGGTCATGCAGTTGACCTACTGAAAGACCATGGATTATGAAATCAAAACGGCTGGAACGCTTCGCAGTTTCAAGGAGGAACTGCAATTGCAACACCAGTTCATAGCACAGTCTGCTCATTTTCTGCTTCTGAAAGCCTCCATTTATTTTTCCAGTGCAGAAGGAAGGCACGCCTTTAAGCAGTGAATACTTTGGTGAATCTGAACACCTTCCAGGCTTATAAAGACAGCTAGAAGGAGTTATCTGGAGTGATTTTAGAAACAATAGGAATTTGAAGTGTTCCACATTATAGCAAGCAAAATGAATTTTCAGGTTAGTAGGTAAAGCTTAAAATTCTCCACAAAGGCTGCGTGCTGCTGTACTGGGTTTGCACGGCAAGGTTTTCGTAACGCTGGGGGGGCTACAGGGGTGGCTTCTGTGAGAAGCCGCTAGAAACTTCCCCCATGTCCGACTGAGCCGATGCCAGCCGGCTCCAAGAGGGACCCGCCGCTGGCCAACGCCGAGCCCGTCAGCGACGGCGATAGCGCCTCTGGGACAACAGGTTTCAGAAGGGGGGGAAAAATCCCTGTGCAACAGAAACTGCAGCCAGAGAGAGGAGTGAGAACATGTGAGAGAAAAAGCCCTGCAGACCCCCAGGTCAGTGCGGAAGGAGGGGGAGGAGGTGCTCCAGGCGCCGGAGCAGAGATTCCCCTGCGGCCCGTGGGGAAGACCCCGGTGAGGC
>JAVKLA010000052.1:1712856-1807580 GCA_034782735.1 Sagittarius serpentarius | reverse complement strand
CAGATCTCCCCCTGCAGCCCGGGGAGGACCCCACGCCAGAGCAGATCTCCACCTGCAGCCCGGGGAGGACCCCGCGCAGGAGCGGGTGGGTGCCCGAAGGAGGCTGTGACCCCGTAGGAAGCCCCCGCCGGAGCAGGCTCCTGGCAGGACCTATGGACCCATGGAGAGAGGAACCCAGGCCGGAGCAGGTTTGCTGGCAGGAGCTGTGACCCTGCGGGGGACCCGCGCTGGAGCCGTCTGTGCCTGAAGGACTGCAGCCTGTGGGAGGGACCCACGCTGGGACAGTTCATGGAGAACTGTCTCCCGCGGGAGGGACCCCGGGCCGGAGCAGGGGCAGAGTGAGGAGCCCTGCCCCTGAGGAGGAAGGAGCGGCAGAGACAACGTGTGATAACTGACCCCAACCCCCATTCCCCGTCCCTCTGCACTGCTGGGGGGGAGGAGGTGGAGAAGGTGTTTTAAGATTTGGTTTTATTTCTCATTATCCTACTCTGATTTGATTGGTAATAAATTAAACTAATTTCCCCAAGTCGAGTCTGTTTTGCCCATGACGGTAATTGGTGAGTGATCTCTCTCTGTCCTTATCTCAACCCGTGAGCCTTTCGTTACATTTTCTCTCCCCTGTCCAATCAAGGAGGGGAGCGATAGAGCAGCTTTGGTGGGCGCCTGGCGTCCAGCCAGCATCAACCCACCACAGCTGTGTTCGAGATATTTCAAGCTGCTTAGGTTTCTATCACCAGGTAAAACAAGTGGGAGCTGAAACTTGTCCTGCTGGCATTCAAGGCATTAGAAAAGAACTTGTTTCCTCCTCCGCATTCACAAAACTGCTTGGGCTGGGGTATTTCTGAGCAGGGGGCTTCACTGATCAGCACGTTCAGAACCTGGTCTGTACTCTGACTCACAAGAACCACAGACTCAATGCCGTTGTTCATAAACAGCCATGGTCTTTTTCACCCTTAGGAAAGTAGAGCAAACGCAAGGCTTTATAGAAAGTGGCAGGTTCTTAATTATTGTTATAATTTATTTAGTGTTTACTGACAAGAGCTCAAACCTCCTTTGCAAAAGGTGCTGAACACACAAGCCATTTTAAAAGACAGCCACTGCCTCTAAGTGCTTCTCTGAAGAAGACGGACGCTAGTGAGCTCAGCAAATTACTTGCTAAAAGTAACTGATCAAATCACTTTTCCTTCCAAGTTTCTTTCTTCCCTCAGATTCTCCAAGATCAAGTCTTGGTTTTCTCAGATGCATCTACTCTCTCATACTCTTTACCAGTATTTTTTTTTAAACCAGTGGTTCAGTCATTCAGGGTTCTCCACAAATATAAACTGTGTTGATTATATTGCTAATTTATGATGTTATTCTTGCCCTATGGTTGGGTGTAACTACTGATGGTATGAATAATTTCTCTGACAACGTTTAAAATTAATTTTCCTTGAAAGTATCTAAATGCAACTTTGGAAAAGAAATGCCAGTCTCACAAGTCTGATTGCACGATGGGCTGATCAAGAACCTCTGAACTTCATCTCAGCCCAGATGGTATTTCATAACTTTGTAGATTTCTGAGGCCAAAATAGTCTGAAATTATTGCATCTAACATCCTACACAACATTGGCTGTAGACTTTCATCCTCTCTCACCGTTTCTTTGAAGTTATAATCTATGGCCAGAAAATTAGATGAACATGAGAAGCAAAACTCTAGCAGGTACCCTGGGGATCACAGACAGTGACTCACTTCTTGTATGACCTTCACTGAGTCATTTCTGTTCCCCGTGTCTCAATTTTCCAATCTGTAAAATGGTCCTTTCTCTCCTCTGTAAGGCGCACTGAAATCTTTAAATGAAAACTGAACAATACTGCTCCTCCAAACCTCGTTTGTCCTGTTACAGCCTGGTCTTTACACTCTCTGCTCCCAGCTACTAAGCAAGCTCTCATGCCATAACACTCAAAACAAAATTAGGCCAAGGTTTTGGTCTCCAGTGGACATGCTGTAATTAATAAATTACTCAGTGGAAGAGAATCTGGGGAGGAAAGTGGCGTTATGGCATTTCTTTCTGCCAGGCTGACCCGGGGAAGGAGCTCTGACCAGGCTCACCGGCTGTCACTGCCAGCAGGGCAATTCCCACTGCAGTGCTAGTCATGCAACACGGCTTGAAATGAACAAAACCCAAACAAAAAACCCCACAACACTCAAATGCTTTACTTAAATTACTTTCCTCTAAAAAAAAAAGCAATAAAGAGAGAGGCAGAAATATTCTAATTGCATTTCACAGCACAGACCATTATGCAAAAGTGTATTTAACCTGGATGCTATAGGGGTCACTCCCTTCTGTAAGTATTTGCATGGAAAGGAGTTTGGTTCTCCCTAAGTCAAAGGCTAACTTGGCCTCACCATGCAAATGTATTTAAATGAAATGTATCCAAAGCTGCTAAATTATATTCACAGGAAATAAAGTCCATCGGCTGCAAGTGGGTGCTTTGTACTCTTGATTGAAAACTGTTTTTGTGTGACAGGGAAGGTGCTTAAGAGAGTAAAAAAAAGATCATTCAGTGAGTTAGAAAATTACTCCAACCTCTAGACCATGTCAAACTAAATATAAAACAAACAAACTACGGCAAACGAATGAATAATTTAAAGCAGCACCTTATATATCACAGCAGAAAACACAGTTGTGGAGGCTGGCTGCTCTGTACTCACCGGCTCTCTCTGTGCACGCAGATGTGGGCTCCTGTGCCGCAGCCGCTCTCCTCTCACTCGGAGCCTGCTGCGGGCACAACAGCACCACAGATTTGTTTTTTCCTAGCGGTTTCAGCAGTGCTGAAAGGCAGCAGCCCCAGGCTGAGTGCAGCACTGCCAGGAGCCATGCCTGGCTATGCACTTGACTCCGTTACTGACTACAGACCTAACCATTTCACCTGCATTTTGTCCTTTCCTCACACCTCATGATCTATTTTTATCCTTCTTACTGCAAGAGCACAGTCAGCCTCCAGAGCCATTACAGAGCGCATGGTGTTTCCCCAAAACAAGCCAGCCCTGCTGGGACTGCATCTCCTCGGGACCTCCAAGAACTACCCAGAGAGCCCCAGCCAGGGGAGGCTGCTCCTGCCCAACACCCCTCTGCTTGGAGCCTGCAAGCCGGAGCTGACCCGGTGAAAGAGGAGCTGTGCCCACGGGGTGAGGGTATTTCACAGCGGAGCCAGCTGATGGTCACCAGAGCTCAGGGGCACTGAGGTGCTGGGGCTGTAGCTGGGAGCAATGATGTCCTGCTGGGAGGACCCCATCCTTGCCCCCAGCTCTGTGCACACCCTCTGCCATATGGGCACTCTCGCTTCCAACGGGGGGATGCAAGCGCTAATTACATGATAATATTGGCTCTGCCTCCTCAGCAAAAAAGCACGTGGTGATGAATGAGACAACTGCCTTACGCCCAGCCTTTTGGGTCGCACTGGGTGACCGAAGGGTCCATGATCCATTAAGCGTTCCGTTACCCTGACTGCCACTGTGCTCTGTGGAGTGTAACAATTGTGCTCCGGTTACTCCTATCCCAGCTGTCGAGGGTGCCAAAAAACATCAGGCTGCTGCTCCCTGCACTTCACAAGATCTGCTGGGGCTTGGCGAGGTGGACCGCAGGGAGACGCAGGAGCCCGCGCAGAGGGGAGGAGGAGAGGACCTGTCCCGGGCTCTGCGCTCGGGGGCAGCGACGTTTGCAGAGCCTGAATCTCACCATGCTCCCCTGTGTTACAACCTAAATCATCTCCTCTGTGGCTGCGTGGAGTCCAGAGCCCTGGTCCACATCAACCTGAAAGCTCCGATTTTTATAACTTTTACTCACCACTAAACTAGGTTAACTGAACTGCTGACCTAGCTGCGGAATGCTCCACATCTCATAAATTACCAGCCCTCACAAGCCATCTCATAGTATGAGAAATGCTGAGGATAAGGAATATCTAAGATAAACAGCTAGAAATAAATAATCAGTAAAAACAACATATAGAATAGATGGAGTAAAGATATAGAGTAAACATAGAGAGAAGGTTAATTTTTGTTCCCTTACACAAAGGAACATAAAAAATAAACAGACAGAGGACATATCTAAGGAAAGAAAAGCACAACCCAAAGCTTGTTGAATTCATCAGAAAGATCCCTCTCTGCTTCAGCAGCTTTGAGTCAGACACGAAGATAAAGGAAAGACACCAGAACCTGGGCTGGGATAAAAACATGCGCCAGATGCCAGATTTCTTCTGGTAGCTGCCGGGGTGATGGGTCACTGATGATGGATTGCAGAGGAGGAGCCAAGAGCGATGACAGGGGTCTTCTGGCTCAGGGCCAGGGGCTTTCAAGAATTTGGCTGAGTTTAAAGGCAAACACTTGTGCAGTGACTGGGGTAACTTGTCTATGCCAGTCTGTTTATCAGGACAAAAATCCCTGAATGAAAAAACACAATCTCTATTACATGCTTGTGTGTAGCTTTAATAATCTGTCAAAGAAGATGACAACATTCCTGATTAGAAAAATAGAAAGAAGGAAGGTCTTTGGGTAGATTTATTCAGCTCTGTTAATCCAGAGTTCCCATAGTTTGCTCAGCATTTACCTAATATGAAGTAAATGTTCCCTAACAGGTGGTGCCTGTGAATTAAAATGTCACCCAAAAGGGAGACTGTAGAGGAACTGGCTGAAGATTCATGTCCTTAGTAGTTAGATGCTGGAAACAGTATTAATGCACATAAATATTGATCAGAGCAGACACAGAAATCAATTTGTAGATTCCTCGCTAACTGGAATGGGGACAACGGGCTGCAGTACCCGGGAGCGAGCACCTGGTTTCGCGGCAGAGGGAGCGGGGGAACAGGGTCCCACAGGGCTCCGCAAAACGAACAGACCTGGGAGGAAGGTGGCAGTCAATGCTGAACAAAATGTGGAAGAACGGGTGGTAGGAAATGCCCAAACCTGGCAGTTACAGCTGAGATGTTGCTGTAAATGATGTGTGGTGTGGAGACGAACATAAAACCCCAAGAAAACAGCCAGCTAAAATTAAATGTACACCTCTAATACACTCTTCATTAGCACAAAGCCATAAGACCATCAGTTTCTGTCAACAAAACATTAAGACAAACTGATCTCTGTTCTTATATTTATGTTCTGAAGGAAAAGAAAGCTGTCTAAAAAGCTTTTAACTTCTCAAACAAAAAAGCTACCAATTTCTGACCAGCTAATATAAATAATTCTAGGTCTAAATTTCCCCACAGAAAAACCCTCATATTTTGTTTTAAGTATTTCATTTTGCAAATAGATTGTTTACTTCAATAAAAGCTAGGGAGGAAGTAAAGAGTAAAGATTAGAATGGACATTTAAATTAAGCTATAACTATTTGGCATCCAATCTGTCCATAATAATAAGATGAGAATCTGCAGCTTCAGGAACTGTAGCATACACAGTTGCTGAGATTATGAGTCCTCAAGCTTCAGGTTATGAAATGATGGAGGTCAGGAAGCAATTTTCTTGCATATATTGCTGACAGGCTAGAGACATTGCAGGAATTTTTGCATATTTTTTGAAACATCAGTTATAAGTCACTGTCAAGAAGAAGAACCCAGACAAGGTAGATATTACCTTTTATATAAATGAATTTCAAAAGAAGAGCCTGCTTCTCCAGCTCTCACTGTGACAAAAGTCCTACCACGGGACAAAACCCTACAAACTACAAAAAAACAGATCACTGAACTAACTAGATGCTTACGGAGCAGTAGCAGCGGCTGACCTGTTTTCCATCGAGCAGGGCTCAGAAACGGGAGGTACACGAACACCTTCAGCTTTATAAGTTCAAGGCTACATACGCTCCCGTCTGCTCCAGGGAATTACACCACTCAGATGGCTTCACGATATGAAGTTTTAAAAAACAGCTGAGCCCGTGGCTCTCCATGGGCTGCGGTAAAGCCAAACCATACAAGCAACTGAACACGGTGTAAACGAGGAGCAGACTCCTGCAGCTCGGCATGCCCGGCAGCAAACACGGCCCCGTGGAGGCCCTGCACAAACTCTCCGGTGGCTCCAGCCAGCTCCAGTGTCGGGAAATGGCAGCCCTGCATCCACGCATCCCTGCATCCCCGCAACCCCATACCCGTCCAGCTCCACAGCAGTCGGTGGCACTCACCTCTCCGAACAACAGCTTTCCTTGCCGTGGTAGGAGGTTGTCCACACGTGGCTGTGACCCTTCAGCGATTCTGCCTGTGAGCATCTGCTGGGCTTCAGTGGTACCTGCCCCCGGTGAAGGCTGAAGACCTACGACCAGCTGGGAAGGAAAATGCTGGGGTTTATACCTGTGAGCGTGGCTGTTTCTTTTTGAACAAAATAAACTGTATCACTATAGTGGAAAAAAGATTATACTCTTACTTCATACCGGTATTGCCTACTCTTCTTCTCATTTTGGGGAATAATTTATACCAGCACTTCCAGCAATGCGCTGGGACAGTGTGTGCCTGTGTGGAGGCAGCCAGAAGTCCTGCCAGCATTTACCCAGCGGAGAAACCCCGATCCAGCCAGCCCTGAGAGCAGTCAGGACCGCGGGGAGGAGGGACAGGCACCCCCAGGTCGCACCCTTGGCAGTCTTCACAGAAACACGACAGTAAATTATGCCACCAAGATGGGGGGAATATGTTTTTGCAAGAAAAGGAATAACGGTTTATAAAAATAAATCTCTCTTCAAAGTGAAGTGAGTCATTCACAGCAGCCTCTTCAACATGACAAACAGCTCATATAGCAAAACAAAGAGTAGATCATTCAGTCTCATTACCAAGACTGAATGTACTCTCTGAGCCCTAAGAGGCACTTATGATTTATGCTTGTAAAAATCAATTGCATTTTATTGATTACCAAGATTAAGAAAAGAAAAAAAAGTTTGGTTAAACTTGGGGAACGGTTATATCTTCAGGTCTGAAGTTAAACCTATCTGGAATACTGACAGCTTCCAGGCTGCCAGGCAAATTGATCAGGAGAAGTGTGGGCAAGTGTTTTATATGCAGAGCTGAACATTTCATATGGCAATATCAAAGGAGTTAACTTTATTTTTGCACACACTAAATTCATGTCAAGTAAATCACAAAGTCAAAACCAAGGTCATTTATGATAACAAGATGGCAGAAATTCACCCAGCTGCATAGAGAGAAAAAAAAAGAGATTTTGGCAGTTTTGGTTCGCATTTATAGTATTTAAGCACTTAGAAGCCTCATTCATAATCGGTGCCAGATGCTCTCAATACACATAGGAAAAGACAGTCTTTGTTCCAATAAATTCATATTCTAAAAAAAGCTAGATGGTCAAAGGCTGCAGGAGTGAGAAGGATGGTCTCCCTGTTTGATAAAGGTGACGGCGTGAGATTAAGTGACTCGCTGGAAATCGCACGATGGCTGCGCAGCGGCGGCGGGATGGAGCCCCCGGTCCCTGCCCTGCCTGGGCTGTGCTGGCAGCGGCCTCCCCACCCCGTGGCAGAGAGGTTCCCAAGACCACAGGAACCGGGGACCGTCCCCTCCGGCTGAGGAACACGCGTGGCTCCGGTGAGAAGAGCGAGCCAGGTGCCTCTGTGTCCGCTGGAGCAGCTCTCTGTTGTGCCGTGCATTCATTTTGCTCCAACGCTGCTGCTTGCCCGTTAGTTGTTAACGTGGAAAGTTTAGTGTCGTACAAAAGACGTCTCAATGATCAGCCCCTGCTATCTAAATTAAATCTCGCTGCTATAAAATTCTGGGTTTCTCACACAATTTCTGCTCCTGAAAATGGCTTCTAATGTGGCACAGAGTCCCATGAACGGTATGAACTGCAAGGTCACAGCATTCAGCAAGTGAAAAAAATGAGCAAAACAGGAGATTAAGTATTAATTTCAAGGCAGAGTTCCATTTATTTGAGATTACTCTATGCTGTATGTATGTAATACCATGTTTCAGTAATTAAAGGCAGAATGATTTATACAGCTGCAGGATGTAGAGGAGATGTTGTTACTGGGCTGGGTACAGTTGGCTACAGCAGACCAAACTAAATTGGAAGCGTTTGTCCCAGGGAGATGCTTTTTGGCTCATCCCAGTGTCCTGGCCAAATTCCAGCGCAGGCAATCTCCCTGCCCATCTAACTTCCAGCTGACACATCCACAGGGCTGGGAACAGCTCACTCTCTGTCCTGACCGGAGTGTAGCATTGCTGTGTGCTGCCAAAGAGTGCTGTGTCCCATTTTCAGGGGCAGCTACAGTTACAGATGGCTGTGACCCCAGCAGCAGAGAGGCTGTTCAGTGGGTTAGGGAACAGTAAACTTCATACTAAATACCCACTGGCCTCTGCAAGGCAAGTGGAAGAAATCAGAACTGTCCGCCTCCGGCCACCTCTGTAATATTTTCCCCTTTTTATCACTACACTCTTGTCTTTGGGGGCTCCTCCATACCTGCGGAATGCCTGGACCTCGGGGACGAAGGGCCGTGGGCACAGCCCAGTGACCACCACTGTCTTTCAGACTTGCGATACACCACGAGCAGTTGGGACCAGGAGTCGGGGCATCCAAGGTGTGGCTGGAGAAGGAGGAGTTACGTCTGGGGATCAGACGGAAGGGGCTGATGGAACATCACAACACAAATCTCTGCTTGATTCAGCCCCTATTGATCTTCACGTCTGTGACTGTGCGTAACGTTTTCTTTCACTTTTTTTTTATGGAGCTGTGCATCATCTCAGGATGAGGAATATTGTTTGTGAAAGGTAGTGTGGCAGTAACAGCATTTCTGGGCTGGGTGAGGGATCCTTGTAGGAACAGCTGTCAAATCCCACCCCGGCGGAGGCTGCAGGATCCGTGCGTGTATGAACAGCTGCTGCCTCACACCCTGTTGCGTTTCACTGATGGGTGAAGCAACTCCCTGGTGTACACCACGTAAGGTACAGAGAGTACTTCATGACAAGGCATTTTATAGAAATTTCTAAATATTGCATGTATACAAGGACTGTTAAAACTGAAATAAATTGCAAATAATACTTTCATGTTTGCGCATTTTGCAAGTTCAGAAACAGTCGATTCTATTTGCATAACATATTGGACATTTTTCACATTACATTTTGCATATAAAGTGCTTCTCAGTGCAGAATTTGATAATATCATGGACATATTAGCCATTCAAGTAGGTATAGTTAGTGCTGATACTTCCATAAGGCTCACCGAAAAAGTAATAGACACAGTGCCTGATGAACTGAGCACAGGCTACTCAGCAGTGGGTAAATTATCCAATGGAAGAATGAATCGTTCCTTTAGAACCAAAATGATAATACATCACTTATTTAATCAAATGTGCCATCTACTGAACCAGGTACATCAACTAATGAACCCAGTGGATCCCCCAATGAGAGAGATGAATCACCTGCTGGAAATGTTTGCTGTACTAGCCCAGCGTGTTTAGCTCTTCATCTTGATATAGGAGTCACAAACTGTTTTATTATCAAAGCTAAAAGTTTAGCAAGACTTTAAATGCTGATGGCATGTTTATATGGCTGGGAGGAATACACAAAGGCATGATAATGGAACTAAGGAAGATTGCCAGGACATAAGGCAACCTCAAAATATTAAAACGTCGTTCCCGTGTGTGCATGTTATTTCAAGGCTGTAAGGTAAACCTGCATTTTCTTTTTAAGCACTTTTGATGGTAATTATAAAGTTAAGACACTGGCTGCTGAGGACATCAGCCCGATTCCACTTTTCCCATTAGCTTTTGACCTCAGAAATACTAAATTTTGATACATGAGGCTTATACATATGAATTTACACACTGCCTTATGAAGACACAAGCCTGCACTGAATCCTCTGCAGTTTGGACACTTTCTGAGAAACATCACTATTTCATATTGTACTTCTTTTCAATGTTTCTCATAACTTGATAAAACTACTGTACAGTCTGAACAGCTCTTTTAACTTAAATGAAGCAACCTGATATCAAATGTTTCAGTTCAAAAAACTAGCTTCTAAATGTGTCTGGCTTGGGAGTAGGAGCTATACACACAGGTAGGTAATGTATGGAGATATTTTTCCATCTCCCTTTCATTTACTTAGCTGCTCCACATCTCAGCATTCAAGTTGATTAACATCACCTGCTGAAGTTAATTAAAGTATATAGGATGTAATAAGACTAATATGTTTGAGTTCTATCAATCACAGAATCTGGTGAGTCAATATTTGAAATGAATATATCACAGAGGGGAAAATCCTCAACATGGGTCTGAAATTGAGGAGAGAGGGATTGCATAGTAGAGGGTACTTTGATAAGCACATTTTGGTGATAACACGAGTGCATCGCTGCATATGTCCTGTTCCAACAC
Source organism: Sagittarius serpentarius (assembly GCA_034782735.1). Lineage (NCBI taxonomy): Eukaryota > Metazoa > Chordata > Aves > Accipitriformes > Sagittariidae > Sagittarius > Sagittarius serpentarius. The sequence goes on along the minus strand of JAVKLA010000052.1, from coordinate 1,797,254 downwards.
ACTGATGAACGTGGCCCCTGCTTAGACTAATTTGAAAGCCTCGTGGTGTATGTGTAACTCTGAAAGCCAAGGAAATCTGGGAGATTTAAGCCTTTGAAATTTCTTGCCAGGTGATATTTCCCAAGAAATACCCACTTACTTCACCTCTCTCAGCAGCTGGCATCTCCCTGCATGCCGAAGCTCGCACCAAAAGCTGTCTGGTGGTTCCCAACGCAGAGAAAAGCTCAGCAAACGGTGGTCTGTGCTTCCCGTAGTGGTACTCGGTTACCCTGAATTAAACCCAGTGTTTCTTCTCCTCCGCTCAGGTTCATTGCAAATTGATTGAACCTGAAAACCTGTAAGAAAGAAGCACAGTGAGACTGTAGAGAAAGGACAAACCCTGCCACCTGGCACTGGTTTGATTTGTACTCTACACACATCTTCTGTGTTTAGCATCTTTTCAAATAGTGTGAGAAGGTGGCAGCTGAGCTGCAACCCTGCTCTGGGCCAGGTAGGCTGCATTAAGCATCCCCAGTTCGGGCTAGGCGTCCCCCAGTTAAGGGCCCCGTTTAACCCAGCAGTGACAGCACAGCCAGCCTGCAGCGCCTCGGCTCTCACCCACGGGTGCCAAGCATGCTGGTGGGGAGGACATCTGCAAAACCTAAAATAATTGGGAAGGAAACCAACTCAGACAAAACGAGCCAGCATCCCCCCAGCTTTGCCCAGGGACAAACCCCCCAGCGCACGTGGGGCAGCTCTGCAAGGTGCCCTTGCCGCTGACTGCAGAGCTGTCAGAGCGTGACTGAAAGCAGCCGTCCAGCGCACCGCTGCCAGTCCCCCAGCCCTGTCAAACTGCTGCCTTCCAGACGTCACAGAAGAGAAGGTAAAAAGGGCAAAGTCACAGGGAGCCTCCACCACCTTAATGCCAGTCCTCCAAAAGGAAAATACTAACTCCACACACGAAGCGGCCCGCTGTTCGTCGTGGCGCAGGACTCCAGGACCCCCCGACGAGCTGCGAGGAGAGGCTGGGGCGGGGAAAGGGGAAAGGGAGCCCTAAGACAAGTTGCAGCCGTCTCGGCTTCTGGCTCCACCAGAGATTTCTCTGCCGACAGGGCAGACGCGTTTTGCTCTTTGCAGGCACGGTGAGCCTGCGGCTGGCACAGCGGCGGGACACTCTGTGGCTGGCACAAGCAGCTTTAACAACTGACGGGAGGGGAGGGAGGGACAGCCTTGGGAGGACTGGGGACTTTCGGAGAGGACTTTGCAAGTGCCCTGCCAATGTGTGCCCAGCTGCAGCATACCTGCAGCCCCTGTCTTGTGTACATGCTGTCTTAGTTACAGTGCTCTTGCTGCATAAAATATTGAAATAAAATTTTATCAGCCATCCAAATCGTTAGCTACAAAGATCCAGACTTAATGTACAGCGAGGACACCGCGCATTAATATTTATTACACTTGATTTGTTTAAGGAAATACATTGAGCTTTTTGGCGCAGGCAATTTCTATGGAATCAAACTGTGAAAGACATTAATCGCTGTCAATGATGTGTGTAGGGTACACACAGCCTATGGAAATGAAAGGATAATTAAATAGACGGTGTACGATGCTTTAAAGACTGGAGAGCGCTGCTGGTTAGGAACTGGCAAGTGTCAGGTGGTTGCGGTCGGAAACCTGCTCCGCCAGACAACACTGCAGGCAACGCCCGTCGGCTTCGTCTTTCGGTGCTGCCGATGGATGCAGGCATCCAAGGCTGCCTCTCACCCCAGGCAGACGGCGCGGCACGCAGGGACGGTTCATCAGTGACACGGACACGGAGGCGGTTGCCACCCACCAGCAGATGCCGATGGAGCCTGGGGTCTCCCCGGCAAAAGGGGCCGAATCCAGGCAGATTCCCCAAGCCAGCGGGAGAACAGCTGTACTCGCCCCGCGGAGCGCAGGGTGCATGCACGGAGGAGGATAAATGAAGTTATAATGTCCATTTGCAAACAGAGATGAATTGAACATCATACGATTAGGTTTGCTTCCGCTTCGGTACCCAGAACAGAGGGCGATTTGAGTGGCTTTCTGCTGTAATAACTATAATCTGCTCAGGTGTCTGCCTGGCCTGTAAAGCAGAAAATGTCACCATAATCCAAATGACCCATCAGCACCATGTAAATACCTTAAGGTATTTCCAAGTGACTTGCCAGGAAGAAAAGAAGTGGGGGCTCGTTTGCGCTGGTTAAAGGCTTGGGGCTTAAATCAGTCCAGAGGTAATTAGCTCCTCTGTACCTATGAATGAATTTGTGTCCGTGATTTTTCTTTCACAGGAAATTATCAAAAGATGCAAGGACAGCCTGTCACACCTGTGACGGTCACTGCTGCTGGGGGGGGGGGTGGTGCAAAAAAGACAGGGTCTGCCACTGTGCTACTGGTGGGTGTGAACCAAACCCTCAGCACCAGGTACCCCAGAAGGGCCCAAGCTGGTGTCTTTGCAAAGAAGTTTTTCTGAAGTGGACTGTCTGCAACGCAGTAATTTTAGTGCATTTGCAATTGCAAATAAAGCTCTGTCCATGCGGATGCGGAATGACCGCTGAAATATTATGTTTGTTGTTTCCATAGCAATTTTGTGAGGGGTTAAGGGGGAATTAGAGACATTTTCATTCTTCCCTCAACATTTATCTTAAATGGGAGAGTGCTATTAAGAAACGGAAAGATTTCAAGATGTGTATGTTCACAGGGGCACTAACGTTTAAAAAGAAACAAGTGTTAAGAAAGCAATTTTAAAATTTAATCTGAGAGTTTATTTTCTCCTTTGCTGCCTTTTGTCCCCTGGGGACAGGTTTCTTTCTTGTCCTGCAAAGGATTTAGTATGAAACCTTTTATTTTTCTGGAACCAGCAAGAGACCGAAGTGAGACGAGTTTAGCAATTCAGAGGTCAAAGAAATGATGGCTGCTGACCTCTTTTGTTCTGAGCCAGTGGCTTAGGAGAGGATACAAACAGATGAGGGACCTCCGTACTCTGAACCCAGCACTGCTGTAAGGTTCAGATTAATTTGGATAAAAATAATTTTCACTCTCTGTTCAGCTTCTAACACTTTGCAAGCTCACGGAATGAAATGGAAATGAAAACCCCAAGCAAGGTGAGAAAGGCTCTTTCTGCACATGTTGGGGCTGACCCCAGAAGGAAGTTCTGGAAATCTTATCAAAACCCTGGTGAAGGTGAGATTTCTGGCTTGATGGTCAGGCTCAGATGAGGTCCTGATAAACAACTGAGTGTTTGGTTCAGTATCTGAGCCTTTTGAGACCCAGCCTGCAAACTCTGAGTCCATTGGGGTATCACCATCACCAAACATTGGAAAGTTTCTCCTGTTCTTAAGATTTAAAATGCCGATTTTCCCTGACGCTTGCCCAGCTGAGGTCAGGCATGCAAGTCACAATAATAAACACGCAGCGAGATAATTCCAGTGACTAAGCTAATGCAATCTGTCAGTGCAGGGGACAGAAAGCTCGCCCATCAGAGCGGTCGTTTCATGTTGCTCCGTCGATGTGTGCCCCCGAGACAGGCTCTGCCTCCTCTGCACTGCAGTGATGCTCTGGCAGTTTTGGACCAGGTTTTTGGTGGCTGCAGCTCCCTGTGACACTGATTTCTGTATTTTAAGAAAATGTGAACTGCTGTCAGACCAAAGCATGGTCCTGCCAGTGAGCAACCTTATTTTATGGCTTTAGGGCACTTGCTGCTGCTACCCTACACCCTGTCTGTAAATCATATTCTGAGAAAAAATGCTACCGGTTTTATGCCATCACTCATAAATTACTAGATGCTGTATTTTAGATATATTCTTCCATTTCTCTTCAAACTTTTTTAGTGATAGATTAATTAATTAAATTAAATAAAGCTTGCACTGACTTTTGCGATAGTTGTGAGTACTCTGCAACTTTGGAAGTGAGACTTCCTGTGAAAGTAAATGAAAAACTACCGTAACACTTCATTTTTTTTTTTTCTACTGACATGTTTACACAGTTTTTGGATAATGTTGACATAAAGAAAGGAACCGAACAACACCACGGGAGCAGCCGCTTCGGCAGGCCTTAGCCCAGCTGCTCCTCGCCTGCAGCCAAGCATGGAACTGGGTGCAACATCTGGAAGCCCGCAGCGAAATGGGAGAAAGTTATGAAACATGAAACGGGCTTAATCTGGAATCAACGCTATTGGTATGGAGTGTCAGAGTTTTTAAGAAAACAGAGCGGACTTGGCCTTTGTGGGAAAAACCACAAGCCAACAGATAGACACAAGGCTAGGCAAAATTAAACTAAATTGTTGTATATTGACCTTGACTTTAAGGTGCCCAGTTCCAGTTCACAGTATGGCTGAAGGCAGTCTGGAGTGACCTTCTCAAGGACCACGTGAACTTTGAGATACGCATATTTCACACACAGGCAAAGTAAGACGCAGGAATGCCAGGATATGCAGCGTAGTCATTTAGCAAAACAGCACGGTAAACTGCTGCCTAAAACTGTGTTATAGAGCAAAGCCGTTTGGGAGACCTTGGAAATATGTTTCTGAATAGCAGGTAAACCATGAGTATGTTTCAAGAGTTTAAAATGACTCTCATTAACTCCTTAAATGAGGAGAAGTGTCTGGAGTTTCAATAATGTGCCCAAAGGAGCAGTAAGAAGTAAGATTTAAGAAAACGTGAATCAAATCTGACTTCCATTTCAACTTGCATATGATGAGGGAGGAAGGAATGCTTTGTGGTTAAGGTATGAGAAGGGTAGGGAAAAAAAAACCTAAAGTGCCTGAGAAATGCCATTTTAAAAGTGTTGCTGTCTTAGGGAGGATAAAATCCATTTGGCTTCCACTGAGGTCTGAATTTTGCAAGGACCTGATGCTCTTTTGAAACGTGGGATGAAGGATAATGTTTGGGTTGCTGAACACTCAACCAACAACGATCAGGGCTGGATTAGCCTGGACGCAAAGTGATGCCAATGGAGGCTCTTGGCAGCTTTGCTCGGGTGGGTCCGCAGCGTGCCTCGCAGCACTTCCCCATGCAGGTCAGTGGATGTGGATGAGGAACGGAGCAGAACAGGGATGCCTGAAAGGAATTTACTTAAAGTCTTTAAATCAAGCCAGGACAGGATTGCATCCTCTTAAATACCAGGTTTTGTTCAAGCCATGAGATGTAAGCTTGATTCAAAAGCAACCAGCTGAAACCCTACAGCCTGTGCTAGACAGGGGAAGACTAATTGATCATAATGATCCCTTAAGAGGTCGAAATCCAAAGGCGGGTAACTATCAGTCTGTTTCCTAATGGAAAGGTGTGCATGCCATTAAAACACCCTTTGTGCTAGCCACTTTTCTCTCGGTCTGAGTGTTATGCTATACTAATCACTGCAGTAAATAAAAACCCTGGGTGATAATTTCCAGAACCGTGTAAAGGTGTTCAGGGAAAATGAGCACTCTGCTACCCACACCAGACCTTTTATATTTTGTTTTGTTGAAGACTGGAGGTTTTTATGGAACTAGCTTCACTTTCTAAAATTTAAAGAAAAAGCCATATCCCTCCAGCTGTTGAGTTAAACAGAGTGTTATTCAAATTATGTAGGGGAAAAAAATGTCATAACATAATGAGAATCAAATGCTAGCTCCAGGCGCCTTCATATTCGAGGACTTTAAAAAACAATGGCAACAAAACAGTTCAATCTTTTATCTGCCAGTAGAAAATGGTCATTTAAATAAACATTAACTAAGCTGGGGAACATTGATGTTGCGGTAGCAATTTGTTTCTGACACACAAGACTGTTAAAGTCTTACCCTTTTCAATAGGTGGCATTTTTAGAGAAAGACCAGGTATATTAAAGCCCATAACTGCTCCTTTCCCTTTGCTGCTTCCCTCCGGCCACGCGCTCGCGGCTGCGCTGGGTGCCCGGCTCTCGCCGGGCTCTGGAGCCGGGACCCCCCATGCCAGGGAAGGGCAGGGGAACGGGGCGCCTCATCGGCTGCCGGCGATCGAGACAGCCGGTCAAAGCATTCCATTAGCTCATTTGGCCGGTGTTTATAGGTAGGGAATCAATCTTCCAAACCGGTTTTCGTTTGATTTTGCAATCTGAAATGTAGAAAAATGGTGGCTTGACTGTTTTCTGTTACGTGTTTCCCAGCCCTCTCCCGTGCAGGTGCACGGCCGTGGGAGCCCCTCCTGACAGACAGCACTGCAGAAGTCACGTCCGAGCCGGCAAAAAGGAAACACCAAGCTCAGGCTCAGCCTCTCGCCGTCAGCAGGAGGAGGGTGCCTGTGCCCCCAGGTCAGCATTTCTTAGCAGTGCGGGAGCCCTCGAGATGCGGCGGAGGAGCCCCGGGCGCACACCGAGGGCTGGCGCCTGGAACCCAGCCACAGAGTATCTCATGTCCAACAGAGCATCCCTCTCAAAGCAGGTCCAAAGGCAGGACTCGGTGCGTGACGGCAGTGTGGAAGGAGGAGTGCACACACGTGTGCACACACCAGAGGCACGCACACCACACGACTCCTGCTTTCAGGCCGAGTATATTTTCTGTCTCTGAAATCAAGAACAGCAAGCGAAGGTGGACACCAAAAGCATGGGAAAGACAGCTGACAGTGAGACTGAAAGGAACTGAATTCCTGAAAATAAAGAACAGTCAAGATCTGTAAGCAGCCACACAAGGAAGGAAAGAAATTATTAATATCATTAATTTGATTTGCAGCAGCTACTTGAAGTCTAACGACAGGCAGCGAAGCCATTGAGTCAGCTCTGCACAGCGTAGAATCAAAAGGCAACCTCAATGCAAACATCTTACTCAAATATCACAGGGAAAGGCTTTCCACGGTACTTTGCGTGTTTAAGTGAACTGCTCAGATGCTACCGAGGGCTGAGTCTTACTAACAAGCCCCAGTACAGAACCTCCAGCCACGACACATGCAGCTATCTCCAAAATCAAGCCCTGAATTTGAGGGAATATGCAATAGGGAAAGAACAAAAGGATCCTTTGATGTGTTCAACCACATGATGTTTAGCAAAAAATGCAAATGTTCTCTCATGCTAGAGAACACTTATCAATATTAAGGCATACACAGAGGAGAAGAAAGAAGGAAGAACAAAATACAACACTTAACAAGAGGGTAATTTAGCCTGTTGGCAAGCGCTTTAAGTCTGGTTCATGAAAAATTACTTGCACAATTGTTTTGTAGGGTTTCTGGGCTTTTATGCATAAATCATAGTATTGATTCAATGTGAGTATCATACTTACTCAGGTGTACAACTGCATGTGGGCACGGTTAAAGCAAGAAAGGATTTAAGTGTGGAAATTGGAGAGGAAAAAACCATCCCCCCTGTTGCTCCGACAAGCTTAGCTACAATTGTCAAACAGCTGGAACACGTGCAGATTGTTAATTAAAACATGGTGGTGACCACCTTCTGCAGCGGTCTCAGGAGAACATCCAGCCAAGCTGAATTTTTTTTATCCACCCATTTTTTTTCCCCTTTGAGATTGCACTTCCTTTCCTGATAGAGAAAAGAAAAAAATAGAGGGCACTGGAAGCCCAAGGATGGCCAAGTGAAAGAGAAATAAAATCAATTGCATGTTACAAACTACAACAAACATTGCAGTCAGGGCGAGGAAAGGGAGGGAGGGAGGGAGGGAAGTGTTGGGAATAACCTACGAGGGCTTGTTTCATGGTATCCATATTTGCTAGCCACATTTCTGTTTCTTAAAATAGAGGGAAGGGCTCCTGCAGCATTACCATATGCACAAGAGATAGTCACAGAGGAGGGTCAGTGAGGATGCTGTGCCAGTCAGGAAAACTGAAAAAAAGGCAAAGCCCTGGAAATGAAAATAGACACAAAGAAACCATATCACTTGCACAGACATGCAGTAATTTAATTGCTTTCTATCCTGATTCATCCCTCAATATCTTCGGCATAAGCACGTTACAGTCAGCATTCAAAGACGTTCAGCTCATCAGAGCCCACAGCCTGGCAAACTCTCTTCCTTGCCCCTTTCTCCAATAAGATGGAGATTTAAAGCAAAGGCCTAAAGAAGGGCAAGGTAAACAACCTATATGCAGTTAAAACTCAGAGTTTCACAGAGACTTTGCTTGTACCGTGGAGAAATGTGGATAACACAGCACTAATCGCCCTTTCTAATGAAGACCCTTATTTCTAATTTGCATTCCACTCATCTTGCTGTCATTACTATTATTATTTACTCATGACATTAATAATATTGAAGACAGGAATGTGGTCACACCAGGAGCCACATCTGTGACCACGACGCATCTCTCCCCAGCGTGGTATCAGGTCTGCATCCTGTCTGAGCAGCTTTCACACTGTCGTTAAAAAGCTCACAAAACTTTTCTGTTTGGCAGACACAGGAAGTCATTCCCGCATCTAGTTATTCCTGTTCCAGCCTATTTTTGTCCATCCTTTTCCCATTCACCAGCCATAAAACTTGACGAATTTTCTACAAGTCTACTAAAGCTGCAGCAGCAAATGTGTGCAAATGGTTGTGTTAAGCCTCAGCCCGCCCAGCCTGGATTCCTTCTCTCCAAACCCAACTTCTGCTGCTCGCAGCCATAGATCACTATCAGCTGCTCAGAGGCAGCTGGAGAGCAGCCCAATGGGAAAAGGTCAGGTTTTATGCAAGAAGGCTTAAACCCATAATCAAGCTTTTGTTCTAAGTATGTCTCTTGCACTAAAATCTCAATAAATATTAATTAAGTGTTCAGGCTATCCTAATTTAATTTGATAAATTTGCTTCTTTCCAATCTAAATAAAAAAAGTGGGGTAGAGTAAGGAAATTATTTGTTGTATTATTATTAATATTATTATTGTTATTATTGTTATTATTATTATAATAAAAAAGAGCTATCTGTGCCAGTGTCTTAAATCAAATTAATGTTTTTCTTCTTGTTCCAAGGTTATAATGAAATTAAGCTTTATTCGAATACACAGCCACATTTATTCCACTTCTCCAATGGTTGAGAATTCAAGCTGTAGCAGTGCTGCTAAGCCGGCTTGATGGGGCAGGAAAGGATATGAGGTTGAAACAGCACGTGATGCAGTGCTGACATCAAACTTCCATCCTCCCTGTAACAAAACTATGCATTTATTGAGCACTTTTGATGAAAGGCTGAGTGATCCAGAAACATTAATTCATTACCATCACTCTTGGCGTCGGTGCATATTATGGCCCTTATTTGACATGTGGTTCAGTTCAGGCGCGGAGCACTTGACCAAGGTGATGCACAAAGTCGTTAGCAGAGCCGAGTGCACAGCACATGGTGCAGCCCCGTCCCTTGCTCTTGGCCATTGCCCCTCGGTCCCTTGGCCATGGTGCCTGATCCAGGATGTCCCCAGCCATGTCTCAGGCCAGGCGAGCCGTCCGGAAGACAGACAGCCTGGTGGTAAGGGTCACTGTGAGGGTGTCCTTGGAGCCGTAGTGTCTAACCAAAGCTTCAACACATGCTTGAACTTAAAACTTAACTCATGGCCCTTTCCTGGATCTGAGTATTTAGATCTCCAGTCAACGAAACACAAACCACATGTGTGGCAGTAGGCACATGCTAACCGACTTCATGCAATTAAACCCATGCATATGCTTTCAGTAAGGTATGTGTTTAGTCTTGCTGTTTCAAGGACTACGCAGAGAAATTTATGTTCCTGTATGCTGATTCTAAATTAAAAAGAAGGGAAATACCTATAGGTCACCAGTTCTTTCCTAGCGAACGCAGTATTATGCACTCTGTTCTGTATCTGCTGCTTTGGTCAGTCCCATATTAAATTACTCAAGATTGACAGAACTTTCACTATTTCCCCCGGGAGGCTCTTTCACAAGCTATTGAGCTTCAGTGTGAGAATTCTCCCCTTTATATTCACCCTTTTTTCCCATTCGTATTGTATTATCCGATTACACATGGTTGTATCTCCTGGCAAAGTGCTCCTTCCCTCCTGATCTTTGCACTGGTTGGGTGCTTGAAGACGGATGGCGCAGAGCAGGATATCTTCACCCACTGGCATATCAGGATCAGCCTTAATCTGAACTAATCAAATGATGACAGCCCCTCTGAAAAGAGAAGTAATTACACAGTATAGATTGTATGTATCTCTTAGGAGATGAGGACTTGGATTTGATTATCTAAATTCTCCTTAATGCTTTATGATGAAGTTAAGGATGAATATTGCTTTGAAAGCAATTCAGCCAGAACCTCCCCTTAGAAAGAAAGGCCTGAAACATGATACAAATGACCAAAGTCAGCAAGAAGAAATCATCAGCCTAAGGTTTCTGTTCAGTTGCCCAAGATACAATTGGAGAAACTGATCTAAGGTAGCTGGAAGTGAAGTAATACCCCACCGAGGTAAAAACAGGTTGAACTGGCCAAAATTTGTCCTCTCAGGTGGCAGAAAACGAAGTAAATAAAAAGAAATCCCACATTTCCTGAAAGTATTTAGTTTTGTTTTCATTCTTGACCTTAGCCAACAAAAGGAAGAAATCAAAAATTTTAGTAAGTGACATCTTTGGTGGCCATCTCAGCTGGCACCCACCACAGGGAGACTAAAATAACCCTCAGTTGGGTCTGACGGCCGCTGATTAGACAGCCCGTTGACTCTGGTCAAGCACATACACACTTCCAGGATCTTCTGGGGAAACCAAAGTTTTCTCTGAGCATTTTCTGGCCTCCAGACTGAAGGTCTCTCTTGGAGACCCTTTCCACTGGCCTTTCCTTTGAAGCAGATCCCTGCCAGCAGCTGAGCACAGCCCGAGACACCAGCCGCCACCCCGAGTAGCATCATCATTCCCGTGCTCCTGCTACCGAGGGATTTTTCATGCATTTATTTGATCCTAGTTCCAGCCTCCCACGGAACAGGCTTGCAGCGCCAAGGTCCTGCTGCTGAGCAGCCCCTGGCATGGGAAGGCTCGCTCAGACTGGAGGTCACCGCTAATAACACTCGGAGGAGCGCTGCCCTCCCCTCCTCCCCGATATATCTTTGGCAGGCAGCTGGCAAGAAAGAGGTATATTTGGATCCTGTTTAAATATTGATCACAGCATATTTTTGCTAAAACCAAAGTCTATCGATTCGCCTGCATGTCTGCAGCCTCGATACTTTGCTGAATGTTTTCCTGGAGATGGGAGAAGGCTCCTTGAGTTATGATGTTAATAAGAGCAGCACAGGAGGAGTCCCTGATGTTCAAACCACAACTTCAGAGAGAACATTTTTCATTGGCAGGGGCCTCTGGACACTCTGTGCTTCTTAATGTTTCTCTATCAGCTGTGCTGATGAGCCTTTAATATAAAGGCTTTGGAAACGAGTTAACTGCAGCTCCTGCAGCTCTCTCCAGAGCCTGTTTCTGTTGTGATTTCAGGCTCAGGGCAGACAGCCATTTTAGAGCCGCGCAGGAAGAGCCAGCATCGATTCTGGCATCAGGGGTCTCCCAGTCCCTGTGTCTTGCATGCAGTCCCCGCTCCAGCACTTTACTTAAGCATGTAATTATCTCAAAGTGTGTGAATTTTGTCTTTGGCATCATTAGGGAGATATTTGCTGCCCTGAAGCTGAGCAAGTGCTGAAGGGCTGGGGTTGTGCACGGGCACGCTGCAGCGGGGCTGAGGTGCCCCAGGCCCCGTGGAGAGCCTGTTCTGCACGTGGGTGGGAGAGCAGCCTTGGTGCCAGCAGGCGTGCCGTCTAGATCACTGTGGAAATCACGAGAGCAAGGGCAGAAGATAAAAGCAAACCCCACAGGGTTTATATATCCATATCTGCATATGCTTTTGCATTAGCTGCTGGCAATAAAGAAATTAAAAATCAGTTATCCTGGATCGCTGCCTAGCCTAACCTGAAAACTTAACAAGGCTTTTCTGATATCCAGACTAAATCAGGCAGCGGCCTGACGGGACTGGCCACCTCCCTTTCAGATGGAGTGTGCTATCTTGCTATCAAGAGCGTCGAATACAAAACAAGCCACCCCTCCACGTCCCTCTATTGTGTTTGACAACTTGCACCGCACTCGGCAAGGGGGAGAATAAATCCTCCCTGTCCCATGCAGCGTCTGGGCTACCATGAAGCATGAGACTTGTTTAATCCAATTATTTAAGGGACAAATCTCTTCTGCACATCTGTGGCTGCAGAGGTTCTCAAGGGAAAAGGCAAATTAAATTATGCCCTCGACAGTACTGGACGTGGGAGTGCAACCCGTAGTTACAGCACAAGAGTGCAAGTCTGAGGCTTCAGTCATATCTGACATTGATTCACTGTTCTTAGAGCAAAGCACTTAAATTCTCCATTTCTCATTTCTCAATCTGCAAAACAGGAATAAAATCACCCACTTCTCTGTGAAAGCCTGGGAATGTACCCTGTAAAGGGCTGCATGCCCTTGGGTGAATGATACTGTTACAGACAAAGGTATTTTTGGGGTATTTTAAGAGTTCACTCTCAGAAATGTCAGTGATTTGTGAGTTTCTGTATTTGTGATGCAGCATTTCCTTGCCCCATTTGCAGAAGAGACTAAATTGCAAGGACAATCACATCCACTTCTGTTACCAATCCTAGGACAGGATATTAGTTTTTGAAAAGAGACATACAGCCAAGGCTTCTCCTTTTTCATCAAATTCTATTTGGTTTGTTTTTCTTCCTAAAATAACTTAGGGCTATTTAACAGAAGTGAAATCTCTGATAATTTTTTAGCAATTGCTGCCAGTCTGCAAAGAGTATCTTTTCATGCAGAATTTTGTGTTTTACCAGCTACTGCTTTTTGGGGACAGGAAAAGTTTTCCCTTTATTTTACTTTACTTCTAAGAGTTCACTAAAGTTGCCGAATCCAAATCATTGCCAATACATAGTTATTCTCTTTAAAAAAAAAAAGAAAAAAAAGAATGACATCGTCAGCCATAATCACATCCATCTTTCATCCTTTTTTCATTTGTCTCAGATAAGCAAGTTTGCCAGCAAGAACTTTTTTTGGAGACAGGCTGTCTTAAATGAATTCTGAAGACTATTCTCAATAGCAGATTTAAAATTAATTGCAACACATCATTTTAAGGCATGTGTTCAGCAATCAGCTTGCAGAGCTAGACCACGCAGCCTCCGTATCCAGTTAAAATACTGCGTACTCCGTATATCAAGTATTTTCCACCGCCAGCTCTCGGGCAGGCCATCCGTTAGCCTGGCAGCCCTCGCCCCGCTTCTGCTCACCTGCATCGCTGTGCTCCGGCACGTCAGGAAAACACATCGCCAGGCAGCCCCTGCCAGACCCCCTCGCTGCTGCCTGTCTTGCAAAGGTAAAGGAATAGCTCAAAACTCAAATATCCCCTCACTCCTGCTTTGGAGTCTGACAAGGGCCTTACTTTCTAAACGGAAATGCTACCAAGAGCTGCTGCGCTGGGTCAGACTATTGAAACACAGTCTCTCTTCCAGGCTCCCTCTCCCCGGAAAGGCTGGACCAGGTGACGGTTTGAGGTCCCTTCCACCCTGGGCTGCTCTACGGCTCTCGGTCAGCTAGCAGCTTCTCCTGTTACATCCCCAACTACCCCAAACCAAACGCGTATGGAAGAACAGGGCTCACTATTATCTTCTTACTACGCGCATCCAGCTTCTGATTTAGAGACTTGTTCACCCAGAAATTGCAGCCAAACTGTTTTGTTTAATAAGGACTATTGACTTATTTGTCGCGAATTTGCCCTGTTCCTTTCCGAACTCCTTTCCACCCAGCACTCACTATAAGATGGCAGTGGTAGCCAGTCCTACCCTGCACGTGTAGTTATGGATTGTGTGACAAATGACCTCCTCTTGCTTGTTTTATATGTGCTGCCTGAGAATTTCCCTGGGTGCTCTCTTGTTCTTGCAGTGAAAGAAATATAAAAATGAGTACAGTTCCTGTTGCTCTTCCAGAGACAGGCTGTTGCTATTATAAGGAGAGGTATTGAGGACATATTTACTGCTCTGTCTTACAAAGTTTGCTCGGTTTCATTATGAAATATATTCAGCCACACTTGTGATTATACTCCAATATGTTTCTAACATACCACGAAACTGTAGATGGTGTCAGAACAGGCTGATTTTTAACATATCTTAAACATTTTTTTCCCTTCATTAAAGCAGAATAATTGTCACAGCATAATGTAACTTAATGTCAAAATGTAACACACAAGCCTATCTCCCCTATAGAGGTAATAACATTTTAAATCTCTGGTCTGCATAAAGTTTGTTTTCATAACATGTGCAAGGCAGCTTCGGGAGTTATTCAGATGTTTTTCCAGAAGTGTGCTGGGGAACAGGTACTTTGCCAGAGCGAGCTGGGCACGAGGCGGCAGCCTGGTCCAGCCGAGCGCTGGTGGGATGGTGGGACACAGCCTTTCCCCGCTCACCTCCGGCGGGACCTCCGGAGCGCTGAGCTTCTGGCACCAGCAGTCTGAGTGCCTGGGATTGAATGACACCGAAGGGAGTATCTGTCAAAGGGCGATTTTAGCCTTCCGTAAATGATGCCTCGCAAGGAACCTCATTTGAGAGCTAAGAACAGGGAAGCAGCGTAAAAGCAGCCTAGACAGCCCACTCAGAAATGAATTTTTCCATAATTAGGCCGCGAAGTGGAAAGTCCTCTTAACACCACATTACCGAGCACCTGAAAGGAGAGGATAAAACGTTTCTCAAGGGTCCACCAAACCTGGAAAAGCAAATTACTGAGGCCAAAGAAAATGAGATTAAATTGAACTTCTAAGATGCAGTGTGTCTGTTGACCTCCCTCATACCAAGTGCTTTCTTCATGTTCCTGTTCTTAAAAAAGGGGGAAAAAAATATCCAGGAGAATGCATGCTGTTCAGAAGATAGCTAGAGGCTGAGTTGGATTTGAATTTTGATCAAAGTTTTTCTCATTTGACATGCTTTTCTGTGTCTGCATTCCCAATCTGCCTTTTTTGCTTAAAATAATGCTTCCCGTATAGGAAATCTTAGCTGCCATACATAATAAGAAAACCCTGGGCTCATGAAAGCGTAGTTTCTGCTGTCTGGTGGTCCTTTTCCAGAATCCAGTTTACTGGAAAAGGAGCCCCAGGAGGCCTCTGCCTCCTCTCTGTACACCAGCGCCGTTCAGAGCGTGCAACCCGGCACAGGCACCCTGCACCACGTCTGCCCTTCTGCACACCTAACTTCTCCACAAGTAAGAAAAAAGCCAGTGTACAGCCAATAGCACAATTTCCTCATTTGTTACTTTCCCTTGAGTTGGAACAACACAGCTGCCAGTCTTCCCCCTCCTCTTCTTTTTGTGACACAAAGAGAAGACGTATGTATGAACACCAGCAAAGGGGTACGGTGGCGGAGAAGCCATTTGGGAAGGGCCCTCTCCAATTCCCTTCTACAGGGACTGGCACTCATGCTCTGTCAAATCTGCAAATTGTTTGCTTTGAGGAAACGTACAATACGGTCCGGATTGTTGATGCAACTGTTTTATACAGCACCTTCCTTGTGGCCCGTGCCTTCATACATCCTTCTCGTTACACCAAAGACAGTAGCACAGCAACTTGAACAGCTGCATTAGCCAAGGCCAGGGTCAATATTAAACAAAGAAAAACATCCAGCGGTCAAGCGAATGAGACGGAGGATGCACACGGCTGACTCGCTTTTTGCTGTTGCTGTTCCTGCCGTGGCACGGGGCGCGCCCCGCCGCCCTTCGGCGCCTGTTCGGCTCAGTCCAACAGGCTGCGGCAGAGGGAGGAGGTGCACATGGCGCCCATCCCCGGCAGCTGCCGAGCGCGGGGGTGAGGACGCTGCTGCCCCCGCTCCCCGTCTCTGCGGGTGCCACAGTTCTCACCTTCCAGCTCTGCTGCAGGGGATTGGGGCGAAGCTGCCCCAGCGCAGACCGCTGTGCGTTAACGTGTCTTTCCCTGGATATCACCCGCAGCGTGGCGATGGGTGAGAGGTGCCGGAGACTCTCAGTATTGACTGAAAAGCATTTCCACGGGGACCAGGATTAGTCCGCATTAGCGCAACTGCAGCCGCTTGGTTCAATCTGACAGAAGACTTGTACACTCAGGCATGTCTAGTGCGTGACATACTGGCTTTCCCACTCAGGTTGTTCACGTCTCATTGCAGAGGAGAGCTGCGAGGTCCAAAGCATAAAAAACACGTAATATTGCTCCCTCCAAACACTGCAAAGTCACTGCAATATTTTAAAATATGGATTATCTCCAGCTTCTGCTCCTCTTGATGGTTCCACCTCATTTGTCTTGCTACTCTAATTTCCTTAAATGCGTGTTTTCTTTACAGGCTACTAACTACAGAAAACTTGAAGCAATCAACTGAAGTTTATGCATCGACATATCACTTCGTTAGCTGTGAATTAACTTCCAAGGGGGCGGTGAACTTTAATGAAGTTGGAAACTGAATCATGCCGTTGTGTTTCGGGACATGCAGGAGTCTAAAAGAAGGCTGTCCATCAGAAAGGCTCCTTGAGCAATTTAAAAATTAAACGGCAGTTCGATCTAGCATTCTCAGTTCTTTATGGTATCGTTCCTCTTTCTGAAATCTTTGTTTTCTGTGGATCTATTCAATAAGAAATGTTTCCAAATTTTCTGAATTTCAACCCGCTTTCGACTCCTTGCACTGACCATC
The DNA here is from genome assembly GCA_034782735.1 of Sagittarius serpentarius. NCBI lineage: Eukaryota > Metazoa > Chordata > Aves > Accipitriformes > Sagittariidae > Sagittarius > Sagittarius serpentarius. Next base: position 1,780,685 of record JAVKLA010000052.1, on the reverse strand, counting down.
TCAGTGCCATGAAAGGCACTGGAGACTGAGAGACAAAGAGCAGCAGCAGCAAAAGCAAACTCTGCAGGCACGCCTCCCAGCTGCGGTCTCTCCCAACCCCTGTCTCCCCTTTCCCATGTTGCATTTTGCTGTGGCCATTTCTTGGCCATGATCTTCTTTTCAAAAGCAGCACCAGACCGACCCTGCTGTGCCACCTAATTGGAAACCTCCACAGAGCGCTGGGTGTGTGCGCCTGGGCACGCGTGCATGTTTTTTTCTTTTTTTTTTTTTTGAGATGTGAGTGACATTGCAAATGAAACTTTCATCTTGGAAACTCGGAGTGTTGCCATAGAAATTGCAGCGGGGGAGTCACCGGGTTGTTAGCTCGCGCCCTCCGGGAGTACAAGCGCTCAGCAGGGGCTGGTCCCTGCTCCCATCCCTGCCGCTCCCCGCAGCGGGCTCCAGCCGGGCTGAGCTCCTGCACCCAAAGACGGAACCGCCTTGGTCCGCAGGATTAATTTACGAGCAAATGCGCACGTGTGTGTCCACATTCACTGACAGAAACTGCAGTAGCTGTTGGAACAAGAAGCCATGTGACTGCTCAGGAAAAGCAAATCTAAAGAGCTAAACGAGTGTTTATTATAATAATAATAATCATTATTATTATTGCAGCCTCTCCTTGGGACACCATGCAGCTGCATACTTATTAGTAATTGGCAGCTCAGCGGGTCAGGTAAGCGGCGTTACTCCCGTGTCACAGATGAGCAGCGAAATGTGTGAGAGTCACCAGAAGCACTTTGGGGAAGCAGGGAGCGGAGGCCAGGCCTGCGGTGCCCCGTGGCCCCGCTCGGTCCCTTGTGCCAGAGCTCTTCCCTAAAGCTGAGGCCAGATCTCAAGAGTCCCAGTAGTTTTTTCCTACTGAATATGCTGGAAACTGTGTCTTTTCCGAACGCACTGCTGAAAATGCAAAATTAATGCCCGATACCACCAGTCAATGACTCTCGGCGACGGCCAGGGTGCTGGCCCTCCACCAGACCCCTCGAACCAAGGAGCCAGTTAAGAGGCACCAGAAAAATTGTGTTTGTTGAAGGAATTCGGCTCACAAGCAGCACCCTCCTCTCCTTTGACTGGTCTGACAGATTTTTCTTTTGAACAACTTCGTTTCTTCGTGGATTTGTTTATTCGGAAAGGTCAGGATACTACATTGTACTCCACATTATCTCTTCCCCGCATCCCCTGTCCCCACAGTAATCGTGCCTTCAGCACCTTTCCTGCAAGGCTTTGACACTCCCAAATCCAGCTGAGACTTCTCGGGACTTTAATTAATGAGATAACAAAAGGGAAAACACCCAAAGAGTGAACCCCTGAGTTGAAGACTTTATCTGCTCTTTGCAGCTGCATCTTTTTTTCTCCTTTTTTTTTTTTGTGAGCTGCATTCCAAGTCCGTCAATACTGTTTCCCATTAAATTAAATAGCTTATTGACTGGTGTGAGACGTAGCCACAAGGCCGATAGGATCCGAGCGCAGTACTTTCTCAGTGCAAACAATCACAGGTCACTGCACAGTAAATCAGTTGGTAATGGAGTTTGAACTCTGAGAATCAGTTCTGTGTACCCTTTTTATTTGTTTTTAATTTGTATCAATGGTAATTCTGTCGGTTTCAATTTATGTGACGGTAGCAGGTTGTGGAGCAGCGGAAACACTATTTTTCTTCTCGTTAACCATTGAGTTCACGGCGCCGTGGCAGCCAAGTGCTTCTGAGCTCACAAGTGTTAAGGTTTCTTGCCACCAGCAGAATCCTACGCTGTTTTATTTTCCTCTGGCTTTCTTCTCCACGAGTGATACCATCAGAATCGGTTCCTCCCTGGAAGTGTGGGCTGGCCCATGCCGGCTTTCGACCGAGATGCCACGTTACAGAGCTGTCGGGGGCTGCGGTGCCGGGGCTGGCTCCAGCTCTGTCTGCAGATGCTCCGTCCCTGGCATATTCCCCCAGCTTCCAACTGTTTAGGGACTTCCACCTGGATTTGAGAACCACGTAGTCATTAATGACTCTATGAATTTCTCTCATCCCTTTTTGAACCTGTTTATACTGTTAGCATCTGTGATACCTGGTGGCACAGAGTACCACAACTTAATTATGAATTATATAAAAAAATTACTTCCCTCTGTTGCTTTAAACTTACTGCCCGATAATTTTGGCAGGTGTCTCCTAATATTAACTATGCAAGAATTAATGAATAATCACTCCTGACACACTTTTTAAAAATCCTCATCCATCACCTCTGCTCCAAGGTAAGGGTTCTGGTCCAGCAGTCTTCTCTGAAGCAACCTGGCCGGGCCATACGACATCCCTATTGACGCCCTTTGTATCTTTTCCAGTTCTGTGGTGCCATTTTGCTCCTGGAAGACCCGAATGGTGGCCAGTACTGTTGCTGTGAGCATGCCAAGGATTTATAAAGCTGTGCAAGGTTTCTTTTATTTGTTTTGTTTTCTATTTCCTCCTCAATAATTCGTACAGTTCTGCTTGCCTTTTGGCCTTTGCTGAGGCTTCAGCTTATGATTTCAGAGAACTATCCACAAACACTTCGCTGGCAATTTTTTGAGCAATAATGCTTAAATCAGTGTCCATACTGCTCATTGCTTTTACACAACTGGGGCTCTGTTTCCCATGTGCATTATTTTGCAGTTAAAATCACGGAAGTTGACTTGCTACTTTTTCTCAGACATTCAATATGCCAAGGTGCTCCAGAAACCACTCCGGTCGTGCCTCTTGGCTTAACTGGTGCTGCTCTGTTTCACCTGTATAAGCACAGCGGCTCTTTGCCTGGATCCGACTTCACCAGCCCCAAGTCCTGGCGCAGGGGAGCTGCCACGGCGTCAGAGTCCCCTTGCTCCCGCGCAGCCTCCTCCCCTTTCACTGCAGGATGCTTTGCCTCGCCAGCGGCCAGGAGGGAGCAGGCGTCGATGGTGGTGTTCCTCCCCGACACCTGCCTTTTCCTGCTGCTTTTCTAGGTGCTTCAGTCCCTACGTTCGCATCCAACAACATTTTTTTCAGGCGCAGCATTGTTTGTACCTATGGAATATCCACACTGGTTTGCTTCTTGCTTGGTGGTCAGACTGAAGGTTTTAAACAAAACCAAATATAATCCCTCCTCAGTCAGCGGTGATGCAAGTTTGCCCCCTCATTGCTGATGCATCCAGCTTTCGAGAGCCTTTAGTGCTTAATGGATTCATTGAAGTGATAATATGAGGTGACTCGCATGTCAGGTTGTTAAAACAGTGATAAGACATTGCACTAAGACAACATTATCGCTACTAACTGCATTATAATGGTCAGGGAACGCCTTGTGATAGTCCCATATATGCCAAATGAGTTTGCAGCGTCTGGGACGTTTGTTAAAGCCGCTGCCAGGACGAGAGACACCGTTTTGCCCGGGCTTGTGTTTGCCTGGCTTTACAAAGGGGACGTGCAGAACACGTCTGTTTGCAAAGTCACATACACACACGTTTCTCCTCTACAATATTTTGCGAATCTACACAGACGTGTTAGGAAAACTGTCACTTGCATAAACTTCTTTGCAACCAGAGTGTGATTTTTTTTTTCAGAGCTATTAATCAAAGGCTAGAGTGGAACCAGCTTGACAAAAAGAAAAAAAACCCAACACCCATGGACTTACAAAACATACTGAGGAAATACTTGAATGAGGCAGAGAGGTACACTGAGGAATTCATAGCTATGGATAGGTGTTCACATTCCCCACAGCAGCTGCAGGCTGCAGAAGCTGTCCTAGAGGTTTGGGAACGGGAAGCTCCCGAGCAGCTGCCGACACTCCCAGCCCGTCCTGCTCCCCGCACCCCAAATCCTGCTCGGCTGCTGTGGGTTCCTCCAACATTTGATTTTTCCCCTCCTCTTTTTCTCCTCCCTGCCACTCTGTAAGTGATTCCGGGTGATGCCTCCACATTACATGAAGCCTCATCGCCGTGGCCCTGTTTTGCAATACAGCTGATGGCATGGCAAAAGTGCTCCCCGGGGCTGGCACCCCGGTACCAGGCTGGCACCCCAACACTGCCCCGGCAGTTTGCTCCCCGTGCTGGAGCCCCTGCAAACAACGTGCACCCTGCATTTGTGCCTCATTCATGAACAGCGTCCCTCGCTGCATTTTGTACAAGAGCGATGACATGCCCCCACTGGGAAAAATGGGTATCCTTAGCACATCAGCCAAACAGAACTAAAATCCAATGTTCTAAGGCAAACTGTAATTTTAACAAATTAGTCAGCCAAGGTAAACCAACAAACGAGATAGGGAAACAGCCCAGCTGGAGGTGACTCTGCCTCCGATCGCGGCGCAAGTGTGTTACACACACCTTACTCCCGGGGAAGGCAAAGCCAAGCACCCAGATCGCTTTGCTGGGGCTCACGTGAGCAGCGGCTGCCGCCGGGCACACACCAGCTCACCGCGGCCCTCGCACCCGGGCACAGCCTGCCCCGCCGGCGGTCCCACCGCCAGAGCCGAGGGCACTGCCCGCCAGCCGCTCAAAACCTGCCCCATCCAGTGCAGCTCACGGCACAGAGAGAGGGGTTTGCAGGCCAGCAGGTAGCATAAACCAGAATAAATCATTCTCGTAACTAAATACCGCCTTTCCTTCCCTGCTCCTGCACAGCAGTTCAATCACAGAGAGAAGAACTCCACCACCACGGCGAAGGGAGCTTTCCGGGCTCGGGCGGGAGGTGTTGATGGGCAGGAGGAGCAGGGATGGCGCTGGGCGTTTTTCTTGGGCTTGCATTTGTCTGTACTGACCTGGCAAGGAACGCACCAGGAGGAGATTTAAGCAGCTAATGAGTGTCTGGAGTTTGCAAGGAATACTGCTGTTAGCATTACTGCCTAAAACTCGGTGTCTATAAAGATTTTATAGAAGGACAGGCTTGAGGCTGGGCTGAACCACCCAGAAGTGGAGACACTCCTCACTCCTTACTTTTCTTTCTTCTTTGCCACCCGTTGTGGGCTCAAGGATTCAAGTGACCCCCCTGGTGCCCGCCTTCCCTCCACTGCTGGACAACAATAAGGCCACGTGGGATTTATTCAACTTAATCTAAATGAGAGATTTTCTGTGGTTGTACGAGCCTCTCCAAGCAGACCAAGGAAGCTAATAGATTTTGTGATCACTTCTATCACAGAGCAAACAATCATGGGTCACAAAACTATAAATCAGAGGCTAATGGATTTTCAACGACGTGCTTTACCCCTTTGTACATTTTTTAATTTGCTTTTAATTTGTATTGATCTTCCCCCCTTTTGCTCCAATCCCTCCTGTGTCAGCAGGTCAGAAAGCATGCCAAGAGGAGAATAACCTCACAGAAATACAGAGAAAGGTAAAAGAGGTGTGCAAATACGTATGCGTGTGCTTTTTAAAAATGCCTAAGCCTAGGTGGGGGGGCTCGCCTGGCACACCCCGCTGCGGGGGGCTCCGAAAGCAGGAGGCTTGGGGCAGCGCCAGCGGCGGAGCGGCACCATCTGGGGACCTGTCACTCAGAGAAGGGTGATTTTCCCGGGCCGGGAGCCACGCAGCCCTCCGCGCAGGTGGGGGCTTCACCTGCCAGGGAAGGACCTTGCAGAAGCAGGAAAAGAAAATGTTGCTATTCAAACCCTCAAACCACTCGCAACCTGGAACTCCCCCTGAAGCGATAAACATATGCTTATTTACTGGTTTTGCTCTGGCTTGTCTGCACCAATTTGTTGCTTGTTCATTGTCATCACATCAGTATTTTTAATTTCTTAATGCTAATCAGCAGCAAGTTTCAGCTTTCTATTAATTGTGGAAAGAAAAGATGCTTGATGGATAGACACAGGTTGTCTTGTTCAGCCTGAGCAGGAAGGCAGCAGGGAGAGGACTCGGCTCTATCTCACAGCTCAGTGCTACCCATGGGATGGTCTTTCTTCTCTCTCCTCACCTTCACTCCCAGAGAATAAATCCTAGACAGCAAATGACTGATTGAATATCCATGATAAGCCATTTACAGCTCAGTCCTAGCCATGCAAAGTGCTGTCAAACAGTCCTGAATAAGAAGTGTATTAATAAAAATCATGATCCGCACACAAACAGAAAAGGGCTAAATTCTTCAAATAAATGACTCACAACAAATAATTTGACCAGCTCTCATGATCGGCTTATGCCCTGAAGCATGAAGATTATCAGCCCCATGTAATTTTCTCCTAGCTGATGTAGCTGCAGAGACTATTCATATTCATATAAATGTCTAACGTCTAATCCTCTAATCTAATCCTTTTTTTTTTTCTGCTTGTGCTAAAGCTCCACGGCCTACACTCAAAAGCCCTCTGAGCAATGGAATTATTGATAAATTACTGCAGAGAGGAGGAGCACAGCACAGACACCAAACCCACCAAGCTCTGCCTCTTCTTGAAGAGTTTTTATTTTCCTGTTAGGAAGTTGGGGTGTGAATTTGCAGGACAATTGCAGGTATTTTTCCTCCCTGACATTTTCCACTTCCTTGCCTAGTGTTGGAGTGAGGCGATTATCCTCCACGATGGCTTTCAGAGAGCTTCAGGAGTGCTAGCATTTGATCACCATGTCAATTAGTGTCATCTCTGCCAATAATATAGGAGTCTGTTGGCCATACTATTTATTCTTCCTGAGACAGTGAAAATCTCTGGACCCTGAACCTGGCACAAACATGATGTTATGAGTATCAGAAATGAAGTTTGTTCTTTGTCACCGTGTCGCTCACAGAAGTGCTTTGGGCCAGCCACGGTGATGTCCTTTTGAGCTAATCACAGCACGAGTGCACAGTAAGGCATTTTTCGTCTTGCATGTGTCACAAGCTAAAGTAGAAGAGAGATGTTCGGCATTTAGACTGTATGCATTTGCCAAACTTAAATAACATATCAGAAACATGGCTAAGCATCCCAGAGCAACACCCGCTGCTGCCCGCAGGCTGGGGCTTTGGGAGGAAGAGCCTTGGGTCAGAAACAATGAAGTACCTACTCTAATTGCTCATTTTATATAGCAACTGGTAAGGCGTATACCTATTTTATACCAGCACAGAGGGTGGCTTACAAGAACTCTTAATATCACTTTCTTCCCTTTCTGTCATAGTTTACATGTGACAATTTGTACTTTTTATTTCCAGTGTTATCACATTACTGGGATGACAACTGCTTGCTTCATTGCTATTGTTTTTACTATATCCATGACAACCTAAAATTAATGTACTTACACTGCCTGGAAACTCTCCTTCACACAACACAATCTGCCTTTTGGAGATGGAGCATGCGAAAAATTCTTACAGATGTATTCACACCAAAACCCGTGCATACATGCAGACTGCGCCTTCGGTGCTGTCTGGGCTGGGAGGTCCAGGCAGGGTTTGGAAATGAGCCAGTTCAACGTTGCAAAGTTTCAGCCAAAAGGGATGAAGATGACAAGACGACGGACCAGATCAGCCAGTAAGCAGTAAACGTGTGGCTCCCATGCCTGGGCTTATTTATGCCATGGCCTCTCTGCTGCTGTGCGTGCAACACTGCATTTATTTATGTATTTTTAGTTTGTGCACACTCTGGGGTAAAGATCTGTACCATGTACAGGAATTATAAATCCAGACACAGTTTGTGGCCTCTAAGCATTTCTATAATAAAAATTACAATTCTGGAACTGGTTTTCACTCAGAAGCAGGCTGAAACTCATCAATCCATTATCTCACTTAGACCAACAAATAAGCATCAGACGGGAACTTCTTTCAAATCACTGTGGACTTGGACCAATTTTGAAACACTGCCCTAAAGCAGAAAGACTTAGTATCCTATTTATTAGTCCCCTGAGGCCAGCCAGCTTCTCCATTAACTTTTAGCTCAAACTAATAGCACATTCATAAGCAATTTTGTGGGTGACTGTATCTCAGACTTTAAGCCGCTATATTTTTTTTGCCTTAGAAATTATCTTTTTGCTTGATGATATGGAATTATTTAGATGACAATTCACATTAAAAGAACCTGTGCTCTTATAGGCAAAGACATTTTTTCCCAGACAACACTGCTATAAAATTGTTCTAAATCTACTAACTTCAAGGGACAGAGTTTTACCATGATTATAAAGCAAGACCTTTTCATCTGAATATTGCCCTATTTAATAGCTTAAACAGGTATTTCCACGTCAATAGGTTTTTAGCTACGTTGTCAGACGAAGCTGTTCTGTATTATAATTCTTCCACACGCTTTTCACAGATACTGAATGTTTTGCAAATACAAATTATTTTTTAAATGTTTCTTTCTGTCCCTGTTGTATGTACATTTACTGCTGTTTAAGCTTGGCTATAGACAGAAAGACAACAGGTCCACTTGCTTCTAGAGCTTTTTTTCCTCAGTTACATCTGTGGCACTCAGCGATGCAAGAGAGTTCTTGTGTTCATTTGCATGAGAGAGTTAACATACACATATACATATATGTCCTTCAAAACTACATATAATGCCTGAGTCGGCATTGCTGACTCAATGTAACGCTTTGGAAAATTTGTTCTGAGAAATTTCACCGTTAATCCAGAGAAGAAATGCAGCTAAGGACACAGACATCCTGCAGTATTGTCACAATTTCAGGCAACAAATGCATTTATTTTCCTATCTGCCATTTCTGCTCCACAAACATAGCTAACACGGTCATTTGTATTCCACTTGTTCATTTTGGGGGATGTTTTGTTTGAGAGACTGCATGGTTCAGAGACGCTGGCAAAGCACAGAGAGAGCCTGGCCCCGGAGGTCACCAGCTCGCAGCCTTGCATCTCTGCAGTGCAGAGGACAGTTTTTACAGGTGGTGACTGCTCAGTGCCTTGCAGGAAATCATTTGGCATTTCTGATTTCAGGTCCAGGAGGATACGTCTGCAATTGCCTTTTAGTGTACCCTCATTATCAATTTCAGCAACAAGTCTAAAGGTTAAGTTCCATCGCAGGCAAGCAGCCACAAGCTGAAATTTTACATGTGCTTATAAGCTAAGCTCACCGTAAGTTAATCATATTTTCAGCTGATCTCCCAACCCAGGATACTTTTAGTGAATTACATCTGAATAAAGTAATGATGCTGAACCCCCACCCTCTCCATAGCAATGTGCATCCTTGCTTAGAACAAGATGGGCAGGTAACAGAGTACGGAGGGGAAATGCTGATAATCCATCACCGAGACTGCCACGTGGGCTTGGCAGTTGCAGGTAGAAGAGGCCATCTCCCCCAGAAATATGAGTGTTTCACCGTTCCCCAGAACCAAGTGATATAAATCCCTGACTATGAGCAAAGAAGCTTTTCCTAGCTGAACTAAGACCTTGGCGGTGTCTTAGCTGTGAGTTAATACGGCTTCTGTGGCTTAGACAGTAGAAGAGGACCAAGGAGATTGGGTTATGGTGTTGTTTCCCTTTTGAGTGAAGCTTTCATTCCACAGAGATCACATATAAAATTAAGTTCCGGTCTGAAAGTGCTCTTTCCCTGCACATCCAAGCCATGCACTTCTTCTGGCCTCCCAGCCGCAGGCTCACGGCGATGCGACTGCTGCTGCCGAGCGGCCGAGGGGACAGCTCTGCCATCCCGTGCAGAGCACCCGCCGCAGGGGAGCTCCCTTTTCTGCCTCCCCCGTTGGCCCCCAAAGCACTTGCATATTTCAAGGTTACAGACCTGCTATATGCACTCTGTCTAGTTAGGATGAAAATGTGTGCTGCCCTGATAACCTCTCCGGAATGGCTTTATTGGCCACTCCGTCCCCTGCTGATAGACTTATTAGCCCATACCAACAAGGGGGAGCCTCCTCTCACATAACCATCCTAAGCACCTTATCAAACTTGAACCAAGCCAAAGATAACAATCTCAGACCCAATTAATTACTTACTCACTCTAAAGCTGTAATAATAAATAATCATGAAAACACTGAAGCAGTTTTGGTGGTGCTAAACCCGAGGACTCCTTGCAAACACAGCCTATCAAGAACAGCTCTGAAATCTGCTTGTTTAAAGCTGCTCTCTCTTCTCACTCGAGTGTATCACAGGCTGGGCAACTCCTGGCATTTACCTGCTGCACCCCAAGCACACCAACCCGCGGCACCGCCTCACCCCTGCCGCGGCAACTGATGGGGAACACTTGTCATGACGGAGGTGACGGAGAAAGAGCCCAGCTATGCAAACAGAAACCCAACACAATGCATCCCAGGGAGGAAGAGACAATTCAAGCAGTGGAGGGGGAACATCTAAGACTCACTTCTGGCAAATGAGTAACGCTGGGCATCAACATTTTATTGCATCAACTGCTGAAGATGAGTTAGAAGGAAAAGCAGCTCGCGCTGCAGCCTGCTGACTGGGAGAAATGCCTGGTGCACCGTCTAGCATGAATGGATGGAGAGAAATTGTGTCCTTCACTCAGAGCTACAGTGGCAACCCTTACACGGAGGGACAGAAAGGCAGTTGTATAGGCAGAACTGGTAAAGCACTTCTAACGAGCTCCAGGTGGGGTCTAGAGCTCTTGTCCGAGTTCAGAGGAAATACCTGCTAGAGACAACAAAGCTGCCAGACTCGGGCCCTGTAGTGGTGCCTTCAAACCAGGTCGTTTTTGCACAGACCCTGAGCGTTCATTGTCCTGCAGAGCCAGCAAGGGCTGCAGGTACTTGGCACTTCTTCTTTCAGCTCCTTAACTTCTGTCTCTGGGTCTGCAAGCGGGAGAAGAGCATATTTATAGGCTGGCGAGCTCAAAAGCGCTTCAGACAACTTAGAAGGCCAAAGGTCACTGACAGTTTCTTGGGCACTTTTAAACATCCTTCCAACTGTTTTTCAAACACTGACCTTTGACTGTGTAAGGAAATAAACAGACACATATGTAACAACGGCCTATATGAAAAATAAAAATGTTGACATTAATAAATCATTACAGGATTTTTATGCCCAACAGCAAGCACAGACCTTTTATCCCTTATTTCTAGCTTTGCATCTGGCAACTAATTCTGTGAGAACAAGAACAAATTATTTATATTCTTTTAGTATGCCATAAATCAAATATTGCTGTAAGGACTGAACTAATATTTTGAGAATTGAATATGGGATTTGGTCTGGCTTGCTACACGCACTGAATCTTCGACTGCTGTGATATGAAAAGACCGAGAGATACGAAATCCAGAAAAATAAGGAGTCCAAAATGTAGGCAGCAGGAGGAAATAATTTACCGTAGCATTGCCTGGTTTGGCTTTGTACAGTGAGAGAGTTATGAAACGTAGTTATTGTGCTTTCTGTGTGGTACTTCACTTTTAAATGCAGATAGTGGGAATCTATCAAAACGTTATGTTTGCTTGTTTCATTTTCCCTACATATGAGAAGACATCGATATAGTTTAACCGCAAAAATACATCCATCCACCCTCTGCACTTCCTTTATTAAGCTACAGTCTAGCAAGAAAAAAAAAAAAGCCATATACAGCTACTTGTGTTTTAAAGAAGCAGCAAAACCAGAAGCTACAAAACTTAAACACGCCAATCTGATTTACATCCCGACCGACAGTCTGTAAACCACGCTACGGCAGACGGGTACTCCGAGCAGCCAAGTTACAGCCACCTGAAAAGCAGGGCTTATAAAAACACCGACAGACCTTTAACTGGAGCTGTGTGAGCCGCGAGTGCTTCTATAAACAATATTTTATTGATTAGGATAGGCAGAAACTCCAGTTATTTACAACAGACTTTTTCACAGCATTTATCGATGTTCCTAAGGCTCAAAGGGGAAGGAGAGAGAGCTGGCAAATAACACAAATGGACTTGATGTAATACTGAACTGCTCCTGTAAAACAGCCCTATGGAAATTAGCTAGCGGGCAAGCCATGAAGCGCACCGTCCTGCTTGCCGGCCAGCACCGCGGGGACCCACACGCCTTGCCCCGAACTGGGCTCTCCCGGCCAGTGCCTGGCCGGCACTTCTCTGGGTAACTCCTGCCTGTGGCCAGAAATGGCAAAGGCTTTTTCCCCCGCCCCCTAAAATAAATAAATGAGCAGTACAAAGGAGGGAGCACATTGCGTTGTACTGTGGCCCCCAAGCACCAGTGTAAAGCAAACGGAAAATTCAGAAGCGGTGGGAGGGACTGGGCTCCACGCCGCCACGGACCACCACCAGCAGCACCCTGTGGAAGAGCTGGGCTTTTCCACAGGAAACAAACATTATTAAAACTAGAAAAATATTTTGAGGGGATAGTGAATTTTACCCCCTAGAGAGCAGGATGAGCTGCTGCTGATGGATATCTATTAGCTGGTGGAAATCTATCACCTATCTCACTCCTCGGGAGCGTCTCCTCTGAACGTAGCTGGTAGCGGCAGGCTGGGACGAGATGTCCCACGGGGGGATTTCCTGCTCTCCTCGTGCACCTCATCTTGTGTTCACAAGGACAACTGGTGGGGGAAGGCCCATATTTTTGCAAGGTATGTGCTAGGCCCCTCACCACGGGGTCTGAGCATTTATTGCAAATAACTCTGGGAGGGTGACAACGGCCTGTGCATTCCCACCCAGCTAGCTTTGTAATTAAAGGCTCTGCCACGTACCTTAATGCCCATCTCCAAATGGGTCATCCTCCTTGGAGCTGGGAGCAGACAATGCAGCGAGATGAAATGCAAACCCACTCGTTGGAGAGTCCTCATCAATGATTTTAACCTCCTGACCTGGAATGAAAGAGGTAATTTAATCACCATGGAAACCGGGTAAAGGCCACTCCCCAGCCAAAACTGTCACTCCCGTTAAATTGGGCTGAATCATCTGCCTCAGCTCCGCGAGACGGACAGGACAGGGATAACGCAGCCTACGGAGGAACAAGCTATCCTTAGCATGATAACGACGCATGACAGCTTAAACTTTGGGTCACTCCTGGTGCACAAATTGTCAAATATTGTGACAGCAGAAGCAGCTCTCTGCACCCCCGCGCGCCAGCAGAGAAGTGACAATGTTCCTGTGGATTTTTATTATTTCTTCTCAGCAAGGACCTCAGAAATGCAAATGTTTTTGCAGCTTCCGTGGGGCTGCAGGGGAGGTAATTTACTGGAGGCTCTTGCAGGAAACAAACCCTGGTCGTTCACAATGTCGCTGTGAAGGTTTTCACCAGCCCTGTCCACAGTGGGTCACTTTGAAGGTCTGGGATGTACTGGATATACCGGTCCTCTTTGTAAAATGGAATGAGACAGAATTTTTCAGGCAACTACAATATCCCACCTCTAAATGAACAACCCTACAGGTTAGTATTAACCTTATTAATGTACGTATTAGCATGAGTAATACTGCAGTGCCTGGAGATCCCTGGTGGCAGCAAGGCTTCTGCACATTAGGGACTGTACGTGCACATCGCATGGAGAGAAAATGACAAATCGCCTTTTTGCAGCTACAAATTCAAGTTCACAAAGACTAAGTCACTGTCCCATGGTCAGCTAGGGAAACCATGCCAGCATCAGGCATAAAAGCTTTGTCCCACATAACAGGACCACACAAACACAACCAACCCCACCACTACGTAAATCTACTCTGGCCAAACCGTCTCTGCGCGGTGGTGTAACGGCCCCTGATAAAGCCACCCGCATCCAGCAAAGACACGATCTGCTCATCCCATTGCACCGTATGAAACCACTGTGCCACAGCCTGGAACGGTGGCACAGTCTGCAGTCAAGTCAGCAGCACGTGAAACAGCAAGTATGAAGGTTTGTTTAATGATTTTTAATTAATTTTAATTACTTACAATTTTTTTGAGCAGTAGCTTAACCTCACTGAATCTCAGCCCCTCTGATCACTCTGGGACTTCTGCCAGCTTCCTCATTACAGATCAGTTCCCCTAACACCATTTGATAATGAAATGGGTTTTAAAAGAAAGGGACAGAGAAAAAAAATCAAATACCTTCAGCAGAACCCCAGGGAGCTGGAAGAGGATTATGGTTTGGCATGGAGATAAAATGATAGTTTGGGGGCCTGCTTTATGAATAGCGTGTACCTGTGTTGAAAGTGTCCTACTTTTAAAAGACAAAAGTTATAGGCCTGTAAGGACTTTCTGCCTTCACAGCTTCTTGCAGGCTCCCTTCCGCAGGGGCAAGCGATTGAGACAGGCAGCAAAGGCGAAGGCTTACACCTCGTGCAGCCGAGGAGGAGCAGGTACGTAAACCTGTCACGGGGACGTGCACCCAGCCAGGGTGGCAGAGATGGCGTTTCCTGTTGCACCCATCCTGACACGTCTCAGAGCATCACCTGCTGGTTCCACCCCGTGAATCAGGGGTCCTGCCTCCAGACACCTCTGCCCAGCAGAGCTCTCCTGTCCTCTCGGGATTTTTCCAAGCGTATCACCTACTTCGTTCTCCATGACTAGTACGTCCTCCCCCCAGCCTCGCTCCCAGCTGACCATTTACCAGTCTCCCCAAAGCCTCAGGGTTTTTTGTTACTTTTCTACAGAGTTTACTCCTTTTGCTTTCTCTGATCTCCTCTTTACATCTTCCTTCTAGCTTTTAAAAAAATTATTTACTTATTCACTGCCAGTGGGATCCTTTTCCACCTGTATCTTGATCAGTGTCCAAAAGATCCTTCTGCACTACGAGGCACTTGAAAGCTGCATCTCGTTCCCTGTGAAACTCTGCATGGGCTTTATCACAGCGAGGGTGCAGATGGTGGAAGGCGCTGGTAGCACTGGAGTGTGCCTTTTTTCCCTGTTTGTTTTTATTAACACACACTGCTCTCGTTCGTGATTCAAAACTTTCTCCCCGTAGCTCTGATCTCAGGCCAGCTGATCTCCTGCCCAGCAGCCCTGGGCAAGCTTCAAAGGATCTGATGTTTGGGCAGGGTACAGAAAGGAATCTGTAATTTTTGGATGCTCTGCTAAGGCTTATGTGAACCTTGGTGCAGTCTCTAAATCTGGGCTGCAAGTCCCCTGAAAGCACATTTTCATTAGAGATGGTTGGATGTCCACAGTCAGAGCTGGAAATTCCTTTGAAAATGTAAGTCCTTTTGTGGCCTTGCACCTTGGTTTGTGGACAACGAGGAAGCGGAAAGGAAGAGAAGGATGGTTTTTTTAGAGCACATAAAATGTAGAAAATGAGCAAAATGTTGCATATATTTATCACAATTACTGCATCAGGCTTTACCAGCAGAAACGTTGCTGTTACCACGGTCACCACTGGCCTAAAGGGCTCATGTTTTCAACAGGCTCCTGTTGGTACATATCAAGCACATCTTCACGAACACAAATCGAGCATGCAGGGGCGGCTGGGAAGCCTCCAGCACTGACGTGACCCTCTCCAGCTGAGGACCTGCCCTGAACTGAAGCAGAGACGGGTCCAAGTCCCTGCAAACAGCCCAGCCGGCCGGGAGGGCAGCGTCCCCTGCCCAGGAGGGTCACAGGCAGATGCACCACAGCCATCACCGGCAGGAGCTGGAACAAGCATCAGAGAAACAGGGACTGCGAGCCAAGGTGAATGGGACAGCGGGACTGGGACCTTTTCCTGCCTCCCAGCCATTGGAGGGACGTGCATAATTCATAGGCCATAGATTGTATATATCTTATTCATGAAAGTTTAAACAGACTGGTTATTACTATTGACCATTAAAAAGCAATTTTTCCCCCATGTGTGACAAGGACTATTGACATTCCCGTATCCTCATAAAAAAGGCAGTTGATGTCCTGACACCTTCAGAGTCTCACGTCGCTTGGACACACAAGCGTTGAGGTATCCGGGTCTCTGAGCTGGCAATGAGTTAACAAGCAAGCCGCATTAAAAAAATTTCTGTCTACTTTTTTAACTATTAACAAAAATGTTAATGCACTATTAAAAATTGACAATCTGATTTTATGCTTTTAGACCTAATGCTTTATTACTAAAGAAGCGAGGCAGGGTATTCCGTCTCCCACAGGCAGCATGGTGTTGTTTAGCATGAGCTGAATTACTTTGCTGTTGTAACCCTACTGAAATACTGCCGTCGGCACCCACCCCGACCTGCTGCGCGCGTGCGTCCGCGTGTTTGTCCTACCGAAGCTTTTCCCGGGGGCTCCTGTTGGGGGAGGACGGCAGGGCCGGTGTGCAGAACGGTGAGCAAGGGTGCAAGACAGCCCAGGGCAGAGACCTCAGGGCATGTGTGTGCTCAGGACTTCCACTCCGAATCTTAGTGCCGTTTGGAGCCTGGAGCCCCAGAAAGGTGACGCTTTGAGTTGTCACAGGGAGAAGCAGCTAATGCTAAGGTAGGGAGCCTGATTTTTCTTCTCTCTGCAGCCTGTAAGGAAATTAAATTCATGCCCAATGGGCCTAAACACTCTCGCTAGCACTGAAGTGCAAAACTGAGCTAATACCTTTCTGATGTTTAAACAAGTACTCGTGGTATTTTTGTGCTGATCTAGAAGCTCTAAACCTTTTGAAACTGCCATCACAAACTGAAGTGATGTAAAAAACAAAAGGAAGGGAAAATATACTTATTGGTCACAGGTGGTTCTCTGGATAACACAAAGTTACACCAGAATGATTCTTAAAGCTTGTACCTCAGCTGCAGAATTCACTTTTGGGACACGTATGGGTAGGACAGGATCAGAGGGTGCTGGCCACAGGAGTGCTGGGTCTGTTGGGGTTCTCTTCTTTTCCCTACTGAATTAAACAATCTCTCTCTGCAAACACAACCGTCTTGCAGTTCTGACCTAATCTTCATCCAGATTAGAGCAACTTTGTATTTATAGCACGG
This sequence comes from Sagittarius serpentarius, assembly GCA_034782735.1. Classification (NCBI taxonomy): domain Eukaryota; kingdom Metazoa; phylum Chordata; class Aves; order Accipitriformes; family Sagittariidae; genus Sagittarius; species Sagittarius serpentarius. Next base: position 1,764,002 of record JAVKLA010000052.1, on the reverse strand, counting down.
AAAAAAAATTTCAGAACTAATTAATAAGCAAACAGTGGCCATCAAAAAGCTGGACACAATCTAGAGAGAAAGGAAAGAGCTTTGAAAGGTTATTAGCTTCATTCTGCCTATTGCCTATTCAAGCACATATGGGAAAAATGATTGTTTCCCTCTCTGACGTTTACACTGAGTGAATCAGGAACAGATGTAGGCTGGGCGCTGCCGACTCCAGCAGATAAAAGACAATTACAAGCAAAAAAAATGGAGCTGCTGATAGCATGCAGCTTTCACTTGGGATGTTCAGTTTAGCTACCAGGAAAAAAAAGAAGGTTGAAAACTAAACTCCTGACAGCAGCCGTCTCTTGCTGCAGACCTGCTGATTCAAGCATTGCACAGTTCCTTGCAGACGTATGTAGAAATGCTTCAAGGCTCAATTTGAGCCATTTGTTTATCATTTTTGAGCTCTCATTAAAATAATCTGTTCTGATTGTCTGTGGGAGCTATTTTTTGCTCCTCTAAACAGTTGCAAAAGACTGCACAGATTAGAAAAGGAGAATCAACCCTGTTAAGCCTGTGACTCATCGAATCCACGCTCCTCTTCTGTGCTGGCTTCCAAAGCAGGCAGAAGCTCCCATAATGTGGCAGAGAGAGGGGCAAAAGCCCTGTCTTGCCCTCTGTGAACAAGAGGATTGAAAAATTTTACCTTCGTTGATCCATACACAGGGGATACGGGCAACTCTGTAATACCTGCTTGCAAGCTACAGACAGAGGATGCTTTCTGGAAGGCCGGGCTTTCTCCCTACTCCAGGGAATATCCTGCTACAAACACTAACTCTGGAGGAAAAGGTCTTGCCTTCCCATGCAGTTATTTTATTCTTGCACACAGAGTCCCAGGCTGGAGAGGCTGAGCACTGACAGCGTACTGATGTGTAACCAACCCAGAGAAAAGGTGGTTCGCAGGAATTTGTTAAGACTTAAACAGTGTTATCTGCTAGGCAAACCATATGTAACACAGAAAAGTGCCAGGAGTTATAACACAAAGTGTAACTTACTTCTTCCATTCCTCCCTCCGTGACTGCCCCATACTCCACTATCATTAGGTATCATGGTGTGCCTGCACGACCAATTTAAATTCCTTTATCATCACCTCTGGCCTAGACACTCTGAGCTACTAATTAACAGACCAGTCTGTGAGGCCTGAACCTGCACTTGGTGCTCAACTTTTTTGCAGCCAGCTGAGCATCCCTCCAGGCGCAGGCTGGCCATGGAAGAAGGCAGCATTTTCAAGGGACGCCAGAATCTCTTGTTCTGCTCAGGCTTGAAAACAAGCTCAGGGATTCCAGTGCAGCGGGGTAAAAGTCCGACCCTGCCCGTGGGTGCTGAACTCGGAGCCCTCCCAAAGCAATTCCTGCCATTGCACTCCTGCAGGCACACCCCACGGGAGATTCGGACACACCGGCTGTATCTCCTAGGTTCCCAAGTGATCACCCATAACTCTGGGCAATTTGAGCGACAAGATGTAAGATGCCCAACAACCTCTCCCATTAGTTAATATACAGGGGTCAGCACCTTTTCACTTCTTCAGCACAAAGGACTTAAAAATCTTACTCTTATTTCTTCTCATCGTTTCTCTATAAACTTGCAGAAAATGCCTTTTGTTTCAGTGCCACGCTACAGTGATTGTTTGTTCTTTGGGCATTTAAATGTTCCTATCATTGACATTTTTAAAGCTATGAAAAAGGATTTTAATTGGCTGAAATGCTGATTGCCATAACAACTGGCTAATGAACCATCTGTTAGCATATGTAATATTTATTTATACATTTAAAAAACACAGCTAAAGATCAAGACAGGCTCTTTTTCAAGGACAGGGGCAGCTCACTCCCCGTGCAGATGGGCAGGAAAGCATGGGGCTGCATTTTATGGACTGCAAGGCCCGCAGGGACCACCGCGAGCCTCTGGTCCACCCCTTGTACAGACATCAGCGAGCTGCGAACTTGTCCCCCAGCCACCCCTGCTGCAAGTTTAGCAGCTTGTGACAGGCAACCAGGAGGGGAAGAGCCTGCTCAGCAGCACAGGGCTGCCTTGCTCCAGGACACTCTTCCCTCCTCTGATGGGCAGAGCAGCATCGGACAAACCAGTGCTAGAAGATCTGGGAAAACACAAAATCGGGACCAGTCTCTTTGGAAGCAGCACTTCTTGCTGTTCTTCTCCTACCCACCTCTCGGGGCAGGGGGACCCAAGCCCAAGTGCTCAATGGCGACGTGAAAGTTCACGTTACAGATGAAAAATAGATGGGAGTTCCCCAAGAGTGTTTCACCAAGCCGCTTTCCTTACAAGAAGCTTGCCGTTTTAGAAAAAGCCTCTCCCTGGCAGCTCTCAGCTCCCATCTGCCAGCAAACACCCAGCCGGCGTGAAACATCCTTGCTTCACGTCCTGGGGTCTGATCCTGACCCGACCTAAGGCAACCTGTGCTCCCCTCGAACAGAAACAGCTGTTGGAGGCAATAAACCCAAATCATTTCTTAAGAGAGCCCAGGCCCACAATCCCCCTTCACGAATTCAGCAGGGTGATGCTGGAGGTTTAATGGGGGGAGTTGTATTTTTAGACTGTTGATAAAGAGGGAGAGAAGAAGGGAGCAGAGAAAGCCCTGTTCCACAGAAGTCACATGCATATGCAAAAGGAGCCTAATTGCCCCTCTTTAGAAACTAATCATTCGGAATTTTACAAGCCACATTATAGAACCTGACATGCTTATTTTTCCTTTTATTATGTTTGTAAGCAGTGATCCTATTGAAAAGAAAATCAAACCCTATTTTTACCAGTCACAACCATCTCCCTTTTTCTTTCTGCCTGCTTTATTTTATTTTATTTTCCTTTCTTTCCATCAGTTGAATAGAACAGCATTTTTGTGTGTATTAATTGCCCTGTAAAATGCCCTCAAAGTCATTAGAATTCCCCATTCAAAACTATTATCTATGCCATTATGTCTTTGCATTATATTTATTTAAATGTGCCTCTTCTGAATTAACTTATTTTTAACAGCTAGCCATGCCTGAAATATTGTTCCAGGCCAAGCTGTTCTCAAATCTTTATTTTTTTTTTAACGATAACTTCATAGAAGCTCTTGATGCTTTATCCTGAGTGGAATCACAGTTTTAGGCTTTTAACCCTCTTTCCTTTTCCTTTTTCCATTTCAGAAAGATAGGCAATAGCCTTGCAGAAATTTGTGAACCCACAAGACTTTCTTACACCAGAACTGCAAGATTTACAGCTGCAGCTCACGGCTGTCACACCGATTTAGATCTGTTGATTGCAAGGATGATTAAAAGAAAAACACGCCATAATTTCCTAAATGTAATGCAAAGTTGCTCTCCCTCCTCAAAATATCCACACATGACTTTCCACCCATTCTGACAGGTAATTCTGTCAATACTTAGAGTCCACCATGGCGTGAGCGGCCGGGCTTCCGGAAGCACGTGAAGGTGAAGAATTTGAGGCAGCACTCCCTTCCCCCAAGAGCTGCTTTGTAGAAATATTTCTTGCTTGGAAGGGAAGCTGGTTTCCTGACCGCCCTCCCTTGCTCTTCGGCCAGCACCACCGCGACATGGTCTATGCTTTTCCATGCCAAGAACCTCGCGTGAGGCTGGGACACCTCCGGGCTGAGGTCTGGACCCAAGCACAGGAAAGGGCCCTTATTAGAGCCTGGACACTGAAATCAGTACTTCACCCCAGTATTTCCTTTTCCCTGCCATCCGCTCATCAGCATTATCCCTGAAGGAAGGAGCCAGACCGGCACCGCACCAGCATTCTCCCCCCGGCTCCAGGCAAAGCTCTCCTCCCGCTTCGCACCATTTTCATATTTTAATTAGACCAGCCGTTCTGCGTCTGCCTTCATCAACCAACACCCACAATTACTGAATGTGTGGATGTCGAACTAGCACATCCCCCGTCCCCACCCCCCCTGCCAAGAACCGACTGCTGTGCTCGGTCCCCCCTCTTTGTGCTCCTTGTTTAAACATTCAGGACGGATCCTCTCCTATGGCAGATACATTCACACCTCCGACTGCGCGACTGGCCGTCCCTTTGGTCACAGAGGTGGTCCTCCCCGTCTGCCAAGCCACACCACCACCTCTCGTTATTTCACCCCCCAGAGACCGTTCCTCCTTTCTTCCCCGTGTCTCGCACAGGGATAATCGGCAGCTCTGGCTGAATTACTGAAGCGGGCAGCATTAACCTGTGGTCTTACCATGGTAACTTCCCTGCCTGTGTCTTTTTGCCGACACTTTGTGCTTTGAGGTCAAGTTTTTAAAAGCCGTAAGGCCCCCCTTGGTACCCTCCTTCCTTGGCGCGCTGCCAGGAGACAGCCAGGGACGTTTGAAACCTTTACTTCCCTCTGGGCTGTACAAAAACCCTTCGTCTGTGCACAGCAAAGGAAAGAAGCGCTTGCTGTGGCATCTAAATTTATCCCGTGTTAACAACAAGGCTTGGCCCAACACACAAGTCCTCAGTTGGGATCTGGGGTAGGAAATCTGCCCCAGTCCAGTGCAAAGCAGAAACCAAACAAAACTCGGGTCCCTTTGCCACACTGCCCATCCAAAGGGATGCAGCTCAGCCCGAGACCGAGGCCAGGCTGCGGTGGGGGCAGACAGCTCATACCAGGGTCAGCCAAAAGAAAACACTCATGAGATCTTCTTTGAAAGGAACCTGGCAGTTTTCCACCCAGCCCATTTTCCTGCCTCCCAGCCACACTGACTCAGTGTAGATGGGCTTTACATGCAGGCAGGGGTGCCAGGGAGGTCGTGGGGTGCAGACCGCAATGCCCGAGCAGGACCGCGCGCTCCTCTGCGGCCGCGCTGTGAAGCTGCATCTCTGACAACCACCTAAGCACGGGAGAACAGCGCCTTGTTATTTTTTATAAACAACTTTTCTACAGAGCATCAGCAAAATCTCTCAATTTTAATCCCATCCTTCATAAAATTTCTTTTGAATATTTAAAAGCAAAACCAGTGCTCAGATCCTATCTGGTGTTATATCCTCCTTCATTTCCTTTTACAGCGTTCAGATAACGCAGTGACCCATACAGACCAATATAAGTCTATAAAAAGATGGACAGATATTTCTGACACTGACAGAAAGCCTCTGCTCTACCATCTAGCAAGCACTCCCCCAAAGGCAGCTAAAGCATGATTGCTTTATTACACCACCGCCTTCGTTATCTGGCAGAACAGCGGCAGATCAGGTTTAACCCTTCCGAGGATGACTTTTCTGGCTTGCTCTCTGGATGCACCCGGGAGCAATTCAGGTCAAGTTTCCAGTTGACATCAGAGCAGCTCAGCCCCTCTCTGGGAGAGATCAGCTCTGATCCAGACACACCGGATTTCCCACCATCATAAAACGACAAGTTTTTTGCCACTAGATGGAGTTTAAAAAGCCTAAAGCCAACTTGCCCTGTCCCAGCCCATGCCCGTACCTCCCCGGGTTCCGGCAGGACCCACGTCCGGACTGTGGGACATGAGGCAGGGGAGGGTGGCAGCGATCTGGAAACTCAAGGTTTGGCACCTACTTGCACATACATGAAAAGCAACAAAATAAAATGCAACACACAGCTGAGTACTCGGCCCCATCTCTGCCTTTCTCCACGGGCCAGATATGGCATGCTCGGCTCCGGGGCAGAAAGGGACGCAAACACCCTGCAGACGCTGACTGCCCGCTGCCGCGGTCCTCAGCAGCCGTGGGGGCCTCGCGTGCCCAGAAGAACAGATTTTCACCGACACAGCAAACGTGGCTGGTCCAGGGAGCAGGGACAGGGGCCAAGATGTATCCCCCAGCCTGACCTGAGAGCTGGCCTGCCCCATGCTGCTCTGCTGAGCCACCTCGACCCAGCAGCTGCCACAGGATTTATATAAAATAATAAATATCATCCACATTGGGAAGGATATTGATCTGCAGATTTCACTGACATTTACAAATAAATGATGTATTGCAGTTTTCATTTTGCTTGCTGGGCTGACCCTAATGGCCTTTACATAATTTACTTTTGATTAAAGAAGTGCTTTGACGCAGAAAACTAAAAAAAAAAAAAAAAAAAAAAAAAAGAATCAATACAATTACGAGATCAGCTTTAAAACAATGTGTTAGGCAGGAAAAAAGTAGTCAAATCCTTTGAAGATGCTCGTATTAAACTGTGGTGTCTAAAGACACTTTGGAGATCAACAGATTCTCCGCTTCCTGAGAGTTGGAAATTAGCTAAGTACACATTACAAGTTTCAGATTGATTGAATTTAAGGCCACACTCTGGCAGCAGGTTCAGAAATGGTCGCCCCTTCAGCCAGGTCCGTGGCAGCATTTTATGTTCATAGATAGACATAACTCACATGTCTTTGCATAAGAATGCAAAGGAGGAGCAGGCTCCACCGTTCACTTCCACACATTTAAATATTTAGCAGTGTGGTATGCAATGTAAATAATGTCTACTGTAGCTAGTGGAAAAACAACTTATCTAGTTTAAAAAACCAGGGGTTTGCATTAGCTAATGTAGTGCCATATGTTCATTAAAACACCACAACGTGCAATATAATGGTGACAGTAAGTTAAAGTAATATTCTGGTTAACAGTATTCAAAAATACGTTTTTGGCAACCAAACTGTGCACTTCATACATAATTCATGAGTGTTCTTGCAATTGGTAAGCCCTTGCATAAAGGAAATGACCACAACCTGTTTGCATTTGCGAAGCATGACAGAAAAAACCACCTTTTTTTTTTTAACTCCTTCTGAACAGCTATGCCACATGACTCCAACGTATTTTGTCTTCTAAGAAAACTGGGGAGGAAACCGAGTTCTTTGGAAACGCAACTCACCGAGATGGCGCCAGACTAATCATCGATATTCCAGAATAATGGTGTGTGCACTGCCTGCCCTGTTTTCTTTCTCATGTACTCTGAAAGCTAATAACATTGAAAGGGAAAATAAAGGGGAGAAAAAAAAAAGTAACTCCGAGCGACACCATGGCTGCACCACACTTATTCAGAGAGGCAGGCTGACTGCAAGCTGCAGGCATTTTGTTTTGCTCTTTTTGCATTGTTCAGCAAATTCAAGGCCTGACAGAGGGAAAAAACATCCGAGTCTGGATCCATGGATGGGGAACTGAGGATCCTGCAGTGCTGAAGTTAACAGAAAACTTGCTTTTGCCATCAGTGGGCACAAGATGGAGTCTTAGAAAGTACTGAACTGTACAGAGACGGTTACTGCGCCAATCCTCAAATCCTCATTGCAATCCCGCGCCGGGGTCCGAGCAGCCCGACCCTCGGCGCAGGGGCGAGGAGGTGCCCAGCTCCCCGGCGCGGGCAGAGCTGCCGCAGCACCCAGTCCTGCCACCCAGCCCGGAGCTGCTCTCTGCATCCACACCCGGACATCGGCTCCACGCTCCTCTCCTGCTTTTGATGCAGTGATTTAACTTGGCATTAGGAGACAAGAGAATTAGGCTCAGTTTTATTTATAATGAATGACTTTGCATTCCTTGAGTAATAATGCTTACTCATCCTGTTATTTTTGTTATCCCGAGGATCAGTATTTTGTAGACTCCGCGCTGATGTTTAGGAAAGGTAGAGCTGTTTGTAATCCTATCTCCCTCACCAGAAGTCATGATTGCAAAAAATCCCAGACAAAACAAAAGCCCCAGAAATACATACATAAAATCAAATAAATAAAAATGCAATGGCACTGACTGATCTGAAGAAAAACAATCAACTGTGAGCCAGTTTATTCAATCTGCCTAATGTAAGAAGGTTGCAAACATCCCACTGTTTATTCTATGACTTTTTTTCCCTTTTGGCAGCAATAAAAACAAATAATGCAGAACCACTTGCTATTCAATTTGAGGTCTGAATATAACAGAAGAACTGAAAGCCAGTAGCGGAGGGGTGAAAGGCATTTGGCCCAAACCCTTTTCACAAGGACTCCTGCAAAATTTACTCTTTGTAAACCGTATTTAGGAGGAGTTATTCTCACTGTGATGCCCCAAGATTCGCACAAAGCTGCTGCATTTTTCCTTGATTAACCATTTGAATAATTTTTTTAAATCTTCCAGACATCATCTCCTGTCATACCTTTCTCTGCTAGATTAAAAAATACTTTGTACCTAGTACTTTCTCCCTGTGAACATATTTAAACAGCACGATGAGGTTGCTTTCTAATCTTCCCTTTGATAAGCTAATCAGATTGATCTCCAGAAGCCTGTCACCGCGAGGCACGTTTTTCATACCATGGAATATGCCTCGCACCTTCTGACAAAGCAAGCGTCCGTCCCAGGGGACGAGTCATCCTCCAAGTTTCAGAGACAGGGTGGAGACCCTCAAGGCACTTCACGAATATATTTGTATCATGCCGTGGCTCAGACTAATGAGTGTCTTGGCCTAATCACCTGAGAGCATCTTGTTTTGAAACCAGACAGATGACACTGAACCCAAGCAGTTACCCTTAGAAATTGCATCTATTCTTTGAACTGGTGCAAAACCACAAGAAAGACCGTACAAAGCTAAGCCCCTACGCAATCCCCGCTTGGTCTGCAAAAACTGAGTTTCGATAGCACTAAAAAAAGGCTTCATGAAGGCGTTGCCCATAGGGGAGCGTTCTGCCCGCCCAGGTGAGCGTGCCCTCGGCAGCGCTGCCCTTCCCAGAGCCAGACCCACCGCCCGGCCCGCAGAGCCGACACCGAGGCGGGCAGCAGCAAAGGCAGCTCCTGCGGGGACGGTCCGTAGCTTGAGAAAGACTACAAATCCAGAACAACCCGAGAAAGGTGTTGCTGGCAGGAGACAGACAATGATACTTCAGTTATTTGATAATATTCTCTTTTAAGGTCTGAATGTAAAGCAACATTTTAAAACAAACTTGGTCAATATAAAAAAAATTTCCAGGAAATGACTTCTTTTCACACCCATTATTCAGTGGACCTTAGTCTGAAAAATGCATAAGCTCTGGGATAACTTTGTACCCCTCGGCTGTCCCACTGAAATGAATTTTGAGGTACACCTGATAAACGCTGTGCTGCTCGAGGCCGTACTCGGCAGACGACCCAGGAAAGCAGTGACATTTGCCGTATGCTGTGCTGGTCTGCCACAGCTCACACAACGGGACAGCACACAGATTTTCCAGGATGCACTTGTGGTTCTAAACACCTCCCTGGCATCGTTAGGCCACAAATTTGCTCAGAAATCCTTGCGCTGAATCCCAGAGGAGATGAAATACAGTCACTTGCAAGGGAGAGAACAACAATAAAAAGAGAATGAATGCTCCCTAAGTGCTTCCTAAAACAAAAAAATTTGATATGCAGCCTGTGTACCCACGCAATTATGAAGCTCCTAGCTCTGAGCTGTAACAGATGGAATTTTTTTCCCCTGTCTCTCTTTGGTGATAAGGTGAATGGTTTCCTCAAGGGAAGAGTAGACAGAGTTGCTGAGTTGGCAAGGCTTGCGCCAAGCAGCTGGTTGCTGATAAAATTATGGGTCCGGGTAGGCGTGGTCTGGGAGGGAGGCATAAGGGCCTTTCTGCCACCAGCCTTTCCAAGGAAGAACTGAAACAGGTCATGGATATATTCATTAAAGCACATGAAATGGGAAAACAACGGAGTCGTGCTACAAAGTTACCAGAAAATGATGCAGATTTTCTGAGTATTTATTAAAGAGGCTTATTTCCTTTGGACCTTTTTGTACTGCAGATTATAAATTCAACCTGAGCACTTGATTCCTGGGACAACTTACAGCCTCACCAGAGAGGGGAAGGAAAACTTACAGCCTCACCAGGAAACAGGGGAAGGGAAAAAAAAAAATAACGATGACAGTACAGTTTTGCTTTTAAACAGTTTTGTTCTAGAAGGTCTCAAAGCTCTGTTTGAATATTAAATCAATCTGTACTTACACAACCTTTACTTGCAATAAGCATGTATTAACCTCATTTTACAAGGATGAAAAGAGGAACACGGAGATAGTTAGCTATCAGTCTCTAGGAAATAAGTTTAGGTATTTGCATCTTTCTTGCATATGCATGCCAGCTTCTGCCTGTGAGCTCACTATTATCACAATTCAGTGTGCAATGCATGCATTTGCACTTGCAAATCAGGCTTCTGGACAAGCATACACCTGATTAGATGCTCAGATAACACAGGTAAAGCTTTGAACCTCTACATATCCCCCAAAGCGGAGTACTGCAATACACATTTATAAGCATTCAGCAACGTAACTGTGTATTAACACAGTGAAAGTCCCTCGACCTCAGCCCTCCTGAACAGGAAAGCAGAAGAAAAGAATGCAGAGGAACTCGTGCAAGCTCCAAATTAAAATCAGTTAGTTCTGGCTTCCAGTTCTTTCCCAGCTACAATCATTAAGCCACACTCCTTGCATCAAAAATCAGAAAGGAGAGTATTTACTCCAGGTAACTCCTTCCAGATACATACATACAAAAAAAAAACCCCAAACAACCAAACAACAAAACCCAAACCAACAAACCCAGCTAAGCTTTACAGGAGGAACGATTCTTAAAGCTCCTCTTACTCCCTGCAGAGGCTCCCTATAGACTTGGTGATCACTACAAAACAGTTTTTCTTTGATATATTGGGTAACACAAGAACTCCTTTCCTATGGCTCCATGCATTGAGCCTGCAAACAATATGGGGGGCAGGATGGGGGTGTTCAGGTGGAGATTTTGAGACCCCTGCGTAGGCTGGCAGGGATCTCCCTGCACACACAGAAGAGGGCTCTTTCTCAGCAAGACAGCTAGCTGGCAGCTCTGAACCTGAGCTTGGCTTAAAAGGGCAGTGGTGGTGAGTTTTGCCAGTGAGACAAAGCTGCCTCTCCTCTCCTCGGTCATCCAGGTTTGAATGACAGACTCACAAATTTTAACTCTATAAAGCTGGTAGAAACAGAGAGAACAAGCACACACATCCTCCCTCCGTACACTCTTTGGAAAAGAAAACCCCACGTATGTTGATCAGCTCAATTGCTGAATGAGCTGAGACTGATCTTTCCAGAAGAAACTGAAAAATTAACTTTGAGAAATGTTAGCAGACTCTTTTAAATGGGCTGAAAAAGTTTAAACCCATGTTAGCCATATAAGCAATGACATAGAATGTCCGTCTTCTAGCGGCATTTGTCTTTTCCGTCTCTCCTGTTCTATTATTTTCTGGAAGCCAGAACATCCTGTTGTCTAATGCTATTTTCATGCAGTATCCATCCCAGTTGCTCCTCCACCCATCTCTGCAGAGCAAGGGTTTGGGGCAGTTTAGGTAAGTATCAGCACTCCTAAATGTTTATTCAAACCGGGCCACCCACCACGCTGCAGACTTGCCTGTGGAGGGGACAAAGCTGCAGTGTTCAGAGCAAAACCAACTACTAAAAATCCGTCCTCCATCCGCAGGCAGAGCCCCCTGTTATGAGGCATTCGATGGACAAGGCAGCAGCACGGACACCACCAGCACGCCTGCGCCCGACGGAGGCACGCGCGGCAGGGAGGGTGCTGCGTCCGCTGGCGGAACAGGCTCTGCCTGCCTTCACCGAGAAACTGTTTGCAGTCTGTAATGTCAGGGGCTCTGCCCTCCATTCTTTTCCTAATCATAACACAACAAAGCCATCTGGATTTCTGAAATGTCACTGTGTCTACCCAGAGACCTGGCTCAGACAAGGTAATTATCCCTTCCTGTCACCCTTTCTTATTCCGACTTGTTTAAAAAGAAATGTTTTTACTAAGTCTGTCAACCAGTGTCCTAGGAAATGCTCCTGGCTTCCAGCTCCTGAGGTGAAACAGGACAACTCCAGAGACACCGCCGTGCTGGGACGCCCTGCTGCAGGCGATCTGCACGAGGCTGAACGTGTATGAGCTGTCCAGTCTCTTCCCAGTGCTACCACAGGAAAGCACGAAAAAAGGCCAGGGTTCTTAATACCTGTACAGGCAAATCCCTACAGGAAATAAAATCTCTGCAGCTGATGATGTTCATAAACTGTTCGATACCCGGATCCTGTGGCAGGGAGACCCAAAGAACAGCAAGGGAGGAAGATGCCAAGTTCTTATGTATTTCAATGGGATAAGGGAAATAAACTGCATGGGGCTTGCCTGAAAAACATCTTGCCTGTAATGATCATTCAAGTTAATATTGGCCATAGTGGTTTCTGCTTATGTATTTACTGCAGGGTGTTCCTCCGTTCTCTAGCAACAACCAAACTGAAACCCACAACTTGTTTCCTCTTGTGTAAGAGCTACTGGCTGCAGTCTGCTGAGATGCACACGATAGAGCCTGTGCTTGATTTAATCATAGCAGCAACAGGGCTTTTAATCCCAAAGAAACGAGAACAGCAATGCAGGAACAAACAAAGACCAGATTTAGACTTTGGACATGACTGACACAGGGAAAATGAAGGAATCATTGCAGAAAGCAAGCAGCTAATGATTGTGAATATGCTAGAGGTATTCCAGTTCTGGAAGCATGTTTAGGTAGCTATCAACACATATGAATGAAGCCAATTACTAAAATAAGATTACCTCTTGCTTTCCTGCCTTGCACACATGGTAACAAATTAAATTGGGGGAGAGGGGAGGTGGTCAGTTCAATTCTCATCAGGCCTCCACTCCATAAGTAGCCTCTGTTGGCCATCCACGCTGAGCACTGGGATTTGATATTAACCATAAGCATGTGGCTGCTTTTCTGCTGGAAAAAAAGCACATTTTAAAGGGGAGAGATCTTATCTTTCATTTTATATAGATCAGTTCTGCAGCATCTTGATATATTTATAGTTTTAATACATAACCATAAATGCCCCCTAAACAAGGGATATTGCACCTTTAGATTACTATTATTGCTTTATTGCTCATTGTAACCATAAATTAACAGCTTCCCCCAGCAATGCTGAAAGAGTACAGAATTAGATTACAATGTACATACACAAGAGCCTATTAAGGCATTGCTATTCCATAAAAGTCTTTATGGTTTTTAAGTGTACACCTATAAGTGTTTCAATTAAAGAACTACATGCTTTCCTAGTAATTGCCCTCCCATTTGAGATAGGGCTTTGCAGCAAAAAAGAAAGAAGCAAGACTAAAAGGTGGAAAATTGGAATATAAAACACTGAATATGAAACTGCCATTAAAAAAACCCATGGTTTTAAATTATGCTTATTAGAACCATTTGCATGGTTTAACTCTTGCACTCTGGTTGCTGTAAGGAATCTGTTGTTTGTTTCTCTGGACAGAAAACCCTCTCCTGCTGTGTCATAAGTTCTCAAGCCTTGCAGGAAATCAGTCACTGGGATAAAATGCCTTTCTTTTCTGGAGAACAGCTGCCACCATAAATCACTCTAGAATGACTGCAGAGGTCCTTCAAGGCTGGACGACATGACAGAAATATGAAGTCCAGACTTGGGATTCACAGAGCAGAAGACAGACATCGTGACAAGAGCCGTGTCCCTACCTGTCAGAAGGATGACATCTTGTGGTAGGACGGGTCAAAGGACCAAGAACTAATTAAATACAGTAAATTAAGCTAAATTTCACATACTACAAGGAGGACAGGGCTCCTTGCAGACATTACAGGTGGAAAGGAGAACTTCAATCAACTGCACTTTGATTTTCATGACTTTAAACTGCAGGGAAGAAATTTATCATTTGTGCTGTGGTAATTGCCTCCGAGTCCACCAGGCAGGGAGATTTTCCTGTTCATTGCAGAGCCTCATGTGAGCTCTTCTGCTCCCCGTACAGCATTTCTACACGGGTATACTCATCTGAAAACTGCGCCTGGGAAATTGTTTGAGGGGACCTTTGGGTTTCATTTCAGCCAGAACAGTAGCTTCCGTGGCTTTTTAGCCGCACACTATAACACAGCGGCTCCGAGGGGGGCACAAAGATGAAGTTGAACATGAGAGTTTATGGAGAGGGAATTGATAAGGAAATTCATCTGTGGAGTCGCTCTTTTGCTTGTGACTGCTCTTGAAAAAGGCCTCAGCTCCTGTAGCAAACGTCGGTTTATTGCTAACCTCGGAAGAAACACCTATTGGTACGAGAGCAGACTGAGAGGGGGGCAACTAGCACCAGAAATGTAATTTGACTTCTTGCATCCTGTGAAGGTTGCCTGGCATCACTGACAGTCTTTGCAGCATTTCTACGTGCAGTTCTTCAAGAATTAAAGTGTGGGGTGGAAGGTAGAAATGAGTAACACCTGATAAGCAGCAGACATTAATTAATGCTACATTACAATGGAATTCAGCTGAAGTAATGTATGGAGGCCACATGACTAGTAAAAGGAAATTCATCATGGTTAATGTTATTACACTGAATGTCAAAGGAAGTAGTGATGATTTGCCACTTACTGTATAATGTAATGTAATCTAAATGCAATTTTGGTTGGATAGCCTTGAACATCCATATTAAGTAGAACCGGCAGAAAACCCAGGATTCAGTCCTCCTACTCCGTGCGTAGTCTACAGTACCCTTAACCTCCTTGCAAGTCCAGCTTCTGAGGGATGCATCTGTTTGCCAAGACATGACCACGATGGATTTTAAAGACAGGTATACTGTATTTGTTCTCCCTTTTTAAGGTTAACACTAACATTTGTGTGTGCTTGGAGTTAGCAGGCTAGGGTCAGATTCCGGCATTATTTTGGGGTGGCGTTGAAAAAACAAAACTTTTAGCAGCTGTTTTCTCCTCTCCATCAGACATTTGTATATCATCATCCTTACTGGCAACCTTCTTGATCTACAGATTTTTAAACTTTTTCCAGTGGAGGTTCAGGTGCCCGTCTAATAAAATTTAAATCTACTTACAGACATCTGGTTGGTTTTAGTTAACGTTGAAGGGACCATAGGAAGAAGTCTACAGCCCATGAGAGCCAAAGCAGGGTGACCAGTCCAAAAGAATCTATTAATCTCATTTAGCCTCTAGAATAAAAGCTTATCCCCTACAAAATGACATCTATGCTAGATTTTTCTTGATATTTCTTCAACACGAAAATGCTTCTCTCTGAGTTCAATACTTGTTTGATTGTTTAAAGCATTCCAGAGCAAAACCCATCTGCCTATGTTATGTCTATAAGGCATACCAATCAGCAAGTCCACTTACACAGAAAGAGCCTTTTCCATGGAATTGTGCATGATTTATATTGTTCTTCCCCCAACCAATTACGTGTTGGGTTTCAGTAAAGACGCTTCAGTAACAGAAGTCTGTTCAACATGTATTTGTAATATCTTACTAATTTTCCCTGCTACATGATACTAAAACTTTTAGCATGAGAAATACAGTTCTGTAGAGATTGCCTGATGTAATATTATCCTGAAGCAGTGGAAGCCATCATTACACATTCCCTTTTGAAATAAGAAAAATATACAGGGATTTTTTTTTTCTTTTAATATCTATAAATCAGCATTCATTGCCGCACTATAGTTTCCAATTCTTTAAAAGAAATGGTGTATAACACTTGCAATTTATTTCACTGGAGTCCCACACAGCTGTTCTACTGCTGTTTTGTCATTGAAATAAAAACATTGAGTTTTCCATTAACTCTAGCTTACATTTATGAAAAGAAATACACTTACGTATCTTTTAAAAGATTCTAAATAGTTATTATTTATTTATACAACCCTGGAAGTGTGCTAGGCATTTCACAGGCACACAAAGAGAGCTTTGCAGTCTAAACAGTAAACAAATAAACCCAGCAGAGAAGGGAAGGAGAAATAAACCACCTCAGCATTGTTTGTGTCTTTGACACACTGCCCTACCTTTTCCACTACATCCAAAGTTTCCTCTTACTTGCAAGTGCTTCGCATCTTTTCTAGCATCATTTACCTCAGAGGAACTAACCCCGTTTTATATCAAAGCAGGGGCCACCTCAGCGCGGCAGGTGGGCAAGAGCTTTTGCATGATGGCTCCTGCAGTAAAGGCATCCAGTTACATTCAAGGTAGGTGAATAATACACAGAGCTCAGTATGTGCAACCCAGACGGGTACTGCCCAGGCATGGTAAGGTGTGTCCGGGAAAGACACCGGTGAAGTGGCACTGCTGGGTGATGGGCTCGAGTCGGGCACCATTTTTTGCCCACCCTCAGCCTTGCAGCTCAGCCCCCGCCAGACCCGAGGGCACCGACGAGAGCCTGGGCTGGCTGTTGGTCCTGCCCATTAGACAACGGTGGAGAAAGCTTTGTGCTTCAAGGCATCTGTTTCTGAAACATTTACCATTGTGTGGGGAAGCAGGGCTTCCTTCCACCAAACGGGATCTTTGTAAGTGCAGGTAACAAAGCCTAACTTTTAGTCTGCAAGAGTTTCTAGATACACAGCATTTTTGTCATTAACCTTTAGAATGAGCTTACGCTTAATTAGCTGCCCAGGCAGGGATGACTGGCTTTGTACACACAGGTTCCTAACTACATGGGCAGAGTTCAGCAACATTTTCCTTTATGCTAACACCATCTTTGTAACGGACCTGAAGCTGGCTTGTTTACCCAAAAGCTTGTCTTCTTCTCACAAGCCCCCTCCCACCATCTTTTATTTGACCAATTATAGACCAGCTAAACTGACTCCTCACATACTAGATAAACAAGAAGTAACGAGCTCTTTACCTACTTTTATTTACTAAGAGTTTGAATTTACAGACAGAAATGAGAAAGAAAAACCAGGCAGATGCTGAAGTTCCAGTTTGGGGGAAGAAATTTCCACCTCTTTCCGTTCAGAAAACTCAGAAGCATCTGAAAGTTTATTTGGGCCTTACTTCCAGACATGGCAGTGTACCCATACTTGTTTCTCACACAAATATATTAGTTTACTTAGCCTCCGCTGAACAGCCTGAAATAAATCTTCACACCCCAGAGCTCAAAGTGACCATCACAGGGGCAGCTGTTGACAGGTCGGTCACGTACCAGGCAACAGCAGCGGTCTGTCAAGGCAGCTCCTGGGTGCCCGACTTCCTCCTCTTACACCAGAGCATATGTGTGGCAAGTCACAGGAACCGCACTACTGCGAACCTTGGGCAGGTCAAAAATGGGCCTGAAAGTCTCGCCCCAGCTCCCCCATGCCGATGCCAGGTTGCAGACATGAATCAACACAGTTCTCGAAGGCATCTGCACTACAAATTTATGTGTGTAGACTATTTGCTGTATCAGCTGCTTTGCTGATGCCAGTGACAGCTATAAGCATGACAGATTCTGTAGATAAATTATGGGAGCGCAAAAATCATCTGCATGCCAGTTATTTGAAGTATCAACAACTACATTTCAGATCACCTTAAAGGGGACAGGGCTTTCCCAAACCCCCCTGTGACTTTGCAACCAAACTTCACTGGAACCACCCATCCACCCAGTGATGTCCACAGTGGAGGGCGTTACTGTTTGCCACATTAATGGGTGCTGATAATGAGTTTTTGCCAATGCTGCAGAGACTTTTCCAGAAGGACCAAGTCCTTCCATAGCTAGGCAGAGCAGCCCTGGGAACCGGTGCCCCCCAGGCTGCTGCCTTGCTGCTGAGTCCCAGGGCTCAGGGGTCCTTGTGGCTCACCCTGCAACATCTGTAATGTGCCAGATTACCAAATCTGACTCTTTAATGGTTTGGGGTTTGGGTTTTTTTTTTAGTGTATTTACTAGCACCTGTGCTCAAGACAATCTGCCTGTGCCATAACGCAAATAAGAAACATTATTTTTCACTCCCTTCCCCATTTAATTGTTCTAGGTCTCTTCCCCACCCTGCTGTCTGCAGTAAAATGCAAAGGGGAACTCCGTAGAAAATGAGCTTTTTTTCCCCTTTACTTTGAAGAAGCTAACAAGAGCCAGGGTGACATTTACAGAGTAATTAAAGGTAACATTGATGAGCCCAGTAGTTGCAATTCTTCTTTTCAATTGAAGAACACTTTTTAATCCATGTCATCTTTGGTCACCAGCTTTACAGCTGTAACAAGTAATTTTTACAGAAACACTACTAGAGGTTGTAAACTTTAATGACCTTTTTCTTCCTGGGTCCTTGTTTTTCCATACCTGTAATTAAGCAGTGCTATATATATATTTAAAGGATAAAAGAAAATCATATTACTATAAAAATCATCACTATATTCACCACTACAAACTCTAACAGCCCTGCAACCACATATCTGGCTGTGGCCAACAATACAAGAGGAGTCATTACTGTAACTAAATTAGACCGTTTGTTTTCTTTCCCTCAAATCGAATTGTGTAGGAGCTGCTTTATTGCAAAACAGACATTAAAATTCCAGCTAGACCTCAGAGAGAAAGTAATTTCTATTTTATCAGCACTGTAAAGCTGTCTTTATGTTCTGAAGCAGGAAATATTGCAGGGATATTTATAGCTTCAGCACCAAAGCCAGTTTGAATAGAAATGTTACTGCGGTCGGCAGAGCTGTCACATTGCTCAGTGGAGCAGGGAATTTTAGTGAATTTGTGAATTACCGTTTCAGTCTTGACAAGTCTTTCAACGAGGCTGGTGTGTGTCTGGAGCTGCTTTGTGGTTTCAGGATAATGATTAAAGACTTGGATCACTTTAAGAGGAGATTTAAATGCTATCTCGGAGATAATCAGTTTCCATCAATGAGACCCTCTAACAAAGACCAAGGTTTCCAAACTCTGCTGTGCTCCAGCAGCAGCAGCTCAGCACTGGGCTCCCTTTTGCTTCTCCTCAACTGTCTGCTTCTTTGACAAGTTGGGTGCACAACTACATTGCACAACTACAGTGCACTGTATTTGTCTTGCAGCACTAAGAATGCACATTCTGCTCCGCTGCCCAGTATTTCCAGAAAGGATTAGCAACCTTTTCCTTCCATCACCTTTGCGGTGCAGGTAGGAATTCTGCCCTATTAATCTTTGTCATTGTCCTCTATAGTGGATTTAATACTGCCATTATACAGATGAATAAACTGATGCATGGAGAGACCCAGATCATTTGTCTTAGCAAACTTTCTAACTTTGTGGCAGAGGCAGGAGCATACCTTGGATTTTTCACATATCTCTGACCACCCTGGCCTTTGTAATTAAACAGGATTACTAATAGGCTACACTGGGAGAAAATGTAAAATAAATACTTTCACTCCTTGATTAAACCCATCCATTATCACATATGTGGTAATGGATTGTTTCAGCAATTCACAGCAGAAGTACTGCAAACGCACTGCAGAATTTAGCCTAACAAATGTTCCTATCATGCTGTAAAGAAAATAATTTGTACTGTGGTGGTAAAACACATCCATAGCCCAATAACTGTTGAGAAGGTCAAACTGAGCCTTCCATTGCTGTGTCAGTTGTGGATTTACAGTGTTTCTTAGAGACAGTGGCTCTTGCCAGATGCATGAAACCAGCTGGAAGGTATTTGAGGAGCTGCTGCTCCTTCCCATTCTGCCTTTAAAACAGGCTGACAAGAGTCAGCCAGATCCAGTTTCACACCTCCATACCTCGCATTGCACACAGCAGACGGAGGCTCTCCAGGTCACCTCCTTCGCAACCTTCTGCCCGTCCTCACTGCACCCCCACCACACTGCCCATAGGGTCACTCTCCAGGTGCAGCAAGCAGCGACTCACTCCAAAGGAAGCAGGCTAATTCACATGAGCCAGGTTTCTGTCCCAGCAGCAGGTTCACACCCATCCGTGTTTGACTTTGCCAGCCAGGGCTACCAAGGCAAGACTCAACTACAGGGTGGCGAGCACTGAATTGTGTACAAACACAAACGATTCAGAAATCAGGATCACAGGTTCTTGGTCTGCAGCTTGACAGAGTCTTAACAAGCTTGTAGAAAGATCTTGACGCTTACACTTCAGCTTTTTTTAAAGTGATTGTTTTATTGAGCAGATTTTGGTCATAGTCTTCTTTCATGGAGCTGAATCGTCCAGTAAGTGTAGAGAGCTGGTAAAAAAGATCCTGCCCATCCAAGACTGCAGAGCAGAAGCAGCACAGTGCGTTCCTAATGTGGTTCTTTTAGTCCTTAAAATCTTAATCCAAGTCAGCTCAGGCCTCAGGCAGATCTGCCTCATTGAAATTAAGTGATTTAATTAAGAGTAGCATCTTTGTAACACCCTGGGTCACACATTAGCACCAGGAGACAAGCAGGCATCTATCCACCTGGTTCAGAACCCCCTTTTCCACCCTACATTGAAGACTTCTCTGTTTTTTTATGAGGACCAGCAGCAGAGAACATGATGACCTTTTGAAACATGAAATATCAAAAATACCCAAAAGAAACACCAGCAGGGGCTGGATTCTGTTCTTATTGCCTCTACCTGCAGATATCCGAGGACTTTCTTTCTCTCTAACCACAGAAGTGCAACATGAAGATAGGCTCTGCATACAATATTAGTGCGTTATTTTCTAATAATCTTAGGCACCTCACCAAGACTATGAACATTATGGAGTTTCTGCCACTGAAAATGAGAGACAGTAGCACTCTCTAAGCTGGACAGTTTATCCATAATTGAAATTTGTAGTAGTGCATTTCTCTCCCTCACATCTATAAATAAAGCTGGTGTTTTGGCAATTACTGATGTCTCCTGTCATTTTGCAAGGCTGGGTTTTCAGTGAAACGTGGTGTTATAGGCTAATGTGGTTTTCTCATTTCTATCGTTCTCTAATTCTGTATTTTATGGAAACTGAGCTACAGTTTTATGCACAATGATTCTTTTTTTATTTTTAAGCCCCCTCCTGCTGCCCTCACAAATGGGAGGGGCATGAGTGATGGAGGGAGAGATTTGCCCAAGTGTGCATCTTGGGGAAGGGAGGAAGAAAATGCAGCTCCACACAACTGCTATCTGGAGGGATCTCTACATAAAGAGGGAAGTCCTCCAGCACCCTCGGAGGGTGGCACTGGAAAGACTGCAACAGCAGAGAAGAGGAAAAACCCTTCAAGAAGGTAGAGAAGTATGTTTTGAGTCCAAGTAAAACAGATCCCTGACTCCAGACAGGGCAACCGCTACATTTGTAAACATTATTTCTGATGGGTTTCCACTTCTCTCTGAGCTTGATTTGTCACCTGATTTGATTTTTGTTTCAACTTACCATTTTCCTCCCCTTCACCTTTTATTCTCCTGCTTCTTTTTCATCATCCCTCTTTTTCTTCCATAAATCTGTGCATTTTTTTCTCTCTTCCCTGTGAGCTTCACTTCAGCCCTAAAATTCACCTGTACCTTCCAAATCCTATTCCCACTAAATCTCATTCCCATCAAAATTACCTGTAAACCATCCTCCCTGTCCTCTTCTCTGAAATGTTTTTTTTTCTATCCTATGCTCCTTTTTCTGAGTATCTATTTACACTGCATTTAATTGCTTATTAACATCACAGACCTGATCCAGTTCTTGCTGAAGTCGGTGAAGACTCCCATTGCTATTAATAGGTGCTGAATAAGAAACAGGAGCTTTGTACCTAGAGGTGGTAAATGTCATTTAGAGCTGAGGGTACTTCAGAAATAACAGGATCAGGCCTGATGTCTCTGCATAGCTAATGCAATCAGTCCTGGTGAAAATAAATGCAGAAGCACTGCCTTCTGCTGTATCGGGCCTTCAACGGACATATGTCTCAAGGATGCTGATAATAATCAGCTGTTTGAAAGGAATTAGCTGGCTTTTCATTCTCTCCCTCTTTCTGTCTCTGCTTCATGAATTTTCTCTTGTGTTTAGTAGACCCATTTATAAAATATAGATTCCAATTGACTCCCAAGGAGAATGAACATTAATACACTCCAGTGTCCATCTGTTTTCTCCCTGACATGGCAGAGAAAAAGATATATGACTTTTCTGGGTATGCTGCTGACCTGCAATTGAGTCAACAATCAAGTCACACTAAATGAAACAAAGATATATTTCTTTTCCTGGCCCATACAAGAATGCTCTGCCAGTCTGCCTCTGGGGGAAGGCACGCCTCTCCTCCCTTAGATCAAGCAAAGCCAAATTCATTTGGACCAGAACTAAATTCATACACGAAGATCACCTGAGCAGCTGGATACTATTTACCGATGGCAGTTTTGTGCTGTTTCAGGGTATTTGAGATAGGACCTTATACACCTATATACATAAAAGAATGTATATACACATAAATATACATGCATATATATGCATGGCTGTGTATAAACACATACATGTGAATATACATGAGTGTTCCACCCACTTCCATAGATGCCCTTCATAATTAGGTGAACTATTCATCTTTAATAATGACCAGTAAGCTGCTTTGCTTTCAGCAGGTTCAATAAGACACTATGCCACAGAAACAGCTTTGAAGAATGAAAAATGAAAGACGCCACAAAACATCTCAAGATCAATTGCTGTAATTATTCTTTGAATAATTTTCAGCCATTATTCAGACCCTGCATATTTACATGAAAGGCTATTTTCAGGCCAACCAGAAGCTCTCTAGCTTTAGGATTTACAGCTTATTGTGTACAAAAGATTTAGCATTGCACCCTTAGGAAATTCATTTGTAGATTGTTGTGAAGATAAAGAAAAATAAAAGTTCCTTTAATCTTAATGTCCTTTATATGCTACTCATTACTGTTCAATACATTTTCTAGGAAGCCTGTGACAATGACAGACTCGATGGCTTACAACTATACAACTTCTTTTCCCTGTTTCCAATAGTGACATTTACAAACTGCCAAGTACCCAGGACGTATGTACTAGAAAGTAGATCCTCATCCTTTTTGCATTAATTCAAGGTTCAGAGTCTCACTGCACTGCCAAGGGAAGGGATAACAAAAGGGACAGCAAAAGGTTCATAAGCTCATAAATATGTGACAAGCAGTCTTGTCTTATTGCTCCTTTTAGCACACTGTGGTACTGAAATTGATAGCATAATAGACTTTCTCCCAAACACAGTGAAAATCATCATGAGGTTTTTCATTTTTATCAGACCTAATTTTTATGCTGACAAAAAAATTATCAGTGAAAGGCAAAATGTGAGTCACTTGCTACAGCATTAATTTTAAACATCTGGAATAGGATATAATGTATGCAGATGTTTTGTAATGAAGACAGGTTACAAGGAAAATAAAATATATTGTCTGTTGCCATTGCTCGTTAATATAAATTGACATCTGCTGAGTCTGGAGGTAAACTCTGTTCTCCTGCCATCCAGGCTAGAATAATACTCCATCTGCTATGTTAATGCAGCTGAACATCATTTGTCCCTTAAGTCATCCTTGATAGGTATAGACCTGGAAAACTATCTGAGATCATATGGAGGTTATGGATTGGCCTTATCTAAATATCTTCTTACACTGCAAGAAAAACTACTGAAAAAATATCAGCTTAGGTTGTTTAAGCCATACTGGAAAATTTCTCATCCACACACAGCTTTCATATTCAGGTACTCTAAACATAATTTTGAATTTATTTCCAAAGGAGCTATTTAGTAGCAAACAGTTGGAAGCTACATTCACAAGTCCAAGAACAAAATTCTGCTCAAACCTATTATACTCACCAGTATATAATGGGCATGATGAACCCAAATGCTGATTTTTCACACATGGAGGCATTTTCCACTAATATCAGAAACATTTTTCCTTTGCAACAGAGCAAGTTTGTGCTCTTTGGCTGAAATTTGTGCCAGGCACAACAAAGATAAGGAAACTAAAAACAAAAAAAAAATCAGCTTTATCTAAATTCACCAAATATGAGCCTAGATACATCTAAAATAGGAGAACTAAAGAAGCTAAATTTTTGGCCCTGAACACGGCCTTTCTGACTTCAGAAAGCTCATCTGAAAGGTCAGGAAGCCGTGGCACCTCTCCAATTCAGAATCGATCCAGAAGCCTCCAAACACTGGAGAGCTCCTATGGAGGAAGCTTCCTCCACCTGATTCTCCTTCAAACCTTTGCTTCATATCAGCATTTCCCTACTGAAAACACTCTAACTTATAACATTTTTTGAAAATAGTCTCAAAAATCTGCTTGGAAATTTAAAGGAAAATCCATATCAGATCATCTGAAATCTGACCATGAAGAATGTTTTATGGAAAGCGTTATCCTGAGCCGCGCAGCAGCAAAGAGACCTATGTAGCATGAATCTATGAAATACTTTTACACATCCGAGTGTTAATGCAGAGTAATTAAGGAAAGTGTACGATAGCAATTGTGAATAGCCTCTATACCCGGTAGGCTTTTGGTGCCAGGGAGGTGCTTTTGGGCTTTTATAAACATTATCAGTTTAAAGAAATGCTTGGTCCAGTTGTGTGTGAAGTGTGCCTTCACCCAAGGCACTACCACGGCAGGCGCAGGTCTGTGTTTATAGCCGACGCCACACAACACGGTCCTCACGCGGCTCACAGGGAACCGCACTCGTTTTCTGACCAAAGCCTGTCAGCACTTACACTTCCCAGACGTTCCCATCTCCGAGATGCAAACACCAGCCTAGCATCAGGGCGACAAAAACACCATCACCATGAGAGAAAAACCAGAGGAGGAATGGGGAAAGTACAGGCTTCCTTACAGTCTTCTGATATCCTAGGATTCCTTTTTTTCAGGAAACTTCTCCAAAGCCACACAAATGACATCCACAATCTAAACTATCACCATCGTTTTTTTCTCCTCATTTGCTTTTAAAAATTGTTCTCTGATTGAATCCACAGGGATCCTAAAGGCAAGAAAATGTGCTCTGCATGATGAAATACTTAAATAAGATTGCAGTGAGAACAGGACCCGTGCCTGCACCAGTCACGCATTGGAAGAATTCGGTCGCATGTCAAACATTTCAAAACACGAGGGAAAAAAAAAAATAAGCTCAAGGCAACCCCTGGAATAAACCTTTGGGGACCCAATGAGAAATTGCCACCAAATGAAAGCATTACAAGAAAACAGATGGAGAATAAGAGGAACATCAGAAAATCAAATGACATGTTTAAAAGGGCAAAACATCAATACTACCCAGAGAATTGATAAAATGTGTCATTTTAAAGGATGCTGTAAAGCAAAGAAATCACAAAATGCATTATGACTATGAAAGGGAAGGAGAGAAAAAAACAGCACATGCATCTACCTTTATAGATAGTTCCAGTATCCAAGAAATTACATTTTATTTTCAATAATGGGTGTGTATCTATATATGTAAATATATAAAGGAAGATGCTTTACTATTCACAAAACGTTTGAAGTCATTAGAGAATGACAGAATGAGACACATGAACATTGGCAAGATTTGTTCATTTACCTTGGTAAAAGTTACAGGATCCACTCTGTGCTTAGAAAGTCCTCCTAACTATATTTCTTCCTGAGCTGTGCCTGTTGTGACATTCATGTGTTTATGCACCCTCTGTTTGCTTTCTTCTGAGCCACGTGAGTGCAGGATGGGGACACTCTGGTGTGTATCTCCTGGCAAATTGAATATGAAAAACAAATTAACTAAAGTTCTTTGATCATTATATTAGATACTGGTTGTTTACCTACAGGATCCTTGTCTGAAGAGGCTCTGACCACATTATCTAGAATAACTAGTTTAAGAAATGAGACATGACATGTTTCAAATATGTACCAATTCACTTTTTTTCGTGCTAGAGGGATTAATTCTTCTTTCATTTCTTCCACACATAACACTCCTAGAAGCCAAACTGTATCCCCAACAGGAACAAATGAGGACAGCTTAAGAATTAAGAATGGCCTGTGATGCTCATTGGACTGTTGTTAGATGCTCATCCTCCTGGTTTGTATCATCAGGACCACTACCTATTTCATTAATTAGCTGCAACAGGTACTGTAGTGCTAAGCACTAGGATAAAAAAAGGATACATCTATTTTTTTTAAAGTGAATATTCAGCCACTTCAGATGGAAAGTGATGTGCAGAGAGCAGTATTTGTTTCAACGAGCGGGCCTCTCACACTCCCGCTAGCGACAGAGATGTTGATAGCCTGGAGAGAAGGTGTCAGAACTTGCAGAAAGAAGTATAGCTTTTTTTGTTTTCTCTCTCCAAAATTGGGGTAGAAGTGGAACAAAACTAGGATTCTCCTGGCACATTCCAGTGTTTTGGATCAAGACAGAGGTATTCAAATATTTTGAAACTGCAAAGATAATGCTGCTTGGAGTTTGCCTGCACAGATGAGGGAGGATAAAAGCAGAGTGATGTCTAATTTTTTTTTCTTTTTTGTCTTTAATCACATAAGATTCCTAGTATGCATGAAAATCAGCCGGCACTCTCATTTGCAATCCCTGCACAGAGACAAGAATCAAAGCCGTGTACTCATCTCTAACTGGCTCATCCCCTTCAGGACAGTCCTGCTGGCTGGCATTAGATAGAGACTTTGCATAAAAACCACGTTTAGATGCTCAGCTCACGCTTGGATTAAGAGTACAGGGTATTTGGCAAACAGAACGGTTTAGGTGGATTGCAAACAAATCATACAAAAGTATTGAGTCTTCATGAAAAATAAGCTGGGTTTGCCAATAATGCACCAGAGTAGCAAACAACAAAGAGGAAAACAGCAAGATCAAATGAAGGACTCTGTTCATACAGTCAAAGGCATGGAAAATGGCAATGTACAAGGACTTGAACTGGCATCCTCTTGGGGAAAAAAAAACCAAATCATCATCAGCAGCAGCATTGCTGTGGATTCCTAGGCCAAACAGCTCTGTCTACATTTCTGAGAGCAGCATGTCCTACATCTCCCAGGAAGGGTCCCCAGCTATGAGACAGCAGATGCAAGTCCCCTTCCCAGCTCTACTGCTGAAGACCTGAGACATCAGGCAAGTCCCTGGGCCTCTGGTTCCTTCCCAGACTTTGTCCATCTTTCCTGTTTGTAAATTGTTCAGGGCAGAGACAGCTTTTTTCCAGTGTTTAACAAAACAGACTCAGGGTTGTCCCTTACATGTTACTGTAAATACAAGGTTAGGTTTCTTTTCTAAATCGCATTGGAGAGAAAGCTGTCTTTCCCAAATGAACAGAAGACATAAGGGAGCCCAAAGTTAAGACCTTCAAGGTGCATTGTATATCTGTGAACTGTACACTTTGTATTCCTTTGAATGACCAAAGGTGGTGAAATACAGTTACTGAGTTCTCTTGGTATTTTGGTTTTTTTTTTTTAACTTTTATCACCAGTACTAAATATTTATCTCAGTAATACTCCAATTATTAACTGAATTCATTGTGCTGAGTGTGGCACAGTGATATAATGGAGAAGACCTAGCAGTCGAAGTTGCCCTTGATAGCATCATTTATTGCTAGCACCAGATACAATGAGTAATGATATTTTCCCCCCAGAATTTTCAGCTCTTGTACCACAGTTATCTTTGTGATATAAAAACTAATCATGAATTACATAATTTATCAAGGTATACTTTAAATGCTAAGATTTTTAAAGAATTGAATCAGTCTCCTGACTTCTTACCACAATCTTCCCGAGTTCCTCAGAACAGAACAAACATGCAATGAGGAAGAAGCTGCATTAATGACTGACACTTTTCTTGCTTCACAACTATTCAAGGGACTGCCTCTTTTGGTTTTTTTTTTTAGTTCTATTTGTTTTCAAAGAAAGTAGATGAAAATGTAGATACAGTTTTGGAATAATTGCATGTAATCCATTGGTCACAGAAGAATAAGTCACACCATTTTCTTTGAAACTTCGTAACTGGTTTTCCCAGCTCACAGTGCTGTGAGCTGATGTGAGCAACGCTGTGCTGCACGGTGGGGATCCTCCCCTGCCCGATCAAAGGGAGCACCTTGCACAAAGAGAACTAGAGAGCATCTCAGAAAGATCCAGAGCCAGCAATGAGACAGACTCCTGGAGAGGTGCGGGGCAACGAGAAGGTTTACCGGCCTCTGTTCAGAGCAGGCTGTTTTGCCAATGAGGCTTCACGGGCCCCGACCACGCACACCAGGTTATAGGACTCAGTCTGTATTGTAGACACAAGCAGCAAAGGAAGGCCGATCTGCCTGGGATGTCAGGTTTTGGTTCTCTCTATGCCAGGAGAAGGCAACTTTATAGAAACAAAACACATTATCCTGCAGGAGCACTCTCTGCTTAATGGGGCCATACCAGCAAAGCTCCACTTTATGCTAATTCAGAGCATCTATCCTCTACAAGCTAAAAGACTTGCTGGAAAGTCTTGCCAATATATCTGCACTGAGGACTTTTTGTACAGCTTTGCTGGTCAGGCATCAGACCTTTTTACAACACTAGCCACTGTCATGAGGAGACAGACATTTGTACTATACTCTACCACTAATTGTAGAGAGAACCTCAAAGATGGCATGGGAAGCTCTTCCCACACCATCTGTTGTTTGCTGCTCACAGGTGCTACTGTGACACCAGGCATCTTAGAAAGAAAGGATGTAAAAATCTCAAGAGGACATTCCATCCATTACACTGCCTAAGAAAGGGCAACCTACCTTCTAGTTGTCCATCATATGAACAAATAAATGAGAAAAATAATCAATGTATCAGTCACAAATAAATTCATGCTCTTACTACAGTACAATTTCACTTAACTCCTAATGTTTTAATTGTGTCCCCACCTTCATTCAAACATTATGATCAGGTGCTGTTTACAGGAGAAAGACTCTTGCTACAAAGACCCAGTTACTCTGGGTTCTCCTCGCCTTGCTGGGATTCCTACCAGTAGAGCACCTGTAAATATTTGACGCAGTTTTAGCACAGTAAGCAGAGGGAAAAGTCTCCCCAAACAACTCCGGTCTACCTTTGTGAAGCGTTGATGTGCTGCGCCATGCAGCCACGGCTGCTCTGTCAGGGATCTGGCATACTGGCAGTCTTGAAAGCAGAAAACAGGGAACTCGCACACTCTGATTGAAAATTATGGAAAGCAGGTCTTTGTTGTTGCTCACGTCTGCCTGCCCGGATCTTATAGGTAGCTAGAAGTGTGCTTTCACGTTTCCATAATAGATGAGATGCAAAACTAATTTTAAAACAAACTATTACCATGAAAGTGTTTCACTTTATCTCTGTATAAAGATTGCTTTTCACATCTCTCCTTGGCTGCTGCATAGCAGAGCTGAAAGTCCCAGCAAATAATTTATAAAGAATGCATTAGAGGAGATATGTACTTATAGCGCTCGTAAACACCTGTTTCAGAGGCCTAACGTTAACTTGCAGTTATCTATCATTTATTGAATCACAGATGAGCAATCATTGGCCAACTGCTGGTGTTCTTGCGACTGAAATTGTGTCACACTGAACCCCCCTTTGTCTCTGAATTATTAAAATATGGGAAGTTCTAAATTGACTTACAAATGGGACATGTCGTACATCTCCACGTGCATGCATGCATCTGCTTTTTAGGCCAAGATCACATGCCAAGGAAATGGCAACATTAGATATAAGATAATCAGGCATAGATTAGTACTACAAGAGCAAGTCAGGCACCCAAACTGAAATCAGACTTCTACATGACCAGAGCAATTTAAATCCCTAATAAGAGAATCAAAAAATTGATAAGAAAAAACCCTAAGAAACAGTAAGATTAAGCACGTGTCCTCAAGGTGATCCACGATACAACTCTCCTGAGAAGAACTGGGCAGAATATGTTTTCCGGTGCTGTAAACATTTTGGAAATAACACACCAGTATCCCCATTCTGCATCAGAGTGCTCTGAAATGTTACAAAATCCACCACAGAGGGAAAAATAAAATAATAAACAAAAACACAGATAAAAGTTTCTACCACCCAACAAACAGATTCGCTGACTTATGGAAGAACCTACTTTGAATTCCTGTTCCCAGCAATATGTAATTATTTATGTTTGGTTTATTTTTTAAACCAGGAATTCTAGTATAGACCTAGGTTTCACTATAATTGATTTGTTCCTAAGAAAAGCTTTGATTTTTTTACAAGTCGATATTCCCTGGCAAAACACACACACACACACCCCCAAACCCTGACTCAACTCACATGATTTTTTTCCTGGGCCAAACTTCCCTTCCATTTTATTTATAACACTTGCATGTGTTTATATCCATCCTGTATCCTATAGTCTTGGGAGTTCAAAAATGAGGTAGGTCAGGGATGAGCTGCACAGACACCTGGGTCTTGGCTCAAGCCAGCAGCAACCTCACACTAAAAAGATTCATTTCCAGTTCCCAGTCACTGCAGTCCCTCTATTCATATGTGTCTGACTGATATCCTGGATTATACTGCTAAGAATTAATTTCAGAAGCACAATTCCAGCATATAAACTGTGCTGCTTGTTTTCAGATGCCATCACTTAGAGAATGTTCAAGGGAATTGTAAAACAGGATTCACTTTATGATGCGGATGAAGTCAGCACTGAATTCTAAATGAGCTGGATACCGCATGCTAAATTGTGTCAGCAACACCTCAGTGAACAGAAATATGAGCTTTTCTCTGTCTCTTTGAGACACCTCTCCTTGAGTGATCCACAGAGTGGCATCCTTATCAACCTAGACAGAACAGACTAGATTTTATGACAAATCTGTCAGTTGTGCAGGGTTTGAGATACATTTCCAGCTGGGTGTAGTCAGCAGGTGTAACAAGGATGTGGTCTCTCAGATCAGTACTTTCCAGAGTTGTAGTTTAGATAATGTATTAAAACTATCTGAAACATTATTTCCCATTCCCTGCAGAGATCAATATCCAGTGGAGCTCTCAGACCTAAGACAGTTTCATAGCCCCGTTTCCTCCTTGCTTCATTGCAATGAAAAGGTATAATGCTCTTCCTCATACCCTGTCTGCCTCCTCTGTCAACGTTTCCTTGGATTGCAAGTGACCTGTAGCATCCACATGAACACAAACTAGGAGGCAAGATTGAAGTTCTGACCCCAAGAGTTTGTAAACCAAGTGATCTGCAAGCAGCCATCACAAGAGTGAAGAAATGGAGCTCCAATAAATAACCTTTAATGGCCCAACCATGCCTTTCCCCCAGGGCTATACATCTCCCAAGTACAGACACGCACCTACGACCCTGGGAATCAGGTGTATAGAAAAACATATTAATTACAGTATTTTCCATATTACAGTATTTGCAGTATTCCGCATAGTTAGAATGAGAAAGAGCATAAGTGCTAAAAACAGGATTAGCTCACAAGCACTAAGACTATGTTTACTCAAACCACTCCCCTTTCAGTACCTCAGGATTTGTGCCCTGCTCAGCTGTGCAGAAGTAATCAAAATGGTACCTTGCATCCATCAAAAGATCTGAGAGCACAGCAAGTTTTGACTTTTGAAGTTTGTGCATCCAGCCATGGAAAGAAATAGGTGACTGTATCTGGCATGAAAGTGATAGATTTTCTTAGGAAGACTTTGACCTGAAGTACCAGGATACAAGCAATTGATAAAAGCAGCATGCTTTCACATTGTTTCATCTCTTCCTCTCCTCACTGCAGCTTGATAGACCAGACCCATGACTGAGATGCAAGGCGCTTACATTTCACTGCCATTGACATACGCTTGATATGTTGTTTGGGCTTTACCCATTGCAGGGTAGGATCTTAAGAGAGCATGCTTTATTATACCTCAATAAAAGGCAGAGCGGTCAAAATAGCAACTGCCAATTTGCAGGACAGTGTGGGTTCCAATCTGTCTGTTATTTATGTTATAATGGAAATGGGATGGAAGAAATGACAAATACGCTTAGCAGATATGACGAGCATCCAGACAGAAAGGCATTATTAGCAAACATTCATTTAGCAGAGGCAACTACTGCTGCTACAGCCTGGGTAGTGTATTGGACAGAACATGAGCTTGGAACAGGAATACCTAAAATGAACATGCAGAGAAGAAAAATGAAGAAGGAAAATATCACTGGCGCGGCTGCATATGGCAGTGAGTGCTGTGCCAGGACTGGGATTCCTTCATCCACCGAGATGAGCCAAGCTCTGCATCCAAACATCGCAATTAACTCTTTGAATGTCCCTCTGGGATCCAAGGAGAATTAGGAAAATGGGACTTCAGACCTTGCCTGAGGTAGTGCACCACTGAAAAGCAAGTGTACCCAGCCAGATGCAGACAGCTGTGCACTAATCCTGCATAGTCTGGCCTAGATGAGAAGAGAGAGGAAGGAGCAGGCTCTGACCCCAAGGCTGGGTTTCTCTGCTGGCACAGCCTGTAGCTGACACCAATGGGTTTATTTCTGATGACTCTCCCATCTTGTGCTTTTTTGTTCCCATAACACACGTGCTGCTCTTGAGTCTAAAATGAAAACATACAAAGAAAAAAAACCACAAAAAACCAACACAGCCAGCATCTTCCTGCCTTCCCCGCAGCGGGAATTTATCACTGCCCTGCACACAGTGTCAATTCCCACTCCTCAATGCCGATTCCTACAAACCCTGCACTAAAAGCAAAGCTATTTACTGACCAACCAGGCAGCAGAGCCGGGCTGTGCAGGGCAGCACGTGGCTGCCTTGCCCAGTGCTGCGGCGGCTCTTTTTGAGTTTGCTTTTGCCTCTTTGGAGTGTCTACAGCTCTTCGCAGTCCTGCTTCTCAGCGCTCTGCTCAAGACACGTGCCTCCTCACAGCAGGTTTGCTGTTATCCACAAGAACAACAATATTTCTAACAGGAATCTGAAAATCCTAGCCAGAGAGATATTGAATATTTTAAACTTGTCATGTTCAAAAGCTTCATTTGTGTCAAAAAATCTAATTTAGCACAGGGTTTCCAGACTCTGGTGACAAAGCCCACTCTTTTCTAGGGAAAACACTGATGAAGAAAAGCATCTCCTGAACTTTCAGTGAGCTCCCTGACTGCAGGCTCTTCCTTGAGGGAATGCCAGTCCCCAGGTGTTTGCAGAGCTATTACCATGACAGGGTTTTGATCTCCACAGAAATCTTTGAGTCTGCCTCTAACACAAGTGATAATAAAATAAAACTTAACCTTTTCTTTAGGAAAAGCCAAATGGGTGCTTCTTGGAGCTCAAGCTGTTCTTGGCAGGCATTGGCTCTACCTTTCTCTTTTTTCTGAAATTAAAAGTGAAGCTGGAACAATAGGGACCCAATCCTTAACTGTTACCTCTCCCTTTCACCACTCAAATCAGATGCGATGTTTTGATGGGGAAGCACTAGAAGAGACCACCACCACCTCGGCATTCCTCTGGTTTGGCCCTGCTGCCCTCTGCCAGCCCGGCCCCACTGCCTCCTGCCCTCGGACGGACGGCCACCACCCTGCACACAAAGCCTGCACCCACAAGTCCAGCTCGGAATTCTGGTAAGATGGTCTGCCCTTCCTTTATACTCCTTCTCCTGTCAAAGTGATGGCGACATTAACAAGCATACTCAGAGGGGGGCTTTGTGCCAATTAACAATTTCTCATTAGCTTAATTAGGGGACACATGTTTTTAATCACAGCTAAGAATGTGGAGTGATTGAAGAATTGATTTGAAGCTTTTGAAAGCATCACTGTCAGTGCATGGAATTTAATTCGGCAGATGTGGTTAAAGAAAGAGAGCAAGGGCCTTAAATGACTCTGGCTAAATGAGCTTAAGAGCAGGCTGAAGCACAAGGAGCCGCAGCTACATGGACAGTATTTCCTTATCCTCACCAATGACAGTCTACTCTGAAAATTCAAAGACATTGAGAAATGGGTATAAAAACACCACTGACAACACTGATTTGATTCTTGGATTGGCATCTGTTATTTTGCAGTACAAATATGTCCTGCCTGCTAAGTGCTATGCCTTCTCTGAGCAGGACATACTCCCTCTCAGTGTTCTCCCCCACAATTACCCCAAAGATGAAGGGATTACAGCAACCGGGTTGTTTTACCTCAGGTATTTCAGTTCTATTCAAAAATCTTCTCCAAGACTCTTAAATGCAAGTGACAAATGACTCCGGGACATCGCTTAGTCAGGGGTAGGTTCCTATCTGTAACGAGAAGGTCTCAACATCATCCAGAGCATGCGAGATACTCCTCCAGTGAGGCTCTGATCAGGCTTACTGCTGACAGAGCCATCTGCAAGAAGAGACCTTTGCAAACCAGATGAGACGATACAGCTTTAGTCACAAAGAAGTCAGTCCATGTCTCCTTTACTTAACATATCCCTTTTGTCATCTTATTCTGACCTTGCGTTTGAAATACAGGAACATAACATACCATAGCCATTTGCACAATGCAAGAAATGACACCATTTACTAGCAATAGTATTTACAGGAATAAAAGCCCCAAGGTCTTTGACAGCAGTAACAGTATTTATGCAAGTGCTAAAATGAGTGGTTCCAAGCAACAAAAACGTATGAATGGAACAATTGACAGCGTGGGCTTGAAAAAAGGAGGTTACCTCTAATGCAGCTGGGTCAGCAGATCTGAACCTGTTTCTACACTACCTCTACAGACCACGAGTCTGTCATCAGAAGCCACCTTTCTTTATCCAGTCTTCTGCTTCATAGACTACATCACTGCCTTCTCTATAGAGAGGAGGAGGAGATTAAATGGCTACCCAGCTTTAAATACACCTGAAAATTAATTACACTACAGACTTCCATTGCCTTGACTCTGTGTTGGCATTTACACTCACCATTATAACTTGGTACCGTTTTACACGTACACTTTAA
The DNA here is from genome assembly GCA_034782735.1 of Sagittarius serpentarius. Classification (NCBI taxonomy): domain Eukaryota; kingdom Metazoa; phylum Chordata; class Aves; order Accipitriformes; family Sagittariidae; genus Sagittarius; species Sagittarius serpentarius. The sequence continues at coordinate 1,729,570 of JAVKLA010000052.1, read as the reverse complement.
GTGACTGTACAGAGTTTTGGGTGACAGATGTTCAAGGACTACAGCTTTGATGAATACCTGTGTTGCCCCATGTCTTAGCTGCTGAGTCAGGTCTGCTGTTTTAATGCACCCTCCTTCTGCGTCCACAACCCATTCCTCTTTTAGGAAACTGAGCTGAGCAGCTCTGTCCTGGTTTCAGCTGGGACAGAGTTAATTTTCTTCTTACTAGCTGGTACAGTGTGCTTTGGATTTAGTGTGAAAATAATGTTGATAACACACTGATGTTTTAGTTGTTGCCAAGTAGCGCTTACCCTAAGTTAAGGATTTTTCAGTTTCCCATGCTCTGCCAGCAAACAGGGGTACAAGAAGCTGGGAGGGAGCATGGCCAGGACAGCTGACCTAAACTGGCCAAATGGGTATTCCATACCATGTGGTGTCATGCCCAGTATATAAACTGGGAGGGAGTTGGCCAGGAGGGGCAGCTCGCAGCTCTGGCAGCAGTCAGCAGGTGGTGAGCAACTACGTTGTACATCACCTGTCTTTTTTAATATTTCTTTTCATTACACTTTTTGTATTTTATTATTATTGTTAGTATTGTATTTTATTTTACTTTAGTTATTAAATTGTTCTTATCTTAAAAATAATAAAACCCAAGAAAAGACAAGTGATGCACATGTTTTAATTTCTTTCACATCAGCCACCTCCAAGGAATTTCCTTATCGGGTTGCAGGCACAGTGCAGGTATTGCAACAACAAATTCTGGCTGATTTCAAATCATCTGAGAGCTGTTTGTCACAGGCCTACACTGACCCCGTTAAAGCTTTGTTGTCTTAACAAATTTGGAATGTGTCATGTAAAATGAGAATGAGTTCATTGTTTACTGAACATGCATGTAGATATCTTGTTTCTCCCCTTGATTTGTTTTTTAATGTATTCTTTTCCCCACCCAAATATAATAAATATTGTGGAAAGGTTAAGGTCAGAAATAGATGGATTCTCTAAGCTAGCAGACTGGAAATGTTCAAGGAATGAAATCAACAGAGCTGAAGCCAGCTCTAATAGCTTTCATCTGTTATGTTTGCCTTCTTTCACTAATCTGATGTCCATGTTTTTGTAGGAGAAGAGTTAAACATAACTTTTTTTCCTTCCCAGATTTATGAGTAATATGTAGCAAATTGGGCAGATCACTCATGCAAACAGTAGCTTTCCAATTCTCAGAAACATTCATCTTGAATAAAAAATGCATGTGGGATTTTTCAGAAATGTTGCAGCCCTTCTGTAAGCGTAGCTATTGATTTCACCTTCAGAGTAGCAATTATAAGATATATATGCAATGCCAATGTTGTTGTTAATGAAACTTACCTTTCCTTACTCAGTATTCCACTTATTTTCTTAGATGTAGAATTTGAGGGAAGTTAAAAATCATGCTGCAGTACGAGTTGGTGATGTGTTACAGAAGATAATCATATTTTACAGAGCATCACTCACTCTGAGAGATCTCAAACTACTTGTGATATATTTGCATAGGCGTACATTTTCTAAAACAGGTGCAGAGACCTTCTGAGGATCCATCTGCCCTCTCAACTTCTACGCAAAATTCAGGAGGCAATAGGTTTTGCAGGGGTCAGTTTGGCTTGTGGAGCTGTACCAGTACAGAGCAGGTCGCTCTTCGCTCCTGCACTGGAGAGCTTAGAGCAGGAGCCCTTCTCCAGGGAGGGGACAGGCGGCTGCGCTCCCTGTGCCACATAACACTGCAAAGGACAGGCTCGGATTAAACACACGAGGAGGAATCCCTAATTTTAATGGCAAGTGTAACATTGGATGGACCTTATGTGTTTTCTTACATCCAGAGATGAAGGGTTAGGCTGTCTTACTGAGACCTAATCTGTATTTCCAGCAGAATAACACCTATCACATCTGTTGATTCACCCAGCTGGTTTTGGATGTCATGCTCTTTTCTCCTTCCTCTTCTATTTATCTCTCTATAGCTAACTTTGCAAAGCCAAATTGATGATGTATTACGGAAGACAACTGCACTTTATACAGCATCATGATTTCCGAACATCTTTGTCACCCACACAACAGTTACAGTGCTCTAGCAATATGAATGGATACTTCCCTGAGGCAATGCTAAAATAACCCAGAGAACCTTCTGATGAGGGCAAAGCAGTTTATGGGGTGATCCATCAGAGCAGTGGCCTGAGACCCCCAGATTCGACAGGCTACGGCAGGCAGCTGCGCACAGCCAGCAGCGTGTGGCTGGAAGGGAACACGCTCACGTTCTCTGCTTTTCTTTTTCACCACAAGCCTACAGCATCAGTGAGCCCTTTGGGAAGCGTACGCATGGCATTGAGCCATTTTGTGCCACCGGGAGACACAACAGCCCTCCAATTTGTTTCAAATTCTACATTACTGTGTTTCATAGAGACATTCGAGTTCGGCCTAGAGTAAGAGCTATATCACTTCTCAAATTCTTTCTCAAAGACCAACAAAAACACCAAGGAAGGTTAGAGCAGTAGAATTACATACCTCCCGTAGCAACCTAGTTGAAGTAAATGGAAGACCTTCATTCACAAACACAGAGAATGTGTTCAGCCCTTGAAAGCTCTACCCTAGAAGGGTCACTGCTAGCTGGCACAGATGCAGAACGTGTGAGGCTTCGAGCTGGCTTGCTCACACACCTAGCTCTTCCTCATCGCTTCTCAGAGCTATCTATTACTTCAGGATCTGTTCTGTGAGGAGACCTCTCCCTGAGGTGGATTACTCAGCAAAAAGACATTCACACACAACAAGCAACATCCCACCAGCATCACCCACAAGCTCCCAGCTCCCTGTCTTTATAGCTCAACTGCAGCGATTTTGGACACACCTGCAGGCATGACTCAACAGCAATTACCATGAAGGCTCCATAAATTATAATGATTAATTGATAACAGTAACTTTAAGCACCTGCAGTTTTGAAAAATAAACAAACAGTCAATTAGGAAAGCTTACAACTCACACCTGAGTCACTGCTCCCCTGCTTTTTTCAATTCCTTTTTTTTGGTGCTAAACCCGTGATGTTAACCAGAACTGATATTCAGACACCGCTTCGAATGATGTTGTCATCATCAGTGTTCAATTCAGAGGATGAGGCCAAGAAGTCAATGGCCAAACTAGTCTATAAAAGCAGGTCAAGGAGAAACAATGCACTGGGGAAAATTAGAGAAAATTATCTATTATATTGGGGCTTGAATGTCAGCTGAGTCTTCCGGGCAATACAAGTAACGACAATGATCAGTAGGCTACCAGGCTTAGGTGCTTGGAAAGTAGCCGAAACTCACTGGGAAAAGGAGAGCTTTTAAAAACACTGAAATATGATAATTTTTATAAAGAATAAAATTAGTTTAAATATTTATAGAATATGAAATAATTACTGCAAAGATTAAGAAAAAGAGGAAAATTGTTAAACAAATAAAATTACTATAAACAAACACATTTCTCAAAGAAATAAAAGGATTATGGCAAAGCTTGCCTGTGAAAATAGATAAAAAGCCTTATTCTTAATTTTCTCTCCATCCGTTAAGAGCTAGCCATGTGGAGAAATTATTAGTAGCTGTAATATTTCAACCTGTATTTTTAATCAGTCATTCAAATTAATGCAAAGCAGATGGAATGGACCATATTTTCCTAAATCACACACATTAAAGTATGTAATTGAAGTTTTTGAGCTTGGAAACTAAAATGTACTACAGCCACAGTCCCAAGTTCCACGTTATCTACCCTGACCTACGGAATCAAGGGCAGGTACAGCGGATTCATGACACATCTGGAGCATCTCCTGTGCCACGCTGCAGAAGAGCCCTGTTTGAGGAGTCCTCGTTTGGAAATTATTTGTAGAAAATAAGGCTATTAAAAGTGTGGTCCATATTTTTTCTCCCAAAACAAGGACTGGTCTGTCTAATCTAGTTTTGGCAGATATTTGTCTAACTGGTTATTAAAAACCATCAGCGGTAGTTCAAATGCAGACTCGAGACTGATTTGACATGGGGCATGTCTGCTGCTCTCATGTGACTGCATCGGAGCCGAGCCATCAATCCTTCCCGGGTCCATGACGGATCCCATCTCCCATCCCCAGCTCCTGTGAGCCGAGCACTCCCGTTACACCCAGTGGGTGTGCAGTCCAGGCTCGTGCGCCGTGCTCAGTACAAGCCGGTGGGTCCCTGCAGCCCGGCGGGGCGCGTGTGAGCCGGCAGCAGCACCCGGGGAAAAAGCAAGAGCATATGCACCACCAGGACAAACACGTCTCCCTCTCGCAGAGATAGTCTGGCAAGAGCTCACATAAAGGCGTGAAGGAAGTTGCTGCCAGGGTGTAAGAAAAGAGGGGAGAAGACAGCTGGCCTCTGAGCACAAAGCACGATCTTTCACACAAGCAGCAAGGCCAACAAAGCCGGTCCTCCCCCTGACGCCCCTCCTGCTCCTTCCCCATTCAGGGGAACCAAGCAGCCTCGCTGAGAGACTAACGAAGGTTTATGCAAACTGCTACTGACATTTGGAGACCAATTAAGCATATGTGCATCCACCTATGCAAAATCTGAGCATAGTAAGCTGTGTAACAAGGCAACCTCTTTGGAAGGGGCGATTCTCGGACCTCCTCCAGCAAAGCGCGTCTCCGTCAGGACGTGGTTGGTCGCGCAAAAACCTCCCCTGCCCCAGCAGGGTCACGCAAACATCAGCGTCTCTCACTGAGTTGTGCCTCCTTTCCTCTACACAAAGTGGTCAGAAAAAGATGTTGCGTGTTAGCCTGGTGTGTAGGCTCAATATGTAAAATAGAAAACTTAATGATTGTTATTGTTACCACATCTGGGAGAGGCATGCAAACACCATTCATCTGTGGCAGTTGATCAGAGCATTTTATTTGGCAGCTTTGGTTTGGACTAAGGGAGAGAGAAGTTATTTTTTGCTACATTTCCAAACTCTTTAACGATCAGAAACTCAAAATTTCCGTTCCACTTCAAATGTTAATGGGTTTGCTTTCTGATTTGCAGAAATTGCCATGTTTATACACTAAAATGGTACGCATTGAGTGATGATAGATGGAGATGTGCACTGAGAAAAAATGAACGAAGATGGGAAAGATAGGTTAAAAAACCAAATCTGAATGAAAAAATGAAGTCTCCAGTGAAAAACAGAATTAAACATGCCACAATATTTCCTGCTACTTCTATCAAAAACCCCAGTCAGTCTCCCTCTGCGTAAAGGGGTTCAAAATTCACTGGAGATTGCCTTGAAAGGAAAACCTTCTCAGTAAAGGCAGGTATGTTTTTCACCACAGTGTTGCTTTTTAAATTTTATCTTAATAGTTAATTTATGTTTTCTAAATCAATGTAAATATATCCATGTTAATCTAATGCCACTTATTTCAGTATTCTTTTCAGAGAAGTAGCTGCTCTTCTCCTGTTTCAAATCAAATACAGATTTTCTTCCCTATCGGAGTGGGTTCAATTTTATTGTTTCTGGATCTGTTTGTATTAACTTCCGCACATGAAACAAAAGCTTTCCCTTTGCAGTTCCGTTTGCTCCTTGTAACAGCTGGCAAAACCTACACAACAGCAGCGCTGCCGTCCCCGGGTCATGCTCCTCCAGGAGTCGCCTTCCCTTGTTCTTGCAAACCTTGTGCTTCATTTCAAAATATTTTCCTCCTGGCAAAATGAAATATTCTTTCCAGGTGAGTCTGGGGAGGTAGGCAGGCAACAACAGCATGGCTCTCCTGACTTGCAAACCGCCGCGCGGAAGGCTGTGATGTGAATGCTTTGGTCAGTTTGGCTGCATTTGGAACAGACCCCAAGATAAACTCCCCAGTTAATCCTGCAACCGCAGTCTCCAGCCAGCAACGAGCAAGTCCCCTCTGCCGGGATAAATCCGCGGGCAAGAAGCCAGCGGAGCTGTGATAGTGTACACTGACTGAGAATCTGGTCTCCTGTTTCCAAATAAATAAAAAAAACGACCGACAGAAGGTTGGCTACGTGCGTACACAGAGAGGGAGGCTTCAAACAGATAAATCTGGAGGAAAGCACAAGGTCTGCAGGGGTTTTTGATGGATTACGTTGCATGTTTGAACATAATACACATTAAGGCTGGAGACACTGATGCTTTGAATGGTGTGAAATTCCATCTAACGTGCGTTGTTTGCCTGACACAAACATGTTTAGCACGAGATGGAACAAAGGCGAGAAAATCACAGCAGTTTTTGAGTGATGCTTGAAAAATTGTTTGCTGTTCCTCCCCCCACCACTTTAAAAATGCTACTTTTTTCCTCCAGCCCCATACCTCTCCCCACTTTTCAGATAATGGCTTCGTAAATAAATCACAGAAAACACAAGAAACAGAACCGAGTGTAATAAAAATGATGTCTCTATCTGCTGTTGAGGCGCATCGTGCCACTTAAGTAAGACAGATGGGAGGATATGCCGTACTTTGCTTAGTAAACTGCATTGAGAGAAAGTGAATAAGCCTGAAATTAGAGCAGAGGGCGAGATGGGGGTGGATGTACTGGTACAGTGTTGCCTGACAAAGATGCAGGGAAAAGTAATTTACTCTGAAATGACAGTTTGAAGGGGGAAGAAAAATAAACACACAGGAGGGAGCTTAGACTCATTAGCAGCCCAGCCTCAGTATTTCATCATTAATAATAATAAAGAACCCAGCTGAATCAGTGACTCACAATAACACTCAAGTCTCTGGGTCTCCATTTTTAGTTAACACATAATAACTGGCAGTGCAGCGGGAACGCAGGATGAGAAATGGGGCAGATACGATGTGGGCTGCTGCCTCCAAAGCTGCGGAAGGCACGGGCGGCTTCTTTGGGGAGCAGTGCTGATTTATGCCAGGCCGAGGCAAAGACAATTAGAGCTGCAGCATTCCTCCACCTTCAGTGCGTCCCAAGCTCTCAGAGAAGCAGACCAGCTGTGGCAGCAGGGCTGGCTGGGGCTCCGTCGCTCAGACAACTTCCACTCGGTTTTATGAATATTTCCCTTACTGTGAAATAAATTCTCCGCCTACGGGAAACAGGGAGGAGCGGAGACAAAGGGAAATAGCGGTGGTGGCTTGTGCCCCACGCTCGGAGCCCATGACAGGGGACGGCAACATGGGTTGAGCTTAAACTGAGACGTGAGCAGACAGAGGTCTTTGATCTAATCCAAGTTTAAGGACTAGGGTTGGTCAAAATCATATTTTTACTGTTCAATATTCAAAGTATTTAACTCACTTAGAAACCTTCCTGCTGAAATACATTTTCCATTTTGTCTTCTCCACATCACGCAGGGCTGTGGTCTTCTCAGCACCGCAAACTAAACAAGCTCTGGCCTGGATCAGTATTTTGGTGGGAAACCAGCCAGGGAAAAGGAGGATGGAAACGGTGTTCATGCTTCAGTAAATGACCTTTTTTCCACAGTCAGTAATGAGCCAGTATCTCAGAAAGACAGCATGCTATGTTTATCGTGAAGGTCCCGTGCCCATTTTCTTTAGATTATTGCCCTAATTCTGTAGTGCTAAAGTATCTCTAAGTGATTCAGCTGTAGAAAGAGCTGGCAGTCCCAGCGGCCAAAGATCACCTATAACTGAAAGCGCGTTTTCCGTTAAGCCTCGGACCCAATGTGCTAAGCAATTCTGACAATCTAAACACTTATTTTGGTGCCAAAATGGAAGCTGAGCTATTTAGAAGAGCTTATCTTTGAATTTTGAGTGTTGAAAATTTGGCTTTCAGTATACCTCAGATTCAGGCCTTCAGTATTTTGCTTCCACTGGAAACCAAATAAAGCATAACACCCCCAGAAAGTCCCACGTTGCTTTAAGGTTGAAGCATAATTTATAAATATTGATTGCATGCTGGAGGCTCAATCTTGCAAGGTGCTGAGTACACACACATCTTACTGATGCCCTTTGGACAGCCTCAGGGGAAAGACACTTGATAAATGCACAATACAGTTATTCTAGCAACAAGAAGTGCCAAGTACTGTTATTGTTATGTCCCTTCAAACACAAGTGCAGATTTGTTTTGAAAGCACACATATAGTGGAAGTTGCAAGGTAGAGGTTTAATACATTAATTATGCCTCAGCGTGAGAGCTCTGACAGATTATGGGCAGACTAATTAAAAGTCTTTAATTAAAATACATGGTCCTTGCAAAACTCAGACTCGACATGGAAGAGCTGGCTCCAAGAAGGTTGGAAATTACCTTAGTAACGGCACCCAGAACCAAACGAAGCCCAGTGTCTTCACTCCGTTCTGCATCAGCAGATCATCAAGATCTTTCATGTCTGGCGAGGTGTGAATAGCTGACTGGCAGATCTTGCACGCATTAGCAGCAGACTGAGGGCTCACCCTCAGTCTCCATGAAAGAGATGGTGCCTGCCCCCAGAAAGAAGTCTGGACAGACTGAGGCCAGGCTGGCTTGCCCAGGGAAGGCTCGTGTCCCATTCCTGCCACACCAAGGAGAAATGTGACATGTCTCTACGGCTTATTTTACAAGCACATAAGGAGAGCAACAGCCTGGACCTTAATGCCCTAACGTTTCTTTTACAGAGAGGTAACTTGGAAGGGTCTGTTCATAACCCTGGAAAAATGCCTCATTGAAGACCCTAAACTCAAAACTGGGAAATGCTTCACTTTTTTAAAGCGAAGCTTCTGTTTTTCCCTTCTTTGTTCTGTACCAGAAAGCACAACATTTGGGTTGTAAAGACTAAGTATCAATTTATGTTTTATCATGAAACCTTGGCTTTCAGACTCTTTCTATAGGTTCAACTGAATCTTTTCAACTGAGTTATGGTTTATATTTACATAAATTACCATATGAAACTTGTTAATATTTCCTGAATATCCTTTCTCATAGCGCTATTAGACAAGGTTCTGCGCTTTTGTTTGGGACTCAATGTCAGCAAATCAGGATTCACGACTGTGATCAGTTAGGAACGCAGGAAAATAATTTATTCCCTAACATACAGTCTGGGTCTCAAATAATCCATCCTAAGAAACACTATCTGAAATCAGCAGAATTTTATCATGCAAATTACAGGAAGTGTTATCATTTGGAACAGCAGGAAGTTCCTGACTCATTGTCATTCACACATTAAATGAGCTCAGACTTGCTTCGTGGAAGGCACTGTGCTCAGAACGTGCTCTGGACTCAGGTTTTTTATAGAACCACCAATAGCAGGAAAGGACAAGAAGAATTTCACCTATAGCGTAATTCCCTGCTGGTATAGTTATTTTATCAATGAGTTAGGCAGCAAGCTCTATACCTCTCCATTGGAGTCTGTCTGCACTGTGGGTGAAAAGAAGCCTGGTTGCCTCTGTAGGTGTTAGCCCTGGAGCTGGGAGCTTGGGGAGAGACGGTACAACATCCTCCCTGGCCCCAGGTGAGGTGCAGGGGACATGCCCGGCTTGAGACACAAAGTCCTGCAGGGTCTTGGCCCGCAGCCTCACACAGAAAGCAAGACCCAGCCGTCATTTCACAGCACTACGCACTGTGGCCTTGTCATTGTTGCAGAGAGTTTTACCTTTGAATGTAAACTATACCCAGGTAAAAAAAGTACAGTGAAGATAATCATATTTGTTTTACCACAAGAGCAGCACTATATTCTTACCAGTGTTGATCTTGGCAAGTTTGCCAGGAAATGACAGATTCGCTTCAGATTGTATCTACACAAGCTGGTACTAACTGATAGTTGTTATCTTCTCCTGACTGATGCTGACACGTGTGGAGGTAAGCACTGTCGAGCAGACACTGCTGCCCAGGCCGGGGTGTACAGAAGTGTAACACCTAAACCCGCCTGACCCAGCGGAGACCCCCAGAGTGGGGGGGGCTCTGGCCAAGCTCTCCAGAGCACAGCACATCCTAAAAAGAATATTCTCCGTGCAGCACACAGAGATACTACCGCACTCAAGATCAGCCCTACTCTCCTACTTTTCATGGCAAATCGAGAGGGAATTCCCCAGAACGATCAACTGCTCTTCAGCAGCGTCATTCTCCCACCCTTAACAACAGCCTGGGTAGGACAGCAAATCTGGACTGCAGATGTTTAATGACAAGGGATGAAATTGGATTCCATCCACAACTGAGTCTTAATTTCTCTGAGGACCATGAATCTGTCATTGGAAAGGGTGCTCACAGGAGTGCATAACAGTGCTTACTCAGGGCAATGATGTATTTGTGTGATCTACCTTAATTCGGTCTCGGTCTTTCTCCTCTTCTGTAGATGGGGTTTCTGAAGCTACTCAGTGTTTTAAAGTTAACGGGCCTAGTACCCTAGTTCTAGCACTAGGGACTCCTCCCCTTCCAGTCCTTGTTTACGTGAAATTAGTTTTTCACGCATTAGATGTTCCCTGGGCAGAATTTCTGAGGCAAGGAATTCCTGGTAAACATCGGAAAGAAAAGCTGGAGCTCAAGCAGAGGGTCAGTTTGCCTCCACAGCCTGGGCTTTCTTTCTCTAAGGAGCACCCCCAGCTCAGGATGGGCTGTGCTTGTGTTTACCCTGACACGGACTCACCTTCCCTATACAGAGGGAGCATGCAGAAGAGTAGAAGACATTTCAGCGACAACACAAACCCGCAGAGCTCTGCAAGGGCTCCAGCCGGGCCAGAAGCCAGCACCATACAGCCCTCGGTGTGCCGCGGCTGAGGAGACCCGACACGGCCTCCGAGCGTGCTCTGTCCCTGCAGCTGCGTCAGGTTTTAATCCCGTCACTGTGAAGCACCCACGCACAGAGCAGCTATAGGCAGAGCTGGTGCAGTGGAGGAATGTTCATCGGTCCCCAGGAACCCTGCAGCGGGAGGGATTACACGCTCACCTTGCATGCAGGCAGGGAGGGGAGCACAGAGGAGTGGGACACTACACAAGGCAGATGAAAGCTTTTTCAGCGCTTCAGGAAGTAAGAGACAGAAAGCATAAATATGATTATTTTTCCATCTTTTTCTACTTCATTTCTACTGTCACAGATGCTGATCCGAATCTTCTGCTCTCTAATGCTCTACTTTTCCCCCTTTCTGGACTAGCAGCAGCACAGAGTTGTCCTCACTCCTTCATTCACAACAGCAAGATAGGAAATTCGGAAAGTTTTAGTCCAGCTTTCAGCATTTCAGTTTCAGAGGGGTAACAACGGAAAGTATTATTTGACTTGTCAACGACAAACTAACTAGACCAGAGGCTGACGAGGCAGTGGAGACTGAACACCTCTGCGCGAGCTTGCTTCGACTGGAGTGAAGGCAATGCTGCTGGCGAGAACCACCATGCCTGCGCCGCTGCCCTGCCCGGAGGAGCACCAGTCTCCCCCTGGGCTCTCTGCCGCTGCCCCACATGGAGGATTTTTAAGATCATAGCACTCAGATGTAAGGTACCAGCCTACACCTGGAGATGCACGACCTCTGTTAAACTGGAGAGACTCCACTCCATGTTGCTCCAGAACTCCACTGAGCTGGTAGGTAGAAATTTTGCAGTACCCAGCCATTTCAGTTGCTTTTTTTGACAGTTTTCGTTCGGGGTTTTTTCCGCTTGATAAAAGTGCCCTTTTCCCAATCCAGACCCCTTGGGAGAGTTGAGAGCCTGTTGCCATTTCTACTGCTAGATTTTTTTTACTTCTTTTTAATCCCTTCTTCCCAGTTTTCTGTTTCACCCTGCTTGCATTGGAACAAGGGATAGCTGAAGATAAGCAAAATAGGCCAAATCCCCTATAACGAGGAGGTGATGAGATCACCTACCATCTGGAGCCTGTGGTCTTCCAAAGAGGAAACTCAAAAACTAATTAAAAATACCCTGTGTCATAAAGGCTAAACTGCCAGTGGGACAGAGAACAAATTGGAGATCATTAGACCTTCATTTCTCTGCAGTATATTCCAGCAATTTTAGTTTTGTGAACCAGTTTGTGGCGGGGAGGAAAGCCAATATAATAGGAAGAGGTTGCAGCAAGTCATGTAGCTCCGAGAGCTCAGAGTAGGAGCTCTCGTCTTTCAAGATTGTTTTATTGACTTCCATCTGCTGCCTTGGACAGGTGCAAACCTCCCAGTCACACATTCTCCTCTCCTGACAATGAGGAGATATGGTTAAAATGGCAGTGCTGGGAAGGAGATGTCCAGATCCCAGGAAACCATCACAAATCCCTCCTTAGTTTCAGGCTCCTCCACAGTTCCTATCCTCCTCCTCCTCCCCTGATCACATATACCAGAAGCCCTTCTCTACCCTCTGATCTTTGACTCTAAGCTCACCCCACCTACATACAAGCAATCAAAAGTGGAAAATACCAGCCTCTCCGCAACGTTCATTCTTATTACAGACGGAACAGAATAATGTTTCAAGTTTCAGTGACAAGATCTATCTAGGACATCACACAGAGAAAGCAAAAACTAGTGACCTTCAAGGCTACTAAATGGACTTACTTTTTTTTATTCTGGCTTAGACCAAAAGGTATCACTACAATAATTGCTCTCTACGCTCGCCCCGTGCAGCGTGCTGCCTCACTGCCTGGTAAGGTCAGAAGGCTCATTGTCAACAAACCTGCTAATGGCAATCACACAAAAGGCAATTTCTCTTCCAGGGCCCATCACTCCATTAATGAACCCGTAAGCTAAAGAACAGCAGTTTCCAAGATTTATAGACATTTCTTCGCCTGTTTGGGGGCTATCAGCTCTAGAGAATAATTTCATTTTGCCAGACTGCATGGCATCAAGACGGGCATCTACCTTACAGAAAGCGTTCTTTCCCTAACTGGACTTTCCATGGTATTATAATAACAAATTAAAATTAGACCGTGTTTTTACTGAGAATTCTAGCAAGTGGACACTAGGGATGTGGTCTCAATCTCTCTCTGCCATTTGATTTACCAATGCTTGTTTTGAAGGAGCTAGAGTTATTTTTGCACCAGAGGTCTCTGGGTTGCAATCAACAACTTCATTTTTTCAGTCACTTAGCATCTGCTGTGTTGATTTCCCATTGATTTTTATCTGTACGTAGCCTTTAAATCTGCTGTAGTGAAGCCCAAATAGTAGGCTTTCAAACTCACAAATACGGGTTAAGGCTAAGAGCAACTTTTGGCCAAGCACAAGAATTGTGGAGCAGTGGTGCAAAGCTGCCCACTCTCACCTTACAACATCTCTTCCTAAGAAAAGCATGACAGAAAATGGAGCTGGTGCTTTCTGAGGTCATCGCCCGGTCTGCAGACAGCCTCGACAGCTCGGGGAGGCTGTCCCCTGGATTTCTTCGTTTATATGTCTCCCTTAAAGATCTTTTTTTAATGTAGTGTAAAACATCAGGGAGACTGGCTTCCTGGTACTGAGCAGCTCATTACAGAAGAGGTCCTGATTTTGCTGGGGTTTCTTTCATTTTCCTGGTCCTTAAACAGCAATTCTTAATGCTCCATGTGAGAAGCAATCAGTTCATCAGAGGGAGGAAAACTGAATCATCGCATGTGACAGAAACTCGCTTGTCCTCCTGGTGAAAATGGCCGTAACCTCATCAAAGCTTTTCAGGAGAGATGATGAAAAGTGCTAATAGGAATTAGGTATTTAAATTGATGACTCAGTCAGGATTATTCAAAGTGATGCACTGAAATTTGTTTTTCTCAGATGTCTGAGCCCCTCAGAGGGCCATAGAGGACCAGAACAAACACTAGAGATGAGAGGAGTGGAAATTCTGCGTGACATTGCTTTTTCACCTTTGGAAAGATTGGTTTTATCTACGCACAAATGAATAGGACTTTCACTCCAGGGACTTTGCTATGTTTTAAGAGCTTTTCTTGTCTTGATTGTAACGCCATTTGAAAATGGATCCATGCAGTTTTATTTTCTCTCCTTCCATTAGTCCTACCCTTGCCACTGACTGAGCAGCTCCTGTCCCAGGAGCACTGGGGTGAGCCAGGGACTGGGATCTGAAGCAAGTCAGAAGACTGGGAGGTGGTTCTAAATACAGATCCCATCTCTCTGTGAATTCATGCCATTTGGGGACCATATTAATCTGGCTACCATTCCTCTGTAATTTATGTTCAGGCATAATCTTGAACATCTAAAAGAAGAAGTGTTTTATTTTCAAAGGAAAGTGAGTGATTCATAAAACACTGTATGTTGACATTTTCTGGAGAACATAAAGGGGCTCATTGCTCTGATTCAGGCCCTATTTGCGTAATTTTTCCTTCACTCACCACAGGTAAATCACGGTTAAATATTGAAGCATTTATCACCTATGTATTTTCAAGCCAGACTTTATATCAGCATAAAAGAGAGGGACACACTTTCTCAAGCACATGCATCAAACTGCAAAAATATTTTAGCACTCGCCTAGCTCTGTGCTCACAAAATTAAGACCCTGGCCAGCTCCAGGCATAAACACCTCTCTTTGGAGGAAACTCACCGTAGAAGTATTTTTCACACGACTCCTAAGGAAGGTCCCAAAGCAGAGCTCACATACGGCTGAAATGATGCATGGACTTACACTGCCATCTGCATAGTGGTGAACTTCCCCCCGAGAACGCTCATGGAAGTAAATATCAAGTAAAAGAGTATTTGGATGTTCAGTCACCCACACCAGAGCCCCTACTCTGTCAGCTGACCTGTTGCTATCCAAGTTTACTGCTCTGTAATGTTGAAACATTTAATTTGGCTTAGAATTACTGGCCACATCCTCAGCTAATGGAAATTGAGGTGACTTTACAGCAGATGCTGACATGGGGATCACTTCTTCTTGTTCCAAGTTCCTGTTCAGCAGTTCTACAATATGTAAATGGTAGTCAATTAAAAATATATATTTTACAAAATAGAAGCTTTCAGCCTTTCACAAGTGAAAACATGACAGAATAAAATGTGTCTGTTCTTACACTGTCCACTTTCATTTCAACCCCAAACTGTGACTGAGGGACAAATAAATAAGTGAAAAGGAGAAACGCTACCGGTTGTCACATAACATCAAACATTTTCCATTGCCTCATCCTCCATTTTCCCTTCTGTTGTCCTAATAAATAAAATAATACTTTGGGGATTTAGATTTACAAACAAACCATCTCTGTATTTGGCTATATCTTCTATAGGAACGCAGGAGGAAGGTTCTGTTACTCAATAACTAACTGTACACAGAAAATGCATACAAATTATTGCAGCTGTCGCTATCACAACTTCGGAGTAAATGCAGATGGCATGAAATAATATTCACAAACAGCTAATAGAATTTTAATGGCTTTAGAAAGAAAATAAAATGAAAGACACTGTATTTACTTGTGATATGAAGGGAATTTATAGTGTGCCAGTGCAAGTAACGAGTCACTTTGGACCTTGCATTTTCACACATTCAGAAGTGGGCAAGTCCCTGTGGGTTTTATTTATGGGAAGTTTAAATAGCAATGATAATTTGTGAAATATTCAAGGATGCATCTGCATAAAGTATGATGTTCGCATTATGCAAATGTCATGTATGATGAATGAAATGCATCAAATGTCTTGAGGACACCCAGATGTTAAGCCTACTAGGACGCCAGGAAACATGGAAGGAGGTACAGAACATGATTTCTTCTTGAGTTAATTGATTTTCATGTTCCAGCATCACCTTCTAAATACTTCCAATCAAGAAGCAAGCTACAGTCACAGTTCACTTGTTGCGGTTGTCTTTTTCAATCGTCATTCTTGCTTTCTTTTTACAGCACAGTCCAAGAATCAACACAGCCTTTTAAATGGTTAAATGAGATCATTTCCATATACACGTAGCATTCAAGTCTGAACGCTCACTAGTTAAGCAGTACATTTGGAGCTGTGCTTTCTTTGTATTTTTTGTTCTGTGGCCAACATAATGGGCAGAAGGGCCGTGGTACAACTCCCTGTAATGGGCAGTCGTGTACGAGCATTGAGGATGGAGGAATTCCAGTCCCGGCACAAAACGATGGCCCGAGAACCAGAAGGCAGATGGGGCCTTGCAGGGTGGCACAACACTGCCATGGCTTTTCCTTGTAGATTTGGGAGTACAGATCGTAAAGATCCATATGTGCTGAAGAGTGAAATTTATGACAAAGTAAAAGCCTGTCCTATTAAAATGATCAGAAGCTGTGCCTTTGACTTTATTTAGACGTTATTTCATCGCCAACACAGAGCACATCCAGAACTATGCCCCCTCACCCTGAATCCCATTATTTTTTGCTGAGCCATTCACTGTATAGACAACATAACACTAGCAGCCTTTTCTCCCATGTGAAAGGCCTTTGTCACACAGCTAGATCTGCCGGAGCTGAGGGCTCTGACCTGATGTCCCAGAGCTGGAAGGAATCATCTCTTGGTTATGGTGAAATTCTGCGGCTCGTGGTGCAAATTAATTCTCAGATAAAAGATTGTTCATCTCTTGTACCACACACAAGGCTGACCAACAGAACCAGAAGCTATTCAGGATAAGGGCAAGGGTTCATATCGTTTTTACTGGTAGAACAGTAATGAATGAATAACTGTTAATTATCACATATATTAGGAAAAATTTCTACTGTTCTTACTTGTCTCTGGGGCAAAGAGACAACGGCCATATTTCTATCCTGTTACTGCTGAAGAAAATAAGAAGTTTTATTTAAAAGAATAGGGGCATGTCAGTATAGCTTTTCCATATAGTAGAGGAGGACGAGGCTGCAGCAGGTGGGACACAGAGCAGATGTTAAACGCATGTTAAGAATTGTCCTGGTTTCGGCTGGGATAGAGTTAATTGTCTTCCTAGCAGCTGGTACAGCGCTGTGTTTTCAGTTCAGTA
>JAVKLA010000052.1:1585479-1712756 GCA_034782735.1 Sagittarius serpentarius | reverse complement strand
CATCCCACTGGGTGGGGGGGGAGCGAGTGAGCGGCTGCGTGGTGCTGTGTTGCTGGCTGGGGTTAAACCACGACAAGAATTTACACACAATCAGGACCTGGCTTGGACTGTATTTGCTAAAATCATGAACATGCCAACAGTGGGAGCAATCCCACTTTCACCCAGAGGGAAAAGATTTGGGGTAAAATCCTCAAAAGTATTCAAGCAACTGACAAACCAAATCTGTGATTTAGTCTCTTCTGGGCATATCCAGAGTGCCCAGCAGCAGTGCTTCGCTGGAGGCCTGCAATCACGCCTGTCCTCTGATGGCATCGGTCAGATCAGGTCCTTCTGTAGAGCATAAAACCCCTTTGCCTTCTTGAGCTTAGGTGCTGGTGCAGACTACAACTCTTAGCAGCATCACTGAGATGCTGTTAGTGAGATGTGCTATCCAAAGTTATTTATTTTTTAGCTGAGGCTCCGAATAAAATTGAGTAAGCTCATAATTAAGTTAGAAATGTAAATCTCAGCTAACTTCAATGATGCTGATCTTATTTATATGGCAAATCAGTAACTGTCTTGAAATGACAGATTAAAACTGATAAAAATAATTTTACTATTGAGCACATCATCTGATGTTGTAAAAATGGAATTTGTGAAAGACAGTTAGAATGATGACTATTGAATCTGTTCACAGTGACAGATAGCTTTTAAATGCATGTAACTTGCCCACAATCTGAAATTCATAATAATTTTTGAAAATGTCCCTAGTAAAGGAACACTCAAGCATAAATACACGTTTTTGTCTGACAGGAAAAGTATTCTACTTTAAATATCAATATATATCCTCATACCTTCTACTCAGTTTAACTTTAGGAGTGTGATGTGTGCGCGCCTGTACTTAACAGCAGACGGTACGTTATACGTAAGCTGGTTCCCACTTGGCAGTTGTTTAGCCTGAGACTCTTGAAAAGCCCATCAGGACTCTGCAATCCATATGGAAGAATAAAGTCAAGAATATAATTTTTCTTGCACCAGACGCTATCAGACAAAGTGATTAAAACTACATCAGTCATTTGATGTAATAGGAATACTGCCTCTGGAGTGGATTGCTACTACAGGATCAATAGCTTCTGTTTTATAACAAAACCCAAATGCCTCGGCTTTGCTTGCAGTTTTCATAGCAGCGAGGGGCTATTATCCAATGGCTGCACTCAATTCCATTGACATCCACTCTTAAATGTTATGGATTCCCAAAGAGTTCATGCAAATTCAAGTTACATCTGTCATTAAAACACTCTGCTCAAGTCTCTTTGGGAGTCAGAGCAATCGTGGTTCTGTATCTGTAAAGTGAGCACAGAGTTCCACATCCAGTTTTGGCTTCTAACAGCTTATGTGGCAATCTTTACTCTGCTAAGTACCAACCCAGCAGCCAGGTGCGGGAGAGAGCGGATCAGAGGGACCTCCGAACTGATGGCCTGGGTAGGTCCGGGCGGGCTGGCTGCGCACCCCACGGCCGGCAGACAGACCAACCGACCTGACTCAGTTTCCCCAGCAGCAAGGTGGGGATAACGACACTTATCCACGGTGTCCCTCAGGAAATTGTGGGGATTAGCCGGTTAATGTGTGTTAAGTGCCCCAGAGACAGAATATGCTAAGTAAGTGGAAAGCACGGTTATTAGCCGATCCCTCACCGCCCAAGCAGGATTGCTCCCCACAGTCCCTTTCTCAGCGCTTTGCTCCATCTGCTCCTGCACGCTCTGATGGAGCCCGACCTCTCCTCATGGGAGAGCCTGATGCAGCCTAATAGACATCACTGCTCAGAAGCCATCTCTGATATTAAACTTCAATATTCTTGACTTAATTTCAGCCCATATTTCCTTGCTCTACCCTCATATTTAGCACTTGCATTTTACTTGCCATTAATAACACATACCAGGATATATAGTGGTAATAACATAATAGCACACGATATTGTTCTTCCTTTGACTTGGGACTTCCTTGCTCTTTGCTGATTTGTATTGCAGCTCTCCTTAATGTATTTCATGTGTGTGAGGGTGAATTTATACTGCAGTGAACCGAGGCACTGGTTTTAATGCATCTCTTTCCCTCGCCTCCTCCGAGTGCATGAATCTTCCACCTCCCTGATGCTGCACAGATATTAAACACATTATTCTGGTTTGATTGAATACTAGTGAAATTAAATTTCTTCAGTGACTTACTCTTTTCTGCTGAAGCTGAGCAGGGAATACGCACTCAGGAAAGCAGAGAGGAAAGAGGGAAAAAAAGGAGAGGATCAAGTACTGAACTAAAGTACTGAACTAAAGAGTGACCATTTTCACCTCCATTAGCAGTTTTACGTTAGATATGATAAATTTTAGCTTCAGTGGTGCAAATTCCAACATCTGCTCCATCTCTGCCTCACAGACGTGTTGACAGGTGTAGTCTCCTTTTCAGTATTGCTTGGGAGCTGACAGATGGACTGTCAGCAGTAAATAAAGGGTAAATCCCACCAGCAGTGGCAAGAGGCTCCTGAACTTTTCCTTTGTTTTCACTCATCTGATTTCACGTCTCTAGACTCTGTACTCACTGTCTTAACAGCATTTAGCAAGGAATTTCCTTCTCTTTAATCCCTTCTCTCATCTCCCTTGAGAAGATGAAAGCTAAATGATGTTAATCGCCAAATATTTCTGATCATTAAGAGTGCAGTAGAAATTACCACCCTGACTGGAAATTAACTGCAAAATAAAATAAGGTTGGAGGGAAATGTCAACACCTGAACGTTGTTTCTCCTCACACACTGAAGGACAGCACTCTGCAGGTCTAGAATTCAGCGTACAACCAGAATTGGTTAGGCAGAGCATGGACCAGCCCTCTCCAGAGCCAGGCCATCCCATGGTGCTCGCTTCCAGATGCTCAGTCCAGACTACTCGGCAATAAGGACATGCACCAACGTCCTAGCACTGCCCCCTTAATTCTGCTCTATTGCAGCATACAGTATCTGCTGCCATTATGTTGTGACTACACTGCCATCTGGTTTTGCCAGTATTTCAGCAAGGTTGAGATGTCACCACCAGTTTCCCTTCCCAGCTTTGTGCCCACAGCCCATTCACTGTGTAGCTTTGGCCCATTCAGTTCCATTATCGGTGCTTGATATACCACCTGTGAAGAGGAACACGGTTTAGGTCCTTCACGGTAACTGAAGAAAAGCATTTAGGCATGAGGCGAATGAAGCATTTGTATAAAGAGAGGTGACAAGTATTTTCCTGAGTCAGACCTTTTCAAGTAAGCAACTTTGTGTGTTGAAAAGTATTGTTGTTAATTCAAAAGGACAGCCACCAAAACCCAGAGATTGCTGTGCAGGTAAGGATAATACGTGGCTGTCCAGAAAATGCCAAATCTGTGGCTGATGGGATACTGACAGCCAAGATCTTCTGCAATTTTTTGTTTCTCCTTTTAAAAGCTTTGTGTAATTGTCAATAATTAATATTGAATAATAACTGAATCCATGGGAGACTCATTAATTGTACACCCTCACAAAAACTCCAGCAGACATGCTGCACATTACTTTGTTATTATTTAATGGCAGTGGTGCAACAGGGATTTGTGCACAGACACATGGCAACAAGAAGGATGGCTAATATAAAGAAGCGTGCTCCCCCACATTGCAGTTTATCTTCATCATAAACTTGTGACTTGATAGACAATCTTTGTTAAACAGGAATTGTAAAGCCAACACAGGGATTACAGATTTAATTATTTGAAAGTTTGGTTGCTCACAAGGTTTACTTCTAACAAGAATAAAGAAACTCTGGTACTTTTTCTGCACCTGTCAGGAATACAAAAATTTGTACTTGAAGAAAAGATCCAAAGCCACTGGAGCCAGTGGTGAGAATCTTACTTGCTCCTGTGTACTTTCGCTTGGGTCTGAATGCATGGAATAAAATAGCAGGAGGCAAATCCTGATTTTTTTTATTCCACTCTGATTCATGCAAAACTCCTGCTAATGTCAGCTGGAGCTCTAGGGGAACAAGGGCAGTGCCATGTGTGAATAAACTGATCTAACAAGTCTTTATCCAAAGCTCTCTATCCCAGTCTCCCCAGACAATGAATGAATCTGTCCTCTAAGGGACAAAAGAAACATCTCTAGGATTTGGCCATAACAATGTAGGAAAGTTTGTTGCTTCCTAATAGAGCTACTTTTTCTTGGATTTCATAATTCACCTTCAGCTGCTGTTGACATTTACAATACTTGAGCATTACAAGTAGAAAGAAAGAGAATCCTGGACATTCTTTGACAAGAATGAGGTTACTCACTGGGAAATAAAGACAGGCAAAAGCCACTTTGCTGTTCTTGTTCTTCTGATGAAAGAAGATAAGCTAAGATACCAAGGAATTTGCTGGCTTTCCTGTTAGATACATCAACAGTCTTCCTGTATTATACATCATATTTTGTTGCCTTTTTTTTTTTTTTACATTACTTGCACAACTCCCTTAGCTTAAGATATTCTGTGCTTATGAAGGTTATGATAACCTGCCTATCTCCTATGAGCAAGAAAGTACAAAAGCATTTTACGGGTAACACAAACTGTTCTGCACCAAGCAATAGTAATAATTCAGGTGGTTCCGCAGAGCAGCAGAGGTACCTGATAACCCGCCCGGTGCAGGCAGAGCCTGGCTCTAACCCTGCCCGTCACGGTCTGGCAGAGGGGGACCTGAACCAGCCGGGAGGAGGGAAACAGCAAAAACACAGAGCTGGCAGAGAAGTGTCTTGCACATTTTCAAGCCAGGTGAGGGACAGGGAGTGTCATGGCACTGGGGGTGTTTCAGTGGAGAAGTCAGTCCTGCAGCATTAAAATCAACGAGGGGGACTAGTTGAGGCCCCGAGGCCCCCAGGCTCCACAGAGAGGGACTTCGCCCACGCTGGGTGAGGGTTTGGCTGTGTTCTGGCAGACACACACTGGAGCTCCTGCAGCATCCCCTGTCCCAAACAAGAATTGGCAGATGGTATCACTAAATGCTGAGGAGTTTATTTGCTCGTGCGGAGCCGTGCATGGGTGATGCTGCTGATCAGAGAGCAGCTGTGAACAGGCGCCTGCTCTGCGCTTCAGTCCTGAGCTACTTCTGTGAACACCCAGCAAACCCACAATCCTGAACCACAGCCTCCTCGAACCTGTTTCATATGAAAGGATTAGGACACAGAGATTGCATTAGCTTTCATATGCACCCACATGTCAAAACCAAACTGATCAGGAATAAAGTACTCTGATGTAACCTAGACAAACATTCAGAACTGCTTATAATACATACGGAAATGACAGACCCAGGGAAAAACTGTACCACATTTCAACTTCAAAGCCTTTTCTCTCCCTTAGTTAGTAGCTGCTTGCCAAGACCTGGTGAGTCCATAGATCTGGGTTTTCTCTGCAAGAGCTGGTGATAGTTACTAGTGCTTAAAACTATTTAGGGAGACGGTGTCTCTGCAGTCATTAGACTCATTAGGCTGCTTTTCAGGCTGAGAAGCAGCTCTCCAGAGCAAAACTATTTGAACACAAAACTTAGACCAGAAATTCTATAATACTTGGCTTAAAAATATTAATTTTGGGAGTGGGGAGGGGAGTTAATGAATTTCACACTTGTGAAGTGCTATCAGATTTTGGTGCCATCTGCTTATGCTTAAGACAGTTTCCAAGGCAGCTTTCCTGTGCTGCATCAAGCCTGTCCTGGTGAGAGACCATGCACAAGGGAGAGGGGTAACCTCTGTGCTTGGCCTCCCAGGGGAGCCTGTATCAAGCATTACAGTCTGACGCTGAATATATATGCAGTCAATTTATAAATAGCAACAGCTTTTAACTACTTTGTTGAAGGAAAGGGTGAAATGAAATAGAATCAGAAAAAAACATTACATCATGTGGTGGTACAGATTCACACTCTTCTAAAGACAATTTTGCATTTGTTCTGTACTGTATTCATTTACTTTCTATTAATCCTAAAGCATAACAAATTCATAGAGGAATTCACCCACCAGAGAGAAAGCAATAGAACAAGCAAAATCCTAGCACCAACATAAGGTGGAAAGAAGCAAGCACATAAGGGAAGTTACTGCACATTTTGAAAGGAAGTAGAATATAATTGCTCTTATTAGAGACTACTCAGGACAACAGAACGGGCTTCCAAAACAGCCATGAGCCATTGCTTGTATAAAGTCATGGGACACACGTCCTAGCTGTTTGTCTGCATCAAAAGACAGAGTATCTCCTTGAACAGAATAAAGCACCATCTCAGAGGGGAGTCATTTTCTGAATGGTAAGAATTACGACAGTGTACCTCTGAGATCTTCAATGCAAACAGTCACCTCCCCTGACACTGCTCAGCCTGTGAGATCTAACAGGGGTTAAGTCCTTTGAAGAGATGCAGCTGAAAACACCAGTAACGGCATTCATAAACTTGGATTTACTGTGATGACGCTGGAATGCAGATGCCTTCTGTTTTGGGAGATTTTTTACATATTTTCCTACAGTTACAACTGATATCCAGATGACATTGCACTACATAGTTTGTCTGTATCTGCTTTTGCTTGGGAGCATTTCTTTTGCTCTAGTCACTTTATATACACGCTTTTTGGCGCTCTGCAAGAGTCTGTCTCAGCACTATGTTCTGGGTGTTGCACACACACTACTAAAGGGAAGTTCCATATATTCACAGAACGAATGGCAGAAAAGACATAAACATATCCCACTTAACTATTTATTACATCAAATGTCCCTCAAAAGTCAAAGGATGCTGTCTGACCATTCACCCTTCCTTAAGTCCCAAGAAACCTGACCCTTGAGACTATCAAGGCTGTGTAGCTGTTCCAAGTTTAACATACTTGGGGTCCAGTACTGCCCAGTTCAAGAAGCCAAACAGCAATCCTTGCCCTAGACAGCTCAGGGCGCAAGGGATTTTGTTAAAAACAGCCTCGACTCATACAAAAAGGACAACACAAAGAACTTGCGGTGCTCTGCACCGGTGGGGCACGGGCATTACATGTTATGTCGTGTCTTTCATGTATTTTTGGGAGGTGGGAGTGAGAATGTCCATTTCTGGAAGAGATGGAAAAGAATCAACAGTTCTGCAGAGATTTGCTTGAAATTTTGTGCATGATGATTTCACAGACAGCTTTCTGCTGTTGACCCCAGGTGGTACATACATAACTCCTCCAGCACAGAATACACACAAACCTTATCTAGAGACATTAAAGAAAGCTGCTTGACATTGAAAATCAAATTGATTTCTTGCCAAGATTTCACAAGGGCATGTGTGACAGCAAATGACATGCTTAAGCCTTGCAAGAAGAAAATAAACATGTCCAATGCAAAACCCATCAGTTTCTGTGCCAGCTTGAATTATGCACATCTGTACTGATTTGACACCCAGCTTGCTTGGCAGCAGAGGCAAAGTGTGTGTTGCCACAAGCTGAAATAGATAAGTAGTGTAGAACAGTGCTTGCCGTCTTATATAAGGCTGCAGAGAAAGCAGCTCACAGTTTTAAAGAAAGAGTGTCCAGTCTCTTTGTTTTTCACTTTCCTATTCAGTAACAGTTGCTTGGAAAGCCACTGCTGCTGCCCTTGGACCTTATTTTTTGACTTCCTTTTCCTTTTGTGCTATGTACTGAACAATTAGCCTTCAGCCTCCAGAAAACTGTTGACTTTCTGCTTTCTTATAACTAGGATAGAATTTCAAGTCAGGCAGAAACAGCCTTTTTTCAAAAAGGCAGCAATTTAGTGTTTAAGGCGCTTTGACAGATAAGAATACCTGAAGCTCATACCCTTGCTCCAAATCTGGCGGAGCAGGCACTTGAACATAAGGCTACCATATCCAGAGCGATTTCCTACCATTAAACTCCAGGCAGTTTGGGGGTCCCTCTCACCAAGTGCCTTTTCATTTCCTGGAAATTTGTATTCCTGTGTGAAATGAGGTCAGCTGTCTGAACTCCAATTCTTAAACAAAAGCAATGGAAACAGAATTGCTTGCTATTGCCCTGCTGTGTGACACAAGGTCTCTTATCCCTCTGATGTCATTTCTCTTGAAATATTTGTCAAATCAGAGTGTAGACTCTTTAGGCCAAGCACCATCCTTTAACATGAGTGTACATCACGCCCAGCACATGGGGACCACTGCCTGCTGGGGTGCTATAAATAACGCTTCCTATTTCACTACCTGGTGAACAGAAACAAACATTTCTTTAAGTCCCTGCATACTTCCATCCACTCGAGATTAATGCAACTGCCAACTCCTGCCGTGCATTTTGCTATATTAACATAAAGTTTCTATTGCACAGCAGTTTGATCCATTTGTGTTTATTTAACTCTCCTGTGTTCTGACAGAAGAAGATGAAGAATCTGCATAATTAATAATGACCCAAAGCAATCTCACTTAATGCCTGTTCTGAAACCCCTGACTATCCTTGTTAACTAACGACATCTATAATAGTGTCAGACAGGTAAAAGACTCCTTTGGTCTGCTGAGGTATTATTCACCTGGGATTATCAATGGGTGTTTTTCAGCTCTAGCCATTAGCTGGAATTGCTCAGGTCATTCATAAAACTTCTTTTACTTTTCACAAAGGGAACACAAAAGCAAGGCTGGAGCAAAAAGCTGTGCATCAGGATGAATCTCCTGTTTATACATATATTGCCATAGTCCTCCTTTGCCGTCACCAAGGCAGAAAAAGGGATAATAAGAGTTCTCCTGGTAATAAGCTGTTCTCCCAACAGCTTCGGAAACATCAGTGACTCATTAAATGACCACAACAAGCCATGCTTGCTGCAGAGGGTTCCCTTCGTTCTCAGGACCTCCCTCTGCCCCTTCAAAAGCGGACAAACCGATCCAGCTGCCTGCTGGGTCCAGGTACCTGTCTCCGCGAGGCGCTGAAGGAGCATGCACGGCATCTCCCAACTTCCAGGGTCCGCCGAGACAAGCCCCGAGTTCAAAGCCCAGTCTGTGGGATCTTAGCCCTGACTGCCCATCAAACCTCTTGCTTTGGCTCAGCTTCCCTTTGAATTAAAAATACTCTGTTGCACAGCAAACTAATCACACTGCCAGCGAGTCTCCAAGCTGTAGCCGGCGCCCCAACAGCAATGCTGCTTTAACTGTTGTCCCAACTATTATGCAGTGAGCCTTAGTTGCCCTTAAGCGTTTAGTCTGTATTGACACTATTTTTATTTTCATTTACTAGCAATTTTGAAGGGATTTAAAGACCACGCTCCTTGTGTGTCTCTATCACAGAAAATCAAGAAACAGGGAATCTGTGAATTTTAAGGTCAGAAAGCTGAAGGATACCAGGTTTAGCTCTCTGTTTGCTCCAAGGACAGATTCAGTCCAGTCCATAGGAGCAAAAGCTTCACAGGCTTTTCCTTACCAAGATGCTCCCGGCCCGAGCAGATCTTTGGGTGCATGGCCGGTGGGTTAGGGCTTCTGACCCCTGCGGCAGCCCAGGCCATCAGGCCTCAATTACCCCAATCCCGGCTGCTGCTGAAGTGACGTGTGCCACTTCTTGTCACCTCTGTCACCACTGCCCCAAGCTGAGTGGCTGCCGAAAGCAAAGCCCCACAGCGTGGGCAAGCAGGAGCGCAGGCAGGAGGGTGGGCAGGAGTGCCACCCCCAATTTTAAAGAGGCAACAGCCCCCTGGCCACAAGGTGCTTTTTAAAGAGGCTGCGGGAGATGTGGGGCTCTAAGTGGGCAAGGGCTTTATTTCCTCCCACAAAGTAAACTTGTAATTCCTAATATCAGAACAATGCTGTTTGCCAAATCAGATGAAATGCCTGTAACAGGGGCTAATCAGATTCTACATTAATGAGAGAAAATACGAAGCTAATCAACACCCAGGC
This sequence comes from Sagittarius serpentarius, assembly GCA_034782735.1. Lineage (NCBI taxonomy): Eukaryota > Metazoa > Chordata > Aves > Accipitriformes > Sagittariidae > Sagittarius > Sagittarius serpentarius. Next base: position 1,702,904 of record JAVKLA010000052.1, on the reverse strand, counting down.
AGGTCTCTAGGCTGCAGGCCTATTAAACTTCATAAAAAATTAATGATTGAAAGAGCAAAATCGTTTGTAAGGGGTCTCCAGTGGCAGTGGAAGCGTCTTGAGTACCGTTCACCTCTCATTACGCTGAATTAGCCTCACTTTCCAACCCCAAACACCATCTATTGAGCAGCGGCTTCTGCTCAGCCCTGGTTAGCTCTGTTTCAAGAGAGTCCTGACATATTTATCCATCCTTCCTCCCTCCCTCCCGCCTTCTGCTCCACTTTTGTGATGGCTTTTTCCATTTTAATTACGGAAATTTGTACTCCAGCAGCTCCCTGGAAATACCTTTGTTCCTCAAGGTCCGCGGGTGCCTGCAGCGAGCAGGGAGCGGGGCTGCTCCATCGGCTGCTAACGGGACATGGGGTGGCAACCTGCAAAACAGGGATGAGCTGGTGTAAGAACAGAGAGCACAAGAAAACCTGCTGCCGCTCCACCAGTATTTTTGACATCAAGATATTTTCCTGTTTGGAAATGGATTTTCATTTGGAAACATGAATGGGGGAAAGCTTCTTTGTGCTGTCTGCAGGATGGCTTTGCAGATGTTGGACTCCCGTTGGAGCTACTGGAATTTAGTCTCAGTGCTGCCAGTTTTACTGTGCCACCTCTAGCAGGTTATGAATTACTAATAAGATGCAAAAATGTAGATCATAATACAGTGAACTGTACAAGAGTGGAAACAAGGCAGGTTCTTCTGGTTTACATCTGTTGAACAAAATGGATACTCCACTGATTTCAGCTGTTCTAGTCACGTATAAATAAGACAAGCTAAACCTGCCTGGTCCACTCCTGTTTCTCACATGCATTGTTCAAGTTCTCACATAATTGCAAGGTTGTACAAAACATATCACTTAAAGTGATCTTCTGTATTCAGTGTTGTGGAGGTAAAACAATCATTTCTTAAGATTTTTTGGCTGGGAAAACAAAAGACCATTAGAGCAAATCTTAAATATTTAATGTACTATGTAAATTAGATGTTTGAGTACATATCTAGTTCAGTGAAAGAAAAGTAGAGGAGGTACATTAAAAAGTAAGAGAAAGACATCTGGAGGATTCAATAATCATTGTTTCAGTACATGTGTCTCAGAAGACCCAGAGATTTTGATCCGAAATATCTTCATGCTTGAATGGTTGTCAGGGGCGTAGTCCCGGTCCTATTTATAACTTGGTGCAGCTAATTAAGCACCTCTTGTTTCTTAATCAGGTTACAGGAGACTGTCATTTATGTCTTCAGTATTGAGATGTTTCATTCTCTCTCGTTATGTAGTGTTGCAGCACATTAGTGGGAACTCATTGCCAGTAATGAACCTGCTTTGAGAATGGAAATCCCACAGCTTATCAAGGCTTAATCTTTGCACATTGCACTAGAGACAAGGCCACATTCTCCGTTGCCTTGGACTTTACGAAATCATTTACCTCTGCACAAATAAGTGTACATTTCTGCCATTTTGGTGCAGCAGCAGCTGAGATACGTTTTGTTCTCAGCTCACAGCGATGCATGATGGTGCATGAGATGCAGAGCAATGCAAAGCATGTTTTCTCTGACCTGGTCATACTGAAATCATATGAATTTGCTTCAAGAGCAGCACTGTAGAGCAGGGAGTCACTACAGAGTATTAAGGTAGTTTGAGCTGTAGGATCCATATTGTGTTCCTATATATTTATATAGGCAAATAAGCTGTGGTTGCAGTTTGAGCAATGCCTGGGTGAGATACAAACCAAACTGGAATCATGGGTATACCCTTCCTCTTCCTTCCCCTAAAAGGTTTGGGACAAATTCTCACCAGGCAGATGAGAGCTCTCAACTACATAGTTCAACTTTGGGAGTCCAAAGAGTTGAACTTCACAGCTTAGTACACAGGCAGAGGGGAAACAACTTGTCTAAATCAATGTCAAAGGCAGATCTAAAATTCATCTTTCCTGACTACCAGCTTAAAGTGTCTCCATTTAAAAAAACATGCAAGCCCCTTTGGCGATACAGGTTTACATTTGTAAGACCTTATTCCTACAGAAGGTAAACCCAAAACCAAAAATTTATTTGAATGCAAACTATGTAGGTAAAGTTCTGGCTACATGCTTGCTGGCTACAACTCCAAAGCAGTAAAACTGCTCTTAATGTCTGCATCATCTGTTCCAGCTCCCTCAAACAAAATACTCTGGGATATTGAGCAGCCATCAGCCTAACTTACCTGAACCCTGCTGGCTCCAAGCTCTGCAGAACAACTGCAGTATCTCATGGTAGCTTTTTACAAAAATAATTCTTGCTTTTTTTTTTTTTTTTCTGCTTAACAGAGGAAAAAGTGATAAAGCTGCCCCTGACTTAAATATAAAGTTGTCATCCAAACCACCGAATAGTCTCACCTTGCAAAAAGTTGCAATAGGACAAAAAAATGCATGAACACCCAGCAAAAGAAAGGGCAATAGTAAGTAAAAAGTAATTGGTCTGACACCTCAGGGCTCTTTAGGACTCTTCAAACAACTTGATTTTCTTAGACAGTGTGCACGGCAAAACGCTGCTATCCCTATGCACACTAATGGCCACCTGTTTTGGAGCATCAGCTAAGAAGACAAGCTTAAGTCTTCTTAAGAGGACGATGAAGAGTCAATTCCTGATAATACTTCTATAACTGCTTAGTGGTGCACATGGAAAAGATACTGAGAAGGGTTCTACGCTGCCAGTGCTTATATGGTGTCTGTGCATAAAGTGAGACTGGTTTTCAAGAGCTGTCAGTCAATTAGCTCTGTTCCAGAATTCAAAGTAAGCAATTACTGGAGATCCTCCCTGACAAAGACTCTAGGGATTTCCCAAATGAGACTGGCGATGCTGTCCTGTCATCCGGCACACCCAGCACAAGCTCGCTGACTTTCTCTGGTCTGCTATTCTTTGCATTTCTTGGCTGTCTCTCCAACAAATCTCCACTTGTGCAATGCTGTGGTTGGAAGTTGTGACCCATCATCAGAATTTCCCTGGCTTCTGCAATTCCTTTAACTGCGCTGCTATATAAAGTTATTAGATATCTGTGCCATTGATGTATTCCTCCAGCGCTCATTTACTTCAAAACGTTTTGGATATTATTGAGTACAGAGGCGGGATCCACCTGTCCACTGAAATACTAAAAAACCTCTCCTTTAAAAAAAATGTAACTGTGATTTATCATGCATGGTAACAGGACTGACTCTGAGCTTGGAAAGGTAGATGTGCTGGATACAAAAAGGACAGAACAAAGCATGTGGGAACAGGTGGCAGGAGTTTTTGATGGCCACACAGAGAATACAACATCATTAAGGAGACAGATGCAGCTCTTCCTCTAATTTATTATCTACATTGTCTCTTCCAGGATCACATTGTCTGCAGGACAGAGGAAGGGTCTGTGTGATCTCGTGTGAAGTAAGAAGGCAGGACTGGTGCAAAGAGCTCTGAAAACAGGAAATAAATCGATTGCTTTGGTACCTTGGATTCCTAACTTTTTCAGGCAGAGCATATTTATTGCTGAATCTCATCTTCTTACTAATATTCAGTTAGCATGCAATCTAATCAGCTCGTTAGAAATCCAGGCAATATATGCATCTGCTTTTTTCTTCTCTTTTGGGAATCCGCTCCTGTGTAAATAAGATCCATAATAATCCTTCCCCACATTTTACACGTGTGCTGCTTTTCAGCCATAAATGTCACAGTGCTAGCATAATTATCCCCATTTTGCAGAAGAAAAAAAGAAGCACAGAAGGGTCTGATCCACAAATATTAGATGTGACAGCTAAATTTGGATGCCCATGTAGAGCGCAATTTTCAGTCCTCCCACCACCTCCTCTGAAACAAGGAGGAATTGCTCAGGCAATAGCATCAAACACCCAGTGCCTACAGTTAGGGCCAGATCTCCAAACTCACTTGGAAGATTGTTTACATTTGGATGCTCCTGCCTTTGAAAAAAACTAAAACTGATTTCTGCATCTGAAGCAGGATCTAGGTTCTTCAGAAGACCTGATCTTCATCTTCATCTTGGGGAGATCCTGGCACATGTACTCTCAGAAATAAAACACTGAAAGGAGACCCAGTTCTTGGAAAACTGGATTGCAAGGTATTTTCTATAGTCTGAGCACAGCAGGTTTGGGACAAGGGCTCTCAACTTGCAGAAGCCTTAGAAAGATGTTTTAAACTGTAACCGTTTCAGGGAGCTGTTACGTGTGTGTATGAAAGGGAGTTCTACCTTGTATTTAAGCACTGACTTGCTAAGTCCATCAGCTCCTACTTGGCACACACAAGCACTCAGGCTGCACAAACAGACAGTTTAAATGCAAAGTGCATTCTCAGGATACACCAGCCACTGCAGCAAATTAAAGCCACTTAAATGCTGCTGTGACCTGAGCTAGTCCCTTACATGCTGCTAAATGCCACGACCAAGGCCGGGCTGGGGTCAGCAGCCCCGGCGCTCCCAGCTCCCACTGCTGAACCTGCCTGTGCTGTCATCTCCCCTTTGCAACTGGGAAAGACCGAGCCAGAGGCTGGGCAGAAAGGCTGGAGCATGGATGAAAATCAGGCTTTAGAGAAGATACAGTAACAAAAACACAAATCCTGCACAGAGAAATCTGATGATGTATTTTTTAAAAATCCACCCAGAGCACAGATGACGGGGAACATGAAGACACTAAGACCCAACAGAGCCCATAAATGACTCGGCAAGATACAATCCCTCTATGCTCCATCTATCCCTCAAGGACCTACCAGTTTTCAGCTGACAGTGCCATAGATCTAGCTCAATTTAATTTCTGAATTTACACAAAGACACTGTAAGTGATTGTGATTTTGCAGTGGAAAAATAGGGTCTCATTGTATCTAACCCTCTGAGCATTTTAATCCTTAAATCAATACAATCCATTAAACAAATTGCTCTCCCCCCTTCTCCATGCATCCTATCCAAACTGAACAGTTTTGCCATTATTTATTTATTTTGAAGCATGTTTCACAGCTCTGATGATGGATTGAGCACTTCTGCTGGTGCAGTTCAGCTGTTGAAGGGTTGCAGCAAAATCAAAATCACAGTTTCAAACTTTGAATGGAAACAAATGGCCTGTAAATGCAGTGCTCGAGAGGAAAAGACACTCCACAAAAAGCCTGAAATGTTTATAGATTTTAGGCTTCATGCTCTGTATGTGCAAATCAGAAGTAATGATTAAAAACAGCTCTTCTCTTTGGAAAGGTTAAGTGTCTCATCTTATACAAAGGAACTCTGTGTACCAGCACTCTTAAATCCTGGAGTGAGATCAAGTGCGTGTAGTCTTGATAGCAGAATATTTAGTGATAAAGAATAAGTATCAGGGAGGATTGAAAATATGGAGAGCAGGCAGATGTGCTGCAGCACTCAGAACTGTATTGACAAGACTGAGTCGGAAATTTACGCAATAGAGAACACAAAAAAATAGAAAAATAGTTGGAGATTCATGTGTTTAGGTGAGGGTGTATCTTTACCATACCGAGGAGATAAAGGGATGAAAACATTTCCCACCCCCTCTCACAAGGAATTCCTGCTCAGTCTGGGTACGGACTAGCAAACAGGCAAAACCTCTTGGAAAACTGCCTGTTAATGTAACAGTGGTCACAGACTTCATTTTTCTTGGGTTTGGAAGGCAGCAAGAGCCCCTTCGTTTTTCAAGGCTAGGGTGAAGATCAGGGATGGCTTTCTTAGATACAGCCTTCAGAGCCAGGCTTATTGATGAACTTTGCCCGATCTTAAGAGGTTAACAAATTATGAACTGAATTATTTCATAATATACTTTAAAAGGATCGTGGGTCTAGGACATACAGTCTGATCTCACTGAAACTGCAGAAAGACACTACACACAAGTTTAGGTCTGGAACCTGTAAGAGATTTTTCTCTCTGTGTATCAGCCCATTTCACATTCAGCAAACAATGAACTGGGTAGAGCCTTGTATGTCTAGTGAGAAATATTTTTCTTACTGGTCTGTTGGAGCTAATGAGATAGTTTTCTAAATTAAGTCTCTAAACGTGACATTAAGGAGAATGGGGAGGAGAGTAAAGGGGCTGGCAAGAGTCCATAATTAATTTTCTGACATTTGGAGAACTGTGACATTGGGTCTTATCTGCCTGTGATGAAATACTCCACAGCCCTAAGGCTACTGATAGTATTTAACCAGTCTTCTGATAACCAGAAAAATAACAACTTATTATGTCTCAGACTCAACAGAAGGACAAAAAAAAAAAAAAGTCAAGGGCTTAAAATTAAAGCTTTGAAGTATTGTTATGACTGACCTTCTCCAGCAATGAAAATCCATTTTTGGTATACTGGCATCACAAAAGGCAGGGTTAAAATGTTAAGTTCTGGCTCGTTTACAGGCCAGCATTCCGTGTCTCCTGCTTCGGATGGTATGGATATGTAAGAAGAGATGCTCTGTTGGCATGAGAAAGGCGAAGGGATGGGAAGGAAGTATGAGCTGCTGAGGAATATGAAGGATCAGCAACAGAGTCTAGAGCCTGGGGCTGTGGATCACTGATGTTTGCTGCCGGGAGAGGAACTTGTTTCTGTTGACCGCATTTAGGGTCATCTGAAAACGAACCCAAAGAAGGGCACTGGCCAAACAGATCTCTCCACTGTTGCTTGTCCGGCATCCACTGCAGAGATTTCACACATGCAATATAACTTGCCAGTGGAAATGGCCGTGCCACTTAATTTTTCTGTTTCCCGGTAAGAAGAGGGGAATAAGAGGATAATGCTTTCTTTGTCGGTCTTGTCTATACAGATTATGAACTCTTTGAGAGCAGATCTTCTCTTAATGAGTTTAACATAAAGGCTTCTCGCACCAACAGCAATGCCAAACCACATAGGAACTGTCTGGGTTCCTATTTAATGGAAAAAATATAAAGAAAATGGCAAGTGCCAAGAGTTTGTAATTGGTAGCTACGTGCAGTCAGAATTCGAGGATGAGTACCAGTGACCGAAGCAACCTACAGGAAATTTCCCTCCTCTGACCAAAGGACAGCTGCCAACACACAAGAAACGAGGAGGTTTTGTGAAGGATCCTTCATTCTGACTTCCTGAACGTGCAAAAAGCAGAAAATCTACGAGTACAGTGAACCCATTTAAACAGTATTTAGCAAGATAATTGCAGCAGCTAATTGCCAAATAATAATAATAATAATAAAACATCTTGAAGTTTGCTAATGGATGGGTTGAAATACTGTAATTCTTAACAGATAGCAATTAATACAGGCTTGAGTATCCAATAAATTAAGAGACCTCATCTATTCTGTACTGGAACCACATGATGACACATTATATGATGACAGCTCTGGCTTAGAAATCAGGTATGTCTGGAATTCTTTTATTTTTATGGGGACAGACAGACATTCTCTAGTGGAAGCTAAATGAAGTTAAAGCCCTTTTGTAAACAGTTTGCAATCCCTGTATTCATTAAAGTCAAAAGAAATTGTGCTGTTAATCAAGTCTTCATTTTAAAAGGATCAGAACTGGACCTGTCCTATAGCCCTCTCTCTCTCCCCACTTTTCCAGTAATCACAGATCAAGCTTATGTGAATTAAAGCCTAAATTTGGCTTTCTGCTTAATTTAGTTCTGTTCAGCTCTGGCCTTTTAGCCACAGTATCATTTGCTAAGTGTGACCAGGAGATTTGAGAGTAAATTTTTTACTGGTTTTCCTTTAGTCCGTGATGCAGGGTATAAAGCTTTTCTTCTCCCAAAGTTCTATTTGCATAAAATATATATATTTGCTTGTGCCATCTGAAGCTCACAGCATATGAGCACGCTCCACACTCTGAAATAATTTTATTCCAAACTGAAAATCATGAGTATCTCAGGGGGTGAGGGGTGTTTGGTTTTCAAGGCCATTGTTTCAGGCAGTGTCATGTAGCTTCTTCACTGTGAAGCGAAACTGAAAAGCAGGCTATTCTAAGTTACGTATTTCTGAAATTTCTCAGTCTCAGGGTCCTCGACATCATGATGTGTTACAGCTGACAAGATCTCACATGGCACACCACTTAAAAACATTTGAATGAGGTTCTTTTTCCACTCTAAAGATAGAGCAGAACATTTTCTTTCTTCAAAGAAAAGAATGCAGCTACAGAAATCGTGCGTGGACAAAGCACTAAAGGAAAGCATCAGTCCTTGAATTACGAAGAGCAGTGCTGTGCCATCACGGCTGGGTTCTGTTTCACTGTCTGCAGCACACACACATATGCCTTTCCCCCAAGATGCAGAATGAACTGCCAAAACCATCTGAAACCAAGAAAAGTCTATGAATGAGTTTGGAACTGTCACTACTACCATTTCTCTACTGTCACTGCTCTAAAAATCAGTATTTTCATAATGAAGCCAAAGTATGGTTGCAATTTGTTAATAGCTGGGCTAGAAGTTTGGCCCTTGCTCTGTACTGGTGCTAAAAAGTGGCCTCTGTAACCTCAGCTCTACACTGCTGCCTGTGAGCACCATCAAGGCCAAGAAATGGTACATTACTGGTTCTGGAAGGTGGTATTCCTAACTGCTCTTGCTTGGGCCTTCTTGGCTCAATTGGTCCATTTATTTTTTGAAAATGTTTCCATTTTAATATGAGGCCATCAGCAAAGAATCCACATTGGAGGGATGCAGCTGGTCCTCAGACTGCAGTGACAGCCAGACCTTCGCTCTTGAAACGTCTTCAGCATATTTTCATCCTCTTGGTTGTCCACATTTTAAATGTCTCATTTGAGCTGCTCGAAGTTATAACCTCAAACATACCTGTGTTTGACAAGAATCTAAATCTAATCTCCAAAACACCTTAAATACTAGGCAGTATTAAGTCGTTGGGTTTTTTTAATTTTAAAAAAAAGTGCAGCATGGGAAGATATTTTCAAAGAGAGAGTCTTTCTCTGAAAGGTTAGAGCAAGCTCAGTTGGGCTCAGTTGCTGCCAGTCTCTGAAATTAAAGGTTAAGTTTAGCCAAAAAAGGGAAGCGGTGTCTTCCATCAGTGAGCATTCAATTGCAGTGACATAACAATGCCACAAGAGTAATTTAATTCTTGGCATATTTAGAGGTGGCATTAGGGAGTCTACCAAGGTAGCAATTTTCTAGATAATCAACTTAATGTCTTCATTCTAAGTGCATTTATATGTGTAAGTTAATTAGGGGAGTTAATTTTCACAAATGGCAGAAAATCTGCATTTTCCAGTAAGCTTTGTTTCATGCCAGTTCATGATTCAAGGTAGCTGAGAAAGATAACCTGACATTCCTATCTATTACAATAACCAGCCTGCATCATGAACAGACTTCATTTGTCAGTCTGACAGATGCACTGATGGCTTTCTGGTGCTCATACTGCCGAATCCAAGTACTCGCTGGGGGCAAAAGGACAACTTTCCCTACACCAGACTGTATAGTTGTAGAGAGTACTAATTGCAGCCCCTAAAAGACTGCAGTATCCATCCGCATTACTTAGCAGCATCAAGGAGCAGAGAGAAACTTTCGCTGATGAAAAGAAGAAAATGGAAATAGAAACTAAGTGACCTTCTTTCTTTTCACGTCATTTCAAAACAGTTAAGTGTGCCGTATTTTTGCAAGACCAGTGCAAATCACTAGGGAACCAGGATAAATATGGATCAAAATTACTGGCAGTAAATATGGAATTGCAAAAATGCATCTCAAGGGGTGGCAAAATGTCTCCATTGTTTAAACAGAAGTTCCCCACCGCAACCCCATTACAGGACGCTGTGCTGTACAGAAAAATGCTAGAAAGTAACTCAGTGGATGACTTCACAATTGTCTCAAACCTTTACGCTAAAATTCTGTAAAAAGAATAAAAGCAGACAGTGGTATCTGGCCTCAGTGAAGCAAAAGGGAATTTTACCATATGCTTTAAAAAGCCTGGAATTTCAAACAGAGTCTGTAAAAGTTAAATTGCTCTGAATAGCCATGCCATATCTCCAAATTTAGCAGGGCCATCTGAGTCCACAGCAAGTGCACATGTATTAAAATAATGACTACTTTCCACTTTTTAAAAGCGTTAATGCCTTGGGTTGAAAAAAGAAAGCATTTTTGTTGATTGCTTTTACACATGTCCCTCTGAGGAGCTCTCAGCACCACTCTCTCCTGTCCTTTCTGCTGGGCTTCCGCATATTTTCCTCCATGTGTCTCCTTCAGCCCCATTTTCACATTCATTTTTATCTTACTGAGTACAAGCCAACTCAGAGCAAAGGCAGAGGGCATATGACAACAGGGCCATTGGCACTTTAGATATTACTATGAGAGTAAATACGGCTTTTAAAGCACAGCTTAAACATGAGCCATTTTCTACCATTGGTGTTGGGCCAAAAATCCATTTCTCTGCTCCCCAAATCCATCCACTCAAATAGACTGAAACCCGGAGCAGGGAGGAAGGAGTTTGCTCTTCGTGCGCCAGATGAAAGATGCAAACGTGCAAACTCACACAAAGGCAGGAGGAAGCAGGGAGAAAAAAATTTTATTCTCACTGGTTTGTGTGAATGGAAACTGCTGGTGTCTACACGACAGTACAGACACACCGGATTTTGTGTTGTGACATGCTGATCTGCCATTATGTTTTGTGGAGGCAATAGTGGAAGAAAGGAGCATATGGAAACTTTGATTTCCACATTTACACTACTCCTGTTATCACGGTTTTACATCCAACTATTCTTTTCAACATGAAATTTAATTATCTTCTAAGCATTTATAATCCACTCCATCACTGTGGTACCCAGGTGCCAAACACAACAATTAAAAAGAATGATTGCTTCCCATGAAAGGGCCAATTTCCTGGTTCTTCTCATGAGGAACGGTTCTTGCCACATGTACAGGAGGGTAAGGATTTACAGGAAGGGAGCTCCGCTGGCATGCAAATACAGGCGACACAGGAACACCACCAGCTCAGTGCAACGTATTTAATGTAGAGAGATGGTGGTAAAGGGTCTGCACCCAGAAAGCAAACATTTCATTGGAAAAAGAATGTGTCTGGAATGTACTTACTGCAAACTGCTAGTAAAATGTTTTTAACTTGCACACACGTGCTGAGCTGCCCTGCTACCATCTTATGACAGAAGCCAACACCTGTAACAGAAGGGAAGACAGTAACTTTAGATTTTGCTGAATCTTACCAGGAACAATTTCATGTGCTTTGGCAACTTAAAAAAAACACATACGTTTGCCTTGTAATTAGTCAGCTACTGCCTGTGCGTAATAACAGCCTTATGGATTTGGGGAGGAAGAATCTGGGCAGAAAGCAAGTGGCAGAGCCAGCAGCACCTGATATTGAAGAAGTTATTACATCTTAAGGTGATCAATTGGCAGTTGCCTTAGACATGCTGGAAGAGAGGAACGGGAGCTGGCACAGCAGCCAGCAGCCAGATGAACTGCAGTTAGCACAGCTTTCCAAACCCTCCTACCCCTTCGGTTTTTCTGACATGGTTTCCTATCAACCAAAATGGAAACCATGACAAGAGGGGAAATAAAAGCAAGAGCCTGACACATGCAGCAAAAGACTGAGAGCTACTGCTTTCTTACAATGATGTAAAACAGGAGGAACTGAAGTACAGTGCTTAGGCTATTCTATATATGAAATAAACATTTTTAAGCTATCTATTAACCTATGTTAGCCTTCAATTAGATCAGTAATGTTTTGAGGGAAGAACTGTTTCTGATGTATGCTTATACTGAATAATGAAAGATTGGCCCCCAGGTACTACAGCCCTATCAATAATAAACATTATTACTAAATAATAGCAATGAAGACTTGGAGTTAATATTTCAAATGGGCATGAGACCGAGAGCATGCCCAAGCACATTTCACGCTTATTTTAATTGCCACAAGACAAATAGAATGAGGATGGATGTTCACTCAAAATGGTGTGATTCTGTTTTGCTGAAGCACTCAGATTTTAGTTTGCTATTGTCAAGCCTATTTGGAGTAAATTGTGGGTAGAATTGCAATGAGAGATGTAGTTGCCTAGCAAAGGTCTAAGATTTCCATTTAAAATTAATGTGAACTGTTTCTCTGAATCTGACATATGGGCTTTGAGAACCCCTGCCAAGATGTCAAGAGCTAGAATGCTCCCCCACTAACTCCAAAAAAATGCTGGAGGCAACTTTCTCCTGGTATTTTGGCATTTGGCTCAAATGCAAAACAAAGAGACACAGAAACCCTCCTGCGGTGGAGCTGCACAACTCGGTCAATTTACGGAGTCACAAATAACGCAATTGCTCAAAGGAAACATCAGCTCTGCTCCCTCCTGGACCAGCGACTGAACCTGCTCTCAGGGTGTCCACCTCGGAGAGGTGGTTTTGGGAGGCTTCTCGCCCTCTGCCCTCCAGCGATCTCATCCACCAGGGTGACATCCCCACACCGTCTCCAGCGCAATAATGCAATGAGGAAAGCTCCTTGTCCCTTCATATCAGTGAACTGGAGGCTCAGTCATGCTGAAAGCCCTTTGACACTCCACAAAGGCAAGCGGTCAACGCCTTATTTGAGCAAACTAAGCCCCTGTCTGAGGGATGGTGGTCAGAGACCATCAGACAGATCAAAATGGCACAAGCACCACCAGAGCTTTTGGCTCTCCTGAAATTCAGATCATATTTATTACCTTACTCTGTGACCAGCAAAGAAAGGAGAAACAATTGCTGTGGTGGGGTGACAGACGCATGGTCTGTGGTTAAAGAGCTGGCATAAAGCTGGTGCTAGAAGGAGAATTGGGAAGTGCTCAGTTCTTATGGGAATGGCAGCCATTAAGTACCTCATGGAGGAAAATTATATTCCCATTTAATCCCTTTGCAAACCTCTCAGCTATTTCAAAGGCTTTTTATTATGACCTTTTGGAGCCCCCAAGTTTTGCTCTGAACACAGGTTTGGCTGCTAGGTGATGCTCTCCTGAATCAGGCGAGCTGGTGTGGTTTCCAGTCAGGTCCCCCTGCAGCTGCCACTCTCTGCATCACTGCTCCCACCATCATCCTAAATCCTTCGTCCTGCTCCACCCCGGCCCTCTGGGAACAGCAAAGGCCTTTTCAAATCCTCCAACTTCCCATCTCCCTGATTTACCTCCCCCTTCATCAGATCAGCTTCTGATCTAGACTTTCTTGGATACCTGAGCTTGCTCAGCACTTAGGAAAGTTCATTTCCCTTTAAATAAACTCCCCTTCTACTCTACTAAAAAGAATACACACTTCTTCCCTTTGGTTTGTTTTCTTCTTTTTTTTTTTTTTTGTCCCCCACATTTCCCTAATTATACCCTTTCTAGTAAGTGTGAAACTCTTTGCAGTGAAACACAGCGGCAATAAGGGTGAAATCTGCCAAGGGTTATACAGAATCAAAGATTAAACTGTCTCAGAAGGCAGCGTGGGAAAGGGGAACTGCAGAGGAGGGGGAAAGGAGAAAACAAGCATCAAGGTGTATGGAGGATAAACTATCAGTTCTAAAATGCGAGAAAAAAAGATAAAGATAACAAAAATGGCTCCAGAAAAGACAGAAATGAATGCTCAGCTTCCCACACCATCTTTAGGATGCTGAAGGAAGCTCACAGACAAATGAGAAAAGATGGTCTCTGGATGAAGAAACAGGACAGGCTGCTCTGTGCTGCTTCCCCCTTCCCTAAACACCATCATTTCCCCTGGAGTTTTTGGACAAAGACTTAATACGCATTCCTGGCTGAAAAGGCACACTAGGCAGCTGTGCAAGGAGACAGGCAGTTTTGTACAATTTCAGCTACAAACAGAATCCCTGATGTAGATTCTAAACTATTTGGGACAAAAACTTCTTTTCATTATATTCTCTACAAACGCAGCCTGACCTGGCCCTAACGTTCAGCACAACCTTCTCAGTACTCATACAAGCGCAGCAAAAACTACCATAAATCATCTATTTTCCAGCCATTCCTTCTTTTGAAATGCAAACATTGCCTTTTACAGCTGAATCCATTGTAGAAGTGGGAGGAGAGAGAAAACTTAAACAAGCAGAAAGACGAATCATGAGAAGAAAATCCCAGTAACGTTTCTCCTGTGTCGGCTGGATGCAGTACACCTTCCCAAACAGCACTGTTCCTTCCTTGTCCCGGCAGCAGGGCAGAGCATAGCCTTTATAAACAGCAATGCAAGGGCACAGGTCCCGGAGAAGGAAACTGTGAGGAGCTCCATACTCCTGTAAGACAGGATCGCGTCTAACATGGAGTTTCTTTTGCTCCAGTTTGGCTCCTGCAGGAAGAGATGGTGCTGAGCGCTCAGCTCTCACATCAGTGTCGGCCACGGACTTCCCAAACTCTCCACGTTTGTTCACTTATCTTGCTGAAAGCCACACTTTATGGCAGTAATGCTGCCACTGATAAGTGCAATATAAATGGGCTTCTATACAAGGCTTGTTGTCGCTTTAAGTGTATCTTAATTACGCTGTGTAGTTCTGGGACCAAATTCCCTGGCTTTCAGACAGATATGTGCAGCCGAGTGACACAAGACACTGCACCGGAGACAACGTTCCCCACAAAGAGACACAGCCTGTTCTGGCCACACCAGGAAAATATTTTCTGGTAATGGAAATACTCTGGAAGAAGAAACAAAACGTGCACACACACAAAGATGTTAGCTTTTCTTGTTTAATCTGACTTGGAATATGTTGAATTGGTTCATTGTTTGCAGAGGAATCTGAGCAGAATTAATGATACGCGCAGGCAGGAAGAGGCACTGTTTTGCAAATGCAGTGGCCAGACATTCTCCAAGATCTGTAATCTAATTTAGCTTGGAGAGTTAATGATTTTAATGATTTGTTGTGATCTCAAAACAACTGTTAGGAGATAAATCTACATCATTAAACCTATTATGGTGTTTTGCTTCATTTAGCAAATGGTGGTTTTTTGTTCAGAAGACGCCCACATTTTAAACAAGCAGAGAGGTCAGCTGCTGATGGTAAGAACAATTTATTCCCAGCTCCCTCAGAGACTGAAATGAAAGGTGTCCTTGGGAAAAAAATTATTCTTCACACATGTTATTGACTATTTTATAAACAGAAAGCTTTCCTTGCGCTGTGATGTGTGTCATTGTGTGAGTATCTGTTACAAACCAGACAAGATTTCTGAAAACAGACACCAAGCTGATGGTTCAGGATCACTTGGTTTAAAATCCAGTTACTTCTCAAGGAATCACACGGGGCTGCTGAGCTCCAGGAGCAGAGCTCACTGCCGCTTGCTTTACGTTTAACGCAATCAGAGAGCCATAGCAAGAGAAAGATGTCAACATCGAGAAGCTTTTTTAGCAGCCGTTTAGCACTGGATGGGGTGTTTCACTTCTGATTTTGGATAGACAGGTCCACGTCCCAAAGCACGGCAGGCAATGAACTGTCCACTTGCAGGACATCTCCATGGAGAAAGCAAAGTGCCACTAACAAAGCCCACGTCCTCCAGATGTCATTCCAGCACCTCCCCTCTGCCCTCCACCTCTCCTGCGCACCAAGACCCAGTTCAGGAAGGAAAAGTTTATGTAAGACTGACACAAGGTTTAGCCCACGAAACGTGCATTTAATTCTCTTGAGACTGACTAATTGCACTGTCATTCTCTTACAAATATGGTACATAATCCTTCTGTGCGCACAATCAAACAATAACGAATGCCTGATACCATGGACATGAATGAATTGATTTGTATCACCTGTTACATTTTTTACCTAATCAGGGACAAAGTTTGTGATGAGGCAAGCGCAAAGAAATTAAGCTCTGAGAAGTAATTTCAGCTGCACAAGGAAGATGAAGAGAGTGTTCACAAAGTCAGCAGCAGACGTCCAGCTACGGCGACGTCCCAGCACATTAAGATGCTGATGCAGCTCCACTAAAGGGATGGATTTCAACTAGTTTCATTGTGTTCTCCCATCACAACCTTCCTCCAATCTATTCTATTAAAAAGCCTTTTATGCTGACTGTGAAGAAGATGTAAGGAAGAGCAGAGGAGGATATATGTTTTCTTTTTGTGTCAGTTATTTACATGGGAGAGAGTAAACAATCAACCTCTTTTCCCTGCAAGTTTGAGAAGTCTATTATGATTTGACTATATTTGCCTAAGCTAAATATTTTATAAATTTAAAATATGACACAAAGAAAAAAAAAACCACAATCCTGTAAACAGCAATGACTATTTTCTTGCCCAGCTCCTTTTTAATCCCTGGCCAGGGAGGAATATTTCAGTTCTTCAGATGTCATTCAGAAATCACTACCATGACTCCACGCTTTCAGCCTGCCCAGCATGTCTGCCTGCCACAAAGCAAACACGAGAGACGCGGAGGGAGAGACATGTATTTGTTTGTTGTGGAAGTTAAGCACCCACTGGGGTCTGAGCTCCGTCCTTGGAGCCTTATAATCCCCCACACTGCATGGATAGCACAGACTTGTCACTTTAATAACCCAAAGTAAATAAAAAACAAAGAAAATTCCTTTCAGTTGTGTTTGTTTTGGGGAAGCTTCTTTCTTCAGCTCTGAATATAGGGAACATATTTTATTACCCACTGTGACATCTCAAAATGCAGCAATTGAACTTAACTGGAAAAGAAAGTCATGTTCTGCCCTTCTCCATCGCTTTCATCCCTAGAGATTCGTATTTCTTATCAAAGGGAAAAGATAGGAGGGTCTGGAACTGCACAGGCTGCCGTTCGCTACACACACGCTGTACTCTAAACACACTTTGAAAAAGCTATGAAGTAGTGGAGATAGCCGCCACCTGCATGGCAGCCTGCTGTCTGACACTGTCTCACGTAAGCCAAGTTCTACACTGGGTCTAAATTAGTTCCTAGTTTATACTTGTTAGTCAATCACAAAAATCAATAAATTCACATCTCTAATTACCAAATCATGACATGGAATGTTTCACTAAGTTGTTTGTAGTAGTATCAGTAATAGTAACAATCCAAAGGAAGTACACCACTCCCACCCCTACATACACCTCCTGCCACTGCAAAAACTGTTAGAGCATCATCTCTTAGAGGGTCCAGCCCCACGTCCAGCGCTGGTGTGAGTGCTGCACCCAGAGTGCAAACTGGCCTGCAACTTCAGTATTTTAAAAGGAAAACCTGAAAGTCCGTAACAAGTGTCATTTGTATTCTGTACTGAAAAGAGGAAGTAAATAAATAACCCTTCCAAAGAAATAGACATTTTCAAACTTAGGTGGGAAAAACATAGTTATATTAGGGTTTTTTCTAATTTGAAGCTTAGATGAAAGTTCACGGTCATTTTGCTGTATTCAAACCTGTTCAGCCTTTACTCAGCACTGAGTCATTAGAGCTTACTCTGTGGCCATTTTGGTACAGAAAACATCTGGTATTACACTCTAAGTCAATATATGTAAATGATACTAATACAGTTGAAAATGTGATGGCTTTATGATGATTGTGTCTGCCCAGGAGAATCATAGCTGACGATGCAGTGCTTTATTTTGTGGGGTTACTCATACGATTTTACTTTTTCCTGTCTGAAATAAGACACTCCGTTCATCATTTTGACCACTATTCTTGTGCCAACTGTTGAAGCCATGCCTGACTGTGCCGTGATATTTGGAAACTACCCTCCAGGTAGAACAAATGTTGTTTTATTTGCTGGGTGGAAATTTGTTAAATAAATCATAGATTCATAGTGGCATAGGAAATTAGCAATAAGCTGTGCCTGGAAGGTTAGACATATTGTACTTCAAAATAAGCAGGAGGCCACTTTGCAATTCAAAAGAGATATATTGGGAAATAGGAAGACACATCTGTTAATCATTTTTCCCAATACCCGAAAGGTTGTTAGCTGGAGTCCCAGTAGAGCCCTGTACTGACATCGAGTGCCTCTTTTAAATTAGCTTCAATGACTTCTCTGCCCGGATCCGGCTGCCAGAAGAAAAGCTTGGGAGCTTTTTCTCTGGAAGCTCTGATGTCCTTGGCTGTCGAGCGCGCAGGCTGCAACGGTCGTGCTTCAGGAGCAGTGCTGTGGGTTTCCATACTGGTGGGAATCCCATATTATTATTGCATTATACTTTGTATTTTGAAACACCACAAGGCGTTATTAGTCTGGAAGGGTTGACATTTAATAGGGGCTATGGCCTGGGGTGCTCTTTATTTGACAATTACTTATGAGTTTCCCTTAGAAAAGAATGCATATAAAGACTATTTCTGAAAGCTTCCTTCAAAGTGACATCTGATGAATTTAAATAATGGGGTTTAGCACTGCTAAAACTTCCAAACATTTTTACATTTATTATAAGCTTTACAAACCCTTTGTTCCTCTTCCTGATCATTTTGTAATCCCTATCTACCTGGAAATATTTCAAGCATTTGGAAAAGACACTGAAAGTCTATATATCTTTTACTGTGTCCTGAATCACTGTTAGTATCAAATGTTCTTTCTCAACAAGAGATAAAAGATATGAACTGTTTGCTGAACAGGTTATGGGTCAGGCAACGGATTTGCTTTTTCTCACCTACAAGAACCGATGAAATGAGAATAACTTCAGCTTCCCAGCTTTTGTTTTACAGAGGGAAAGAGTTTAACAACTTAAATTGCAAAAAAAAAAAAATTTGAGTTTTTTAAATTTTGAAATTTTAGGCAAGTACAGCTATTTTCCATAAAATTTCCCATTGCGCTGAAAAAGAATTTTTTTTTTTTTAAGAGAAATGTATGTCCCCATCAAAAAATCTCTACCTACAGGTCAAAACTGCTGGTGGGGGCTGTGGAGTAAAGGTCTTCAGAGACAGCTTCACTCACCATTTCCAGAGATAAGAAACTTTATTCCATTTTCAAAGAGGCAGAGACATCCTCCAGCCTAAGCTTCACCAAAACCCCAAACCTGATGCCAGCCGAGCCCTTCATCTTCCTAGTAGCAGGTCAGGCTCCCAGCCTGAGACCCTTCTCCCCTCTCCTGCACAGCCCTGAGCCCGACCCCAGGACCAAGGGAAGGTCCAGGCCATTCAGCAAGGCAGAGCTTGCCCAGGCTCGTGCAGGCACGATTGTCTCCGCAGGTACCGCTTCTATCCACGTCTGGCAGGCAAAGCCGAGCCAGGTCACAAGTGTACTCCTTGGGTGAATTAAAGGATGAGTTCATGCAGCCAGATATCTAACAGCTATTTGGATTTATTTTTTTTAACTCTATCATACCCTATATCTCTATTGTGCTTCTGAAATGTTTCTTGAGGAGGGTTTCCAGAGTCCACGATAGACCTGGGCATAAAATCGTATCTATTCAGCCTTAGCGCAAGGCTTGCGCATGGGTTTGTCATTCCTCCCGCAATCAGAGGGCTCCTTCTCAGGTAACAGCTAGCAGCTATCGTTATTTTTTCACCCTTAAACTACCCAGAGAAGAAAAAAAGACAGTGAAAGAAAGGCCAGTGAAAGTTCAGATAAAGCAGAAGTGATGCTCATTGCTGCAGGGCAGTTTAAACTGAACTGCAATGTAGTTTAGATAAACAAGGATTAATTATCTTTCTGTTAGTCTGTGAGGCAACTGACATCACATATAATTAAATTATTTTGCAGTTACTTTATGAGTGCTTAACCAAGAAGGAGAATAAAGGTAGGATTTTTTTTTTCATATCTTGCAAAATAGTTTCATGTTCAGAATATTTTGTTTTACTGTATTAGCTTGTGTAAACTGTGGTACTGCATGTTTCCCTTTTCTTTTATTTGCCCATTGGGTTGTTTACTTATTGGAATTGAAGTCAGAAGTGGTTTGCTCTCAAAAGCAGTACTGAATTTCTAATAAATATGTAAATAATATATCTCTGAGCTGTTGCCTTTGGCATTTGTTCATACATTATCCTATGCAGTAGTTAGTCTGCTGTGAACACACACTTATTTTAGTTGGAAGGAATATCCATGATCTAAACAGAGCCCCAGTCGTACTCGGAGTCGCGGGTGCTTTCCCTCACTTTGCTGTCAATTACATGCGGAAGGTACCACTTAAAATCTATTAGGAGAGAAAAGAGAAACTGGAGAATAGCAGAGGTCAAACCTGACCAGACACTCTGCTGACAGCATGTGCAATTTACCTGTGCAGAGAAGGTCAAGCACAGGGCCCTGCATCATTCATGTCCTTGAGAAATCCTTATTACTCCAACAAGGAGGGAAACCTGACGATCTTGAAATGAAGTGATGTTGCCACAGGGTGAAGGGGAATTTAAGCAAGCCTTGCACTGAATTTTATCTGGTAACTGCATACGGTGCCCCCTGCAATACCTTCAGCCACGTAAGTGCACATCCCGTCAGGGGATCCTGAGCTTTGCTGCCTGCTGAGACTGGGAGCATTGGTGGGTGCAGGCAGTGGGGAGCAGGCTGGAGCTCAGCACCGGGGAGGGAGCAGAGCCAAGTGGAGAGTCATGGGGGACGTGACAGAGCAGGGATTAGGAAAATCAGCAGCAGGGTCTCAGGGGAAGAAGCTAATCCTTCAGGGCATCGTGTGACCTGGGGCTAAATTAGATGTCCAGAAATTAAAACCATGCCATGCAGAAATTGTACCCACACAAAAGGAGGGAGAGTATCACTCGTAATACAGAAGTGCAAGTACTCAACCAAACCCCTCACGGCACCTTTGCTCCAGGAATTTACTTCAGACGCTGATGTAAAAAGCAAAGTCCCCAAGCATGAGGTGTCCTGCCCAGGGGACTCCAGTCAGCTCCTGCCTTGGAGGTCCCTTTCTATTTCCATCCACCTCTGAGGAGGAAAAAAATTCTCCTCTGGCTGCTGGCACTGGGACAAGACCTCTGAGAGGGGGGATGGGAGAGAGGGGAAGGCTCTGGGGACTGTCACTGCTGTGTGTGTCCTTGCAAGAGACAGGACCTTGAGGGAGCTACTGCATTTGAGCTCAATGTCTATAACCGAAGCCCGAGTGCAAACCGCCAGCAGTTAAAATTTGCCTGGACTGAACTGCAGCAGTTTTGCCAAATTCTTCTCCATTTTTCTTTTTTCTTTTCTGCTTGCTGCCTTCATGTTGCTCTGTGAGACACCAAGAAGGGCGGGCTCTGGCCTTCCTAAGGTTTAGAAATCTCCATGTCCTCAAAAACCTCCTACCCTGGCTATGCCCATGGCTGGTTTCTATTTACCTTTGCTCCCCAGATCAGAGGGGCCGTAAGTTTGTCCCTTTGCACCTTCGCTTTCCAGTATGGAGAAATCCCTTTATGCTATGGGGGAAGCTGAGCAGTATGCACAGATCTGTAGACATAAATAGATCCTTAATTGCTTTCCTGGGCTGAGGCTTAAACAGGTAAGACAAAGAGCATGGAGAAATGAAAGTGTTATTTATTTTGGGGAGACCAGAAGGTTATAAAATTTTCTTGCATTTAACCGATGAGACAATGAATCTTTTAGCTCACAAAGTGCTCTCTGACAAAGTAGATCCACAGGTACTTAGCACATAATGTAATTCCACCCATATAAGCACTTTCACATCTAGTGGTAGAAGAATGTTTTGTGCTTCTGGTGCTTTATCAACAAAATGCCCTATTGTAGCTACTTGGCCTTTGGAGATTATTTTCTCAGGGAAGCTGTCATCATGCAGCTGATTAATTACTCTAATAATCATAATTTTTTTTCTAATAAAAAACCCTCTTCCCATTCATTAACTACATTGCAGGTAGGTGACAGTGGTAATTATTCTCTAGAAGTACTTCTGAATTATCTTTTCTAATCCAGCCTGTGCTGACATTTTTGAGAGAAAAAAACATTTTGTCTTTCTTTCATGAGTGGGGTAACATTTGAATATGCAAACAGTGTCAAAGCGTGCCCTCCGGATGTTTTCCTGAACTATGATTTATGAGGTTTGGCTATTGTATTTGCTATCATAAACCTAGAAAGGTCATTAGACAAAGAGGTTTCCCCTACAGGGGTCCCTTGCCATCTTTATCTTCTGATATTTTATTTTTTTTCTCGAACACCAAGCAGGAGGTGTGCTGTGAGTTCCCCCATATCATCTGCTATTTATAATTTATTTATTCATGGGTGTAAAAGTCCTGTACAGTCCTCTAGGCAAAGAAATCCACATCTACATCCATTCAGAGCCTAATGGGTCAAACAGTCACCGTCCAGGCTCCCAGGTGTGCAACACACATTCAGTCTCACGGGTCTGTAGCTTTCACCTTTGAGGATGGGAACTTCCACCTAAGGGCCACACTTCCAACGCCTCCTCATACGCAGTCGGTGAGGATGTGAGTGCGGGTACAAACCCAACTCTCCCATACCCACTCAGACTCCCAGACAAGATCAGATCACCGTGTCCAATTGTTCATATTTGATAATTAGAGACAGATTTTCAAAATGTCCCGAGTGCTGAAGTTTTCGGAATTTTGTCCTTCCCTCTCTGAGTCACTCTTTAAGGAAATTACCACAAACGCATAAAGGACTGCATCCTCCACAGAGATGGGAGCAGGAGTTACGTTGCGCTGGTCAGTGAGAATGGCTCAGAGAAACTTCATTCACAGCCCGCTGAAGCCCACGGCAGCCTGTTTGCTCCCTCCGTGGGGCTCTGGAGCAGGACCCTGGGGGCAGCCAGCGCTGCGCCTCCCGACCCCGGCAGCATCCGCCTGCACAGTCCGTCGGACCAACACGGATGCAGAGTGATTCACTGTCAGCAACGGGGGCAGGTTCTGGCCCATAATTAGTAAAGCTGGGTAAATAGTGCAACAGCTGCTCTGTAAATATTAGTCTGCATGTTTAAATTAACTTTTCATTGCCCCTGCCCTTTCCCCTTTCGTTCTTCATTCCCTGTCAGTGGTTATTGGGATTGGGTTTACTTGTGCAAACACTTCCAGAAAGCCACTTCAAGTCTCGGTTAGAAATATTCAGGAAAAAAGAAATACATATCCATGAGTGTGCTCACGCACAGTTGAAAAGTCAGTCAGAAACAAGACCATGTGTTTCATGGAATCATAAAAAAATAAGATTGGAAGAGACCTCTGGGGATTATCTAGTCCAACCACCTGCTCCAAGAGGGGCTAACTTCAAAGTTAAATCAGGTTTGTCCAATTACAATTTATTAAAACTTAGTGAAATACAAGAAGCCAGCTTCCAGTGAAGAGGAACAGCTGCCAAAATGATCAAAATAGACAACTTGGCCACTGAAATAACTTCCTCTGTTCTGTTCTTATAGCTGTTTTCTGCAGCTGCCTTTACCAACACAGACTCCTTGCACGTCTGCCCACCTTCTGAGTCTGTGCCCAATATCTCCTTTTGTCACTGTAATCTTGTGTTATTATCCAACATGCTTGACAACATACAACAACACAACATTGTTTTCAGTCTAACCAGAGAGTGAACACACTGAAGGATGTGGTGGATACTGGTCACCAGAAACAAAATGCTGTTTTGCAATTTATATCTTGGCTGGTACAGTGTTTGAGGCACTCTTGCTTGAACAGAGCTACCCGAATCTAATGTTAAGTGCCTAAAGACACAGCAGCACGGCTCCTGTGTTTATTAAAGCTACAAGTTTTGTGCTAGCCTAGGGAAAATGAGGATAAATTGGTATCTTTATGTTAAAGCTGGAAGCCAGCCTAGGATCTTACAATTCCTCTAGTGTGCTTTGAACAACACTCCTAACCTTCCCACCGCACAGCCTGGCTGTATCACGCCAGCACAGACTTCACCTAAGGCTTGATTCTGCACAACGTGCTCAAGGAATAGCACCTACTCGATAGTTCCAGTGGAGTAAAGGGCAAGGAAGAATCATACAGAAAAAAATATGCAGCTTTGCCCAAAGAACGGGATAGCTTTTCTGTAGCTATACTAATAGGCAGCTAATACATCTACATGAATTACTGTTCAAGTGACAAGTAATGTGAGATTCAACTGTTAGAGGAAAAACAGCCCCAAAATGAAAAAAGAAAGGTGTAAAAATAAAAGCTTGATTTGAATGCATACTGTGAACTGTTCATCAAAGCTATCAATATCCACATTCAATACAAATTCATTATTTCTGTGGGGGTAATTACAACAATTTGCTTGACTTAACTCTGCAACACAGTTGAACAAGGTGGAGTCTTTCCTTTCTGCTTTTCAGCAGCACAGAGTTGTTCTACATCCTTAATAAATGCCTTTCTAGGACATGCCGAACTTTGGTGATGGTTGAAATGATCCTCATGAACTTCCACCGTGGTACTGTGCGAAATTAAGTTACCAAATATCTGTAACACATTTATGCATTCTCATGAGAAGAGTTATTACATTAAATTAATATTAAAGAACATTCTGACTATCATTCAATTAGCCTAGCATACCAGTGCTTTGAACCCCACGTTCTCACCTCTCCAACCCCTGTGCAAAGATCAAAATCCCCTGTGCCAGGAAACACTGCACTAAGAAACAGGCCCTATGCACAAAAAACATTTAACTCATAAGAGGCCAAACAGACAGGGAACAGATCTGGACAGAAAACTGAAGCTAGAGTACAAGGCTGCTGCTTTAACCAGAAAAACTTTGCTCCCTGCAGAGTGTTCCTGCCTCCACACCAGTGATTCTAGTTACTCCTAGTAAAAGCTGCCACACATCATAGTGGCTAAATCATATTTGGCTATTTCTTTGATTGTCAGCAACAGGAATAGCTATAGATTTACATATTAAAACTGAAAGAACAAATGAACTACCCCTATTCAGACCTTATGCTGCCAGTAGAGTCATTACTTTCTACATTGTTTTTCAGCTGTATTAATTTAAAAACAAAAAACAAACAAAAAAAAAACAACCAGGTGCTGGAAGTTGGTTGCATTCCTGTGGCATGCTCCATTATTTTATTATTCATATCAATTACTTTGAAAATAGTGCCAACCGTGAGCAGCTTAGGTAAGTAATATCTCTGAGACAGAGATGCTGCTAAGGAGACCTAGCACTAGTAAAAAAAGCCAAAGCATTCAAAATCAATGTTAATCCTTTTTCCTTAAGGACCTTGGGAGCCAGTGCTCTCTGATCCTGGCTTTGCTTTATGGGAAGTCACCATCAAATCTACAAGTAAGACTTCTCTGGCAACTTTTAAAACTGTCTCTGATTTATATGTACCTTAATAACTAGTTGTTGGTAGTTATAATGTTAAAAGGTCATCTTTTATCAAAATATTGGCCCTGTGAAAATGTCACCTTGCAGCACTCCTGTTGAGATAACAATTTGCTGGTATTTACTCTTTTATTGTCATTGTAGCTAAGCTTGAGTCAGAAGCAGCACAATTCCCAATACAACCCGCTTTACAGCTTAAACAGAAAAAAGAACCCCCAAACCTGCATGATTGCTCTTAGTTCTATTGCCAAAAATAGCCATTTTTAACTGCTTGCCTACTGCTAACATTTCCTAGGGAAAGTTGTGTGTCCGTTTTGCTGCTGACAACTGCACACAGACCACGTAGCAGAGTTTCTCTCCTCTGATGCACCAAACACCACCTCACTGCTGCATTGCTGACAACTGCAGGAAGATGCCACCAGCCTCTGCTGAGTTTGGATTAATGAAGGGGGATCTGGTGGGACAGACGGAAGGAAAAGAGAAAGCTATTTTATAGGAAGAGCTGCAAAAGAACAGGATCATTTAGGGTTACCCTGGCTTTATTGCTGCCCTTTGAGAAAGATGCTTTCCACATCAGGGGAGCATTCCAATTCCCCACACAATTTTCAAACACTTACTAGTTACATCTGTTGAAACTGAGATTTGAATGCCTAAAATACCTTTTCTTTGTTTGTTTTTGCTCTCCTACATCCTACAGTCTCCCCGTGCACACAGTGCCTCTGAAGCTTACAGATAATAGATTTGGTTTGAACTGTTTGCACAGCGAAAAGCCCAAGTGCTTCTGGAGATGCTGATCTATTCAGGGCTGTATTTCTTAATAGAACAAGAGTATGTCAGGATTGCAAATCCAAGGCATATGCAGCCCTGTCGTGCCATCACCACAATTTCAGCTTTCACTCAGTACAGGCCTACGGGCAAATTCAAAAGTTGAGAACTCATTTGAACTTGGGAAGTATTTCTGCATCTGGAGAATTGAGCCGAGACACACGATAACAGACAACTGCTATAGAGCAGCGTGACCTCCTTAGCAGCTCATTTTGCACTTCTGGGGTAATGTAGGATGGCTGGTGTCCTCCTGACAGCTTGAGCATGAATTTTCATTATTAGTTTTGCAATTTGTACATATTTTGTCAGCATTTGACTTCATCACTCTGACTTTCCACCTGCAATCTCATTTTACCAGTTCTACCTGGTTCCCCTGCTTAATTGAGATCATTACTGTGTACTTTCCTTATTGAGGCTGATATACAGCCCCTGGCTCAGGATTCTGAATATCATCAATTATCAGATATGTTTCCTTTGCCATCAGTGCCAAATAAGGACTATTTGGCCACAGTAACTGGGAAAGTTGACATGTCTTCAAGCAGACTTTGATTGTTCATATATACATACATAGATTTCCCTGTACAGAAAGACATGCTGGAAAGTGCTTATCAGATTTCAGAATTATTAGGGACAGAGCCATTTTATATAGTAGCTATAGTCCTATATAGGTACAGAATGGACACAGTCTTTCTTAGTAGGGGAAGAATATGGCTTGAATCATCTTGTCTCATCTATTAAGAAGAAAGAATTAGCTTTATGTATATATTAGTATACCTGGAAATGTTTACAGAACATGTGTATGTGCAGGAAATATTATCTATATACACCCTTAGCATCCACAGCTTGCTGAGAGTCAGCACACACACGCGCAAGCTCAGACAGAAAGTGAGCATGGGAATTAACCCAGACCGCTTTCCAGGAATGATTGTGCATGGTTATTTACTCAAAAATGCATGGTTCAGATCAATGAGAATCAACTGGAAACACCGGAATATTAAATTTAAAAAGGTAACTGAAAAGAGCAGTGGATGTAAGTGGGGCTGAGGGCAGTGCTCATATACTCAACCCATCTAGGCACTTTTTTTTTCCAGCTAATCTTTCTTTTCCAGTGGATCAGTAACCTCTAACAAAAGATCTGTCCTTTTTAATCATGTTCTTCCCTCCTCATTCCATCCTCTCTACATACACAACCACGTTTCGTTTGTTGATCCTATCACAGAAGCCTCAGGGCTTTACAAAAGTCTTTTTCAGCACGATTATATACATCTCCACCAACCTTTCTTGCCCCTTTCCTTTTTACTGCCATTCACCATTACAGACCTCCAGTGCACTGCAAATTGTGTGTGACAACAATGTTCTATATGTGTTTCTATATATACATAAAAAAAAATAAAATCAGTAGAATACATGTATCTATATAGCTGTATTTTTTAAAATGGTAATGAAGAATTCCATTGTTTGCACACTTCTTTCTGTAACTGATAACTTTGCCTGCTTTGTTCTGGATGACCAGAACAGGTGACTAACACAGATCACAGAAGGCTACAAATATTTGGTAGGGCAGATTATTTTCTGCAAAAGCCAGGAATCAGCTAAGCTGCAAAGCTTTCTATCTGCAAACTGTTTGATGCTTAACTCTGTTTTGTGACTGTTCAGTCTGAATGTTCGGGCAGGTAAAGCTCCACACAGCAGAATCTACTGACTGTAAAAAGTCTTTCTTTTTCTTTCTTCTATACCTTCCCAAACACACACACACACACACTTTTTTTTTTCCCCTGGAGTTCAGGACACACTCGATACACTTTGCTTTCTTTTTTGCTACGAGCTCTGTCTCCGCTAAAGTCAATGAGAACTTTCCCACTGAGGGCGAAGGAGCCATTTTTACACTAAATTCAGGCCAAAACCAAATAAACCCCTTTTGACGAAAACAAAATATGCATCAGGTACACCATAGGTTTGAATTCCAACTCTGACAGAAAGGTGGTACCCTCTGTGTGATGTTTCTCAGTCCATGTAACTTGTTTCATAAGTACTGTCCTTATATTCCAAAAACGATGATTGGGATGTTATTTATGCTCAGACCTCTGGAAATGGAACAGATCAATAACAGAATAATTAAATATAATAGTACATATGACAGAAGAGATAGTATGCATATAGTACTTATATAGTAAGTAGTAAAATACTACAAGGTATATAAAATGTCAGCTGTAAAGTGAGAACCGCATGTGAAGGCAATAAAAAAAATCCAGGTGTTGTTCTGGTTCTGTGTCTCTGTCATTTTATCCCAAAGTCCTTCATAACCTTGAAACCGCTCTCTAAGATTTTGTTTGCCATATTTAGAAAATAAATTGAAAAAGCCTTGGGAAGCACAAGAACACTACCGAAGTGCTGTTCCTTTCCCTGCTAAGCTATACTGACACGGGAGACAAGGTCTGTAATTAGCAGAATGACCCACTGCACCGAGACGGAGGATCGTCAGTATGAAGTAGCTTAGGGCCACGCTCCTTCAAGATCTGTGCCCTTCATGCCCTCCTCTTCCTTGATACATTGCCCGCAGACAACGCCTCTCACATCAGATAACACAAAATGAGTACATTTGGTGAAACCCTGAAAGTGTAACACAGAATGATGTCTGTTTGCCTGTGTATACAGTGGCTATTTTTGCTCTTTGTCTTAGTTGCAAAAATACTGGGGATTGAAAACTTCTTAGAGGGCATTTGAATTCAGAAAGAAACCATCCATCAAACTAGCACGCTATACATTTATGTTACATCACTGTTAGGGATAAAATAGGGACGGATGGCACAATTCTAGCCTCCCACCAGTGACCTCCCTCTGTAATGCATATCGATTTCTATCTTATGTTTGTATTAGTGATGAGATAGCTGCTGTTTGCTTGTTGACTTTGCAAAACACCTGTTCAGGTACCAGTTATCCCTCGGCAGAGGGAAGAGGAAAAGCACACTGGAAACTCCCTGCCACGTGGGGGGCAAGGGGAGATCTCTTTGAGCTCAGCTGGGTGAACCCCCAGTCAGAGCTGGTGGATAGAAATCGGTGCCTTAGAAACACGCTAATAAAATCTGACATTTTGATCTCCTTGTTTGCAGTACCCAAGGACTCGGAAGACCAAAGAATGAATTTCCTGAAACCTCCCGGACGCCTTGCACATCAGGAGGAGTGTGTCCTGGTGAGGCAGATGGACTCACGGTATCAGGCAGAGCAAAATTCCGTTCTGGTACAAAAATATGTTGTTCCTGTCTGGTTTACACCAGTAACTTGCTCTCTGGTGCCTGGACCTGCGCATCTGCCACGTTTTACCACCTCACCGAAGAGGGTATACATAGTGTAAAATACAGTCCCCAAGCACTCACTATCACCAAACAGCCCAATTCAGTCAGTGCCTGAAAACACCTAACGACCACATGCTTATTTGGTATTAACTCTCAGAGAAATGACCAGCGTGGGAGGGGAGAAAGCAAAAATGTAAATTATCTCCTGTCAGGTTTCCCAGTTAGGCTTGGTGCTCCAAAATCCCCTCCGCTTCCTATTGCAGCGAGAACACCTTGTTATCCTCCTGGCCCGCTCCTCTCTGTGAGCAAGCGCTCTTCCGCACCGACAGATGGAGAACACTGGCACAGAAGACAACCATGTCTGTGCATTAATTATGTCAAGGGCAGGATTCCCAGATGAGAGCGTTACGGCATCTATCTAGATGAAGTTTACTAGCCCACGGCTAGAAAGATTTGCCGTTAGTATCCCTGTTCTGGATTAAATTAACTCTTCCTCTTCTTCCTTTCCACTGTGAGCTCTATAACTACATCCTATTAAGTTTATGACACAGCGACAATTAGCACAGCATCTTTATATTGTCCCCTGGTTCCCAATTTCTATGTTTCCTGCCCTTAAATTATTGATTTGCACATCTCCATTACATTTTCTAAGCCATTTGTTAAACTTCCCAGGGAAACATCAGAGCACAGACACGCACTCAGCACCACAGCAGGCACCTTACACCTGGGTGTAGCAGAAGAGCTCCAAAACACAAGGGACGTTTGCAATCTTAAAAGCAAGCAGAAAGAAACAGGCCTGTAGGTGAAGCCAGGTAAGGCCAACACAAAGTCTGAAATCGAAGGCAGCCAAGCAGCAGCCAAACCCTCAGCTGGCTGATGCCCAGGCAGCACCCAACAGTCCCTGGGGCTCGTGCTGCCGCGAAGGATTAACACAGCCCTATGGGGCAGACAGGCAAGGGAAGAATCCTGCACAGCCCACTGAAAACACTGTTTCATTTTGTGCGCAAAACCAACATGAAAATACTTTCATTTTCATCAGAACAGCAGCCACCAGAAAGCTACAGTTCTTCATTACTTTGGCTGGGTTGCACTGAAGCAGGCTGTGCCAGACGCAGGCTCCACGTGCTGGGAGGATCTGTTTTAGGGCACTGCTGGGTAGCTGGGTTTGGTCCCCACCTAAAATCATGGTGATTATGAATACAACTTAAATCCCACATGAAGCCCAAGCAGCACTTAGACTTCATTTTGAGCACTAGCGCTGCACTCACTGCACACTGAATCCGTGTTGCACTGCAGTCCCAAGACCGACATCTGTAGGGACTGAAAATACTCACCGAGGTTTTGTTCCCAGGGATACCCATAGGAACACACCTATAACCGGTGCTGGGCACTCTGCATGCTGCCAAGGCCTCGCATGCACAAGCACTTGCCCGTTTTTCCTAACCACTCATTAGACTAATAAAAGATATTACCTCTACTTACAAACCTGGTCTTATGCTGTATACCTCATATTGCTCAGACCATGAAAAGATTTATGTACGTGGTTAACTCTAAGCACGTGAGTAGTCCCATTAGCAGTAATAATTATGATCACTGTATAGTCCTGAGTCAACATCAGAGGCAAATCAGAGTGCCACTTTCCCCATAGTTAGAATAAGGCAGTTCATAGATTTCCATCTCTCCACCACCGCCAAATATTATACGGACCCCCCAGTCAGGCAAACAAGAGAACTATGGTTAGAAAAGTGTGCAGTAAATAATAGACAGAGCAGCAGGTCTACATATACTGGGAAGAGTTTCACCTCCGTGCTGAAGAGGAGGATGATATGCAGGCATTGGACTCAGAGAAAACCTGTTCGGTTCTGTGTCACGACCCGACGGTTACACAGAGGTCGGGATGGGAGGCCAGCTACGGGCTGCTACCAGTCACCTATCTGGGCTACATTCCAGCCCACAAAATACTTCTCTCCACTGCAAGTAGGTCTGGCCACATTTTACTGCCTGCAGATTTACTGTTAAATCTTTATTTTTTGCATCTGCCACAGCAATAACTGCTCCACATTACAGTGCTTCCTTCCAACACTTGACCTCCCTCGTTTGGGCTGGCTCTGAGCTGAAGCATCCCTCTCTCATTGCAGGTTGTGAGGACGGGTGCGTGCACAAGAGCAGAAACACAAAGCAGGACTGCCAGAGCAGTACCAAAAACCTATTTCCTCCTAGTTTAATATCAAGAAGATATCAGGTGCCACAGGGCACCTCGCAAAGAGCAGGCTGGGAATTTGCTAGATCTTTTGTATGTACAGGGATTTCTTGCATGATTTCCCCACAGGACCGGGGCAGTCCTATTCTGGACAGTGACGGGGAGGATAATGCCAGGCCATGACCTACAGACAGGGCAGCAAAGATCAGTAGGTGATTGTTGAAATTTAGGGTAGGAGAGACTCACAGCCTCCCTGATAAGTGTGCATTTCTCTCACTAATAAAAGGTTATTGTAAGAAGTCAAATAAAAATGTATTTGTGTTTAACAATTAAATGTAATTGGCAAGTGCTAATGGCTCTGTGATCACAAAACTGGGGGAAAAAGCAAAGAGGAAGAAACTAGTTTGAAGGGATTTTATCTAATTTCATTTTAATTAGATCCTTTTTCTAACTGAGTTTCTAATTTTTCAATTAGCAATTAGCAGCTGCAACTCATTCTGAGCATCACGAGGTGCCAGAGACACTAATTACACCACAGGAGTAGGAGGCTGAAAATGAGAAATAAAATTATCCATGAATGTTATTAGAAGAAAGGAATGATTACATTCTGTAATAATATAGTGATGTGAGCCTAATTAGATTGAAGGATTGGGGGGAAAATAAGAGATTTTAAAATGGATTATAGTTGGAAGCCTATAGGTCACCTTTTTGTCGTTAATAATGATTAGGTACATTGCTTGGAAAAAAAGCCAGCTGGGAGGGATACTGTGTCTCTATCCATCAGCCAGCAAAGGTCCCAGTAATGCAGAGGTGGGGTGGCACCAGCAAGAGGGGACAGGACCTTGCTGGAGATCTCCAGATCTACATGAATGCAATGCTATCTCCTAACATCCTTCTGTGCCTTTACTCTGCCATCTGTAAACTAGCAAGGAAAACTTATACACCTTATTTTGACATCCACAACTGAAAGGAAATCTAAAGGTTCACTTATTTTCGTATTTTACAAGCTCTGGCAGGTCCCCACTTGCCTGCTACCAAACCTCTACCCAGGCCCTGAACTTCGCCCAGGGAAAA
Source organism: Sagittarius serpentarius (assembly GCA_034782735.1). Classification (NCBI taxonomy): domain Eukaryota; kingdom Metazoa; phylum Chordata; class Aves; order Accipitriformes; family Sagittariidae; genus Sagittarius; species Sagittarius serpentarius. The sequence goes on along the minus strand of JAVKLA010000052.1, from coordinate 1,670,495 downwards.
GTAGAAAGTACAGTCTCGGGGGCAGAATTTTAATCATGCCAATGGGGCACCACAGGGGACCAAGTGCGAACCTATAATGAACCACCTGATAGCAAAGAGGGAACGCTGCACTGAGTCCATTTATTTCCGCTTTTAAAACACACCAATTTTTCTTTGTGAATCAATAATCTCTTACACTTGATTTAGTAATAGGAGTGACCTCTCTCCTGCTCCAGTGTGCACAACCTGCATTTTGGAATCACTTCAAGGGACCCCCAGTAATAAATTATTACATCCAAATGTGCTTCTCAATAAAATTTATGAGCTCCCATTCATCCCACTCCCCTATTTGTCTTTACAGATCTCACAGCATTTGCCACTAATTATATTCTTTATAATCTGTGCTCCCCAGTTAAGGGACGTAATTGATAGCTTCTGAAAATCATTAATTCCAAAATGGACCAGAAGTGTTTTGTCACACTGTTCCCCCCCATTACTGCTTTCCCTCCCAGCATCCCCAGTCCTAGCACTAAGACCCTTCACAGCTCATAGAAGATCCAATAATGGTGCTATAAAAAGAGAGGAAAAAGAATAGTGAATTAAACCCAGATTCTTTCCCATTAGTTGATAGTAAACCATTGCTAAAGGATACACACTTAGAAGAGGTGAGTGCTATGGGAAACCAGGCCCAGGTGCTGTAAAGCAGCCCTCTGCCTTCCCTTTTAGTCTCACCGCTAACTCTTTGTGATGACTCCCTGCCAGGGTGAAAGATTAGGGCAGAATGACAACAGAGGTTGGGGGGAAAAAGGAAAAAAAAATCCCTTCATTTAAAATTCAGCTGTCGTAGCATATGGTCCTCTTGAGCTGGAAATTGTCTTTGCAAGCAGCTCTGCTTTGTTGTTGTGCGACACAAGAAGCTGGTGATTTAGGGGCAGTGGGGTGCAGCCTTGAATAAATAAAACAGACATTTATTGCAGGGGAAAAGAGGGAGAGAGGCAACAAAGGTAAATAAGGGAGTCTGAAATAGGGTTTTCAATTCTGCTAAATAATCTGGAGCTAGTCTGTCTGGAGAGTGAAATGGAGAATGAGGTGAGACACCCGTCTGTCTGCATCACCGACACCGGCTGCGCAACGCTCCTCCTCGCCCTGACCCAACCCGCTCCTGTGCCGAGCGGGCTCTGGGCTGTACAGTCCTGCTGGCAAATCTGCAATGCTCAGGTTGTTTTGCTACTTCCAAAACCAGTCTTGTCATTCCCCCTCCTTATCTCCCTCTTGTTGCTACCACGCAGTTTTACCAGAAAGCTGTCAAGGGCCAGGATGAGGGAGGACAGTGCTCCGGGGCGATGCATGGTGATGACGAGCCCATTCTCCTGTTGCTGAGCAGGGTGAGCCTGCAGTTTTACTTTCTTTCCACAGCGAAGTTTCACTACAAACCACGAGCCTGCTGTCAACAGTGCCGTGGGTTTCACAGTTGGGCCGGTCACAGTCATTTCCTAACAGACTGCTTAGTAAAAGCCAACAAACCAGCCAACGTCGACTGTCAGCCATGGTCCAAAACGGACCCTCCCCACCCACCAGACAGAGCTGCAGCAGCTCTCCCACGCTGCGGGTCTCGTAAGCTCTGCTCACATGTGGGCGAGAACATTTCTTCATTTCTGACAGCCTGTTACTTCCCATGGAAATCCAGCCAGCTGACTTGCACAGGCATTTGAGTCTCCATACACAGTCTGTTTTGCAGCAGACAGGATCGGACCCGCCTGGCCCCGGTCGGGGTAGCAGCCGCAGCCTGTCCTGCTCCGCCACAGCCCTGCCCACGGGCTGCAACATGGACAACCCCCATCATGTCCGCTGAGCAGATGGAGCTCTGCAACCACAGCCAAAGTTTGGATCAAACCCTGATGCCCAGCAAGTCTGTTCCACAGTTTCTTGAGCAGTGCCATGTATAAAACCAACCTATAATTAATCTTGCATTTAGAAGCTGGTTAGCAGTTCTGGCCCATCATCTCCTGCCAGAAAACTGGTGCACCTGCAGAGCTTAAGGGAGTAAAAAAGAAATAAAAAGGAAGAATGTAGTATTCAGAAGCACTCTGCTCCTGTTCATAGCTGCAAAGGCAGTATCTCCAAGAGCACCACAACCATTTTGAAAGCCTAATTCCTAAAAAGAGCCCGTCAATCACTTTAGGCACTTTCAACATTTTACTTCACAGTCACTAAAGACTTTTTTTAAAAAGGCAAAAATTCCAGATAATAACTACAGAAAGCAAGGCTATTTCTTTTCCTGTTTAGATTTTATTCCTCTACCAGGAGGAGGCCGGCAATTCAACCAAGGTCCTTCTTTCTTGTGGCCATCAGAACCTCTTGCCTAGTCATCTTTCCCTCTTGCTGCTTGAAAACCTTGCGGCCTTTGGCACGTGTGCCAATAAAAGCTTGGGAGTTAATATTTATTCATGGGAGCATCACAAGGCTTAGCGCCTACAGACTCAGTCCAGAAGAATTTTAAGAAAAATCATCACTTCAGCTGCAATTCAAATGGCCTCCAAATCTCCAGGAGGCTGCACTTGTCACACAGATAAAACATGTAAACAAACAGATGCTTGCCTGGTGTGCTGCTTTGCAAAATAAACAAACACTTTTTTAGAAATGTTCTTCAGAAGTCAGTATTGCTGTGAATTCAGATTGAGTCCAGCCCATGGAAACCACCACGGTGCTCCCATCCAGCCGACATTCCAGACAAGCAGATCCCCTCGCTCCACACCCATGGCAGGAGGCTGGCAGCTCTCTGCTTGCCTTCCAAGATAGCTTCCACCCGCCAGCCCTCAACCTGTATCTGTGTTTCTTACAGCAAAGCTTTCGAAGAACTACACATTTTCGACAAATATTTCTACCATCTCATTTGACACCAAACAAGCAGGAAAAATATGGCCCATCACAAGAAATACCAGTATAATGTTCCAATTTTCCACCATTTGACAGCAATCAAGTAGAGACTAATGGCTTTCCTCTGTGACTAAATCATTTAGCGACCAAGGTATTCTGTCTCATTCTCATTAGAAAAAAAAAAATATTCCAATAATCTCATTATCCCAATGTGAATAACAGTAAAAATACACCAAGACTAATGGCTCCTTCAGCACTCTCGCTCGGCAAGATCGCTCAGGCAGGGTTTTATGACTTCTGCCGCAGTGCCGGGGTCTGCGTGGTGGCACGGCGCAGCCGGCTCGCCTCCCCTCCCAGCACGGTCCTGCTGCTGATGCTTTGTTTCAAGCGAGACTTACGCTTGCTCTGCACACTGAGGACTTTTATGTACTATTTTTAACTAACTTCAATAGAAAAAGAATGTGTCATGGAGTGTTAAACTTTATGGAAATTCTCCTGGAGAATAACATAATTTCACGGTGCATTACTCTACAATGACCTGGTACTTGAACAATTAATTTTTAAGGTATAGCCTTTTTCTTCCTGTGCTGTATTTAGCTTTCTCCTAAACCATCAACAATACCAGGATTCCTTTTCTTTCTCTTTATGATCTGAGGAGACAGTTAAAACCTCACAGTATGTGCTGCATTTTCACAATTCATCATGCAGAATATTCTGTTTGAAAACAGAGTGAAGAAGGGGAACCAAAATGCTCCAGGATTTACCTTAATTATTTCTAGCTCATGAATCTATTGCCATTTCTCAGCCTACCTTATTTTCTGCTGAAATTCTTCCAGAGTTTCCCAGAATGCACTGAAGCCAATCTTTTTATCACAGAGTGGCAATATGCTGCAAGTACTCAGTTCTAGGTCTGGCAAATACTATCTGGAATAGTCCCACTGCAGCTGGTAGATGACCGGGGGGAATAAGTGCTGTGTCAGCCCCCAACACAGAACATGTGGTGATCACCAAAGAAACAGGAAGCAAGAAAACGGCCATGGTTTTTTGGAAGCATTAATGCCTCATGTCTGCCAGATGCAGCACCCAGAGCGGGATTTGCTCCGTACTCTCTGTTAGGAAACTCACCCTCCCATGGGTATCTCCTGTGGCATACTGCTGGGGTTTATATTCAGTATTGCAGTGGTACCCTCACACAGACTATCCTTTTGAAATTTATTCTTTCACTACCCACCCACTAATTTTAGCAGACAACTACCATCAAAGCCATTGTATTTGCAAGGATGCCAGCTGTGGTGTGACACGTGTAAACCTACTTTCCACCTAAGAAAATTGCCATTTCTGACGTTTTTTTGTTACTTAGTAATACGTTGACTCTATAATTTGTGCATGTCTGCAATTTCTATGGAACCGAGCAAAACAAGGATCAGCAAGTCATTACAGTACATCTCTTCCAACCCATATGCTTTCATGGTAATATTAATCAGGCTAAGAAATAACTCCCTTAATGTTAGACATTATTCTCTTCTGCTACACTAATCTAGTGGATTAACTGCCATCTGCATATTAAAGTTAGGTATTTTGGTCTTTATTCCCTTCAATGCCCCACTTGCCGTCCTTCCTTTGCAACAAATTAGCTCTGGGGTGCGTTTCAAAAGTTTTGGTAGTCACTAATACACATTCACACAGTGCAAGGCGGGAAGCTTCCAGGGCCAGACCCTGCATGGTATAAAACTGGTTTTGCTGTTACTTCCCTTAGAGCCACACCAAAGAGTAGTTCCAGCTTTGCCCTGTGCCAGCTAGAGCAGAATCAGGAATAACGCCGGTGCACAAGGGCTGTGCAGCACCAGGGAGATCCCCTGTCCCTAAGGGCTCTGCTCCTATGAGAGACGAGAAGATTTTTTCCAGGGCTGGGTGGTTTGCAGCCTTTCAGAAGCTGCAATGAAAAGGAAGCCAGCAGAGGCTGGGAGCATCCGAGAGCATCACTGTCACTGTAAACACACCGCTGTTAGCGGCAGTGACAGTCACGCAGAGGAAATTGCAGTATCTGACACAGCTGTCGAGCTGCAGAGGGCTGAGGCCCAGGCAGCTCCCTCCTTCCCCCGGCAGGTCACTCTGAGCTGCAAAGTGAGGTGGGTTCTGTCAGTTGTTTACAGTAGGTGTTGCGCTGTGAAATTTAAGGAGACTAGGTGATGCCTTAACCAGGGCTCCAAAGTCACGCACACACAAGGCTTGAGTTGGAGTTTCTGAGGCCACTTCTTACCGTTCTTGTGCTGGCAAAGTAGTTGTGTCCAGTCCTAAAGCAAGCCCCGAGGAGCAGAGAGAAACTAGAGGTGGTAAATATCCCATCATGGAAACAAAGAGACAACAGTCAGGAGAAAAAGTGTCCTTAAAGCAGCTTCGCCTGTAAAATGAAGATGTCTGTCACCCAACAAACGTGTTAGTCTATGTAATTATTCTTAGACTATTCTCTAGCTCTACCGGCCAAAACATTCGCATCAAACTGGAGCACATAAAGCCTGTCAGTCACAAGTAATTTTTCAGTCTCAGTGAGTTGTGATGGAAAATGCAATTTACAAAAAGGAATCAACATTCTTCTTGCAAGACATCAATAAATGACACTCTGCCGAGATGCTCCGGTACCTTATAAATGCTGCAGCTTAGATCCCTTAACCTCAAATATTTTCCTCATCTACTGGGATTTTGGCTAAAACACAATTTCCTGATGCATGCCTTCTCTCCCAGGAGCAGAGTCACAGGACTGAGTTCATATACAAGGGAATTGTTCCTGTCCAAGAGACCTCCTGGCAGGGGGAGTTTTTACTTGAATTAAATTACAACTCTTTCAGTTCTAGAGCTGCTGAACTCCTCTTCCCGTTCTAGAGCTGCTGAACTCCTCTTCCCCTCTATATTGGTTGCTTTGAAAAACTGGATGCTTGTACCTAAAAGACAGCAAAACAAATCCCTGCCGATCGATCCCCTTGGATGGATTGGCATGATTAGTTTTGTTTAATTGGACAGCTGTTTGGAATCAATACACTCCTTCCAGTGCAATTGCAACTGTCCCCAAAGAGCCCTTACGATCTCCATGGAAATAAAGGTGATAGAAACAGCATTATTCAGAGATCATGGACACAACAGACGTAACTACGTCCTTTGAGACCTTATGGTTGACTGTGTCAATACACCATTAGGGACATGGATCTGCTGACGATTGCCACTTCACTTTTCTTCAAAGCCATTATGGGCTTCTGCAACAATTAGCACTTGGCTGGGGACTGCTGGGCCAGAGAGGCAGCACTTGAGCACAGTTGGTGCTCAGAGCATCGTTGGGTAAAGCCCTGCACTGAGACTCACAGCAGCGCGTCTGATTTCCATTGCAGTGGGGTTTATGTCCTTGTGCCCTGGCTTAATTCCAGCATGGGCAATCACATTCTATCTACCCAGACATCCTCTGTGTTTTCAAATGAATACCTACTCCATAGCCTTTTCTTGCTCAAAGCTGTTTAATAGTGCTGTTGCGTCCTGTTAAACAGATGGTATATTCTGTTTTAAAGATGGCTGGTTTTCTTTTTCACAGACAGTGATGATGTACAGGTTGCAAAGTGCTTTAGAATCTAATGGGGTAAAAGCGATTATATTTCAATCGATGACTTCAAGAAGTAATTTACTGTTGCATCTTGGGAGCTTAAATTTAGAGTTTTAAAGCGTCCGAGTCCTATGTGTAAGCAAACTAATATAGGATATGCAACTAATGCTGTCCTAAATAGGAGTCCTACACAGACACATAACCAAAACGTCCGAACAATTGGTCTCCTCTCATAGAGCTGATCTTGGAGCAGCTGTACCTTGTACCACATACTCCTTCTGGGAAAATTGCCATTTTAACAACAACCAAAAAAATATTAATGTTTACTTCCGTGGCCAGTCTGCATTGTTCCATTAATTGCCACAGAGAGAGACTAATTTCTGTCTACTCTAGACTGGGCCATTGTCCTTTATACAAGGGTATTATTTTCCTCTGTAAAAACTGTAGGCTAAGGAAGCTGGCCAACAGTGTGGAAAACACAAACCAAAAATTCCAAAGTTTTAAGTAGAAAAAGCAGCTGCTCCAGGAAAGGATAAACCCCATTTGTCCTCTTCAAGTCATTTTAACTATTGAATCCCATTGGCAGTTGTGTCATTTTTCACTATCTACTGCCGTATGTTCTTGCTATATATAGAAATCCCATAGTGTTGCATCTTGACTTGGTGTGATGCATAATGATTAGGTGGCAGCCAGGTTTATTTTGAAGTAAGCATTACGACACACTATTACTTTATGTCTGAGATGAGTTTTCTCTGCCTTTGAAAGAGAGGAGAATTAAACTGCAGTTTGCCATCTCATAACGAAAGAGTGGACAAATTACCCAGCTATGCCGTATTGGTTGGGATTGTTAGTTAAGAGTGACAACCAGGGCTATAATTTACATGCAGACTCTGGATTTAAACAAAGTCCCCAGCACTAAATCTTACATTGTAAGCTTTCTTTTGTATTTCTGACTCATTTTGTGCTGGGAATCATTTAACCATAGACTTTAACTGCTAATACAGTTCCATGAAATGCAAAGTATAAATCAAAATTACTGGATCATTCAAACTCTGTCTGAGTAGTTGTTTATATGGCATTTTTCTTCTACTGCTTTTCTAAGGCTACAGAGATGCCATAAAATTATGATATACTGTACACATCTCACTACCATCTTGGCAAACTGTTGCAAATAAAAAACAGCACGCTTAATTATTTTCTTAGTTATACAAAGCATAAACACTAATGATAATAAAAGACACTAAGAAAGGGCAGGTACAGTTTCATCAGATCATGTTGAATGATGAATAAGTGAAATATGTTATAATTAAAAGAAGAAAAAAAAAAATCTCAGAAATCCCTTTGTCTCCATCTGAGATTATCACAGTCTCCCCTCGAACAACACCTGAGAGAGACTGATATAGGAGGCGAGCTGGTGATCAGGATGGGGCATGGGAAGAGACAGGTCTGGGTGTGCTGCTTGTGTGGCAGGGCACTTAACCTCAGTACATGTTTTTATGAATTCAAAACAATTATCTACACCATCACCTCGCTCTGAGGTGCTGAATTAGTGCTTGTAGGCACGTTCTGCACTAGTTTAATCAGAAAAAGGAATTTCTACAGTGTTCAAACCCAGCCCGCCATCCTGGAAAGTGCATTTCTGAACCACTTTGCTTCGGAGACAGACCTTCTTAATGACATTCTCATTAAAAGTTTGTACTGCCAACACCACTTGCTTTCTCCTGCCAACTGCTTGCCTTCCTTGCAAGTGGCACCCTTTGGAGTTTATTTACATAAGCAACCAAATTTAATGAACAGCTAAGATCCCAGCAATGGGGAGCCTCTGAAGAACTGACCTCAGCCCTTCACTGAGGACAGAACCATTGCAGGTGCAGCTGACACCGCAGTGGGCTGTGGCAGGGTCTGCACAAACATCCCACACTGCTGCCCAAAAACTTTCTTTTTCCCAGTAATCTGCCTCCGCAGGTATGTCTCACGGTTTGCTATCACAGCTTTGCTCAGGTCTGAGAGCTCCCCATAAAAAGGTTTTTCTATTCCGAGCACCAAACCCCCTCCAGCAGCAGCCACAGCACTGCTCCGTGCAGAAGTGTCCAAGGGCCATCACCACGATCTGAGGACATGTCCCTCGTAATGCCTCTAATGGGATGGACGAAAGGAACATAGGTGTTTTCAGAGAGAAGTAACTCATGTTTAGAAGTAACTAATACTACTCAGTCTGGAACTGTAATCTGGCTGAAGTTCTGTGGCAAAAGAAAATGGAAGGGAAGGTACAATGGAAGCTACAAATCAAAGACCTCCCTATAAATCAGGCCGTTATATTCATTAAGCCCAAATTAGCACATTAAAATAAAGCAGCAGTTGATTAATATCCCTAAGTAACACTTAAAGTTGAGTGAGAACTTGATGTTAATATACTTGATATTACAGTGCATTAATAAAGAGAGTCTCCCTTTACCAGAGATGCTCTTGGAATTCAGCTCTCAAAAACAAACGATAGCAAGCAGAAACACATGGTAGAGAAGAATAAAGCTGTGTTCCACTTTGCACTGATGGCAGCAAGGAAACCATGAAGGAATCTTTCTTTGGGAGGAAAACATAAGCACTAGAAGAAGATGGGCAGTTGGGAGTCTTTAAGGGAAACCGTTCCCCATTCAGAGTACATCAGTTACTGCAGAAGTTGTACTGGGAACAGGTCCAGTTCCCGGAAAATTTGCTAGACACAAGGGTGAGCCAGCAAAGACACTGGAGGGGTGAACACCTTGGAAATGGAACTGGGGAGTCCAGACATGGGAACTTTTAATCTGAATCAGGCAGATTTCCAGGTGTGGAGCCCCAAAGCTGCCAAACTCTGCATGGGAGCTTGTGGGAACGAGCACACACAAGACACCCTGAAAGAACTACTGCTGCTGCTCCAGGGAAGGGCTTTTGTCAATTGGCTACATAGGAATGATGGAGAAGGCACTGGTATTTTTTAGATCTCATCTGAGGATACCAATCGTAAGTATTTTTTAAGTGGGAAAGAACAGAAGGCATTCTGTAAGGCTTTCAGATACTTGCTTAAAGTTTTTTAGCTAATATTGCTAATTTTTTACCAACCATTGACATTCGCCCATCTGAAGACACTGATATACTTCTAAGCCCAAAATGTATCACAAGATCAACTTCAATAAGACAAACCATTTAATTTTATATAGTTATCCCTCTATTGAACTCAATAGAGCATAATTTCTAAGACAGCACCTAGTACTGAATAAATAGACTGTTGTAGCAATGCATATATTGGGAAACAAAGATGTAAAAGTAATTTAGGATAATTGAGCAACACACATGGTTATTAGGGATACTGGACCTGATTCTCTGGCAGTGTAAGAGAACTAACAAGAGTAAGTTACATGAATGGCTGCTTTACACTACACTGGCTGCATGGAGCAGCCTAGAGCAAAAATGAAAATTCAGACCAATGTCATCATTAGTTTGGAATTTCTGCCTTTTACTTCTTATATAGATTTCACAGTGCCAGTATTCTTCCTGCCGGCATGTTGGGTAAATTAGAGTGACAAAACTCAGTATGGAAATTAAGATCATTAACATATTAATCAAACCGTCAATATTATAAAAATTAGCATGAGCCTGCCAAATAATCATCTTACTAATGACTTAAGGCCATGCCTTTTGTCAATTAGCACTGCAGCCTGCTCCGCTGCCCCTTGCCCACTTCCAGATGTCGTGAATGACTAGACTGCTTCACTGTGGCAAAGACGATCTTGTTATTTTTGTGTGATGATTACTTTGGTATTTCATTGTTTTGTTTTCTAATGAAAACTCTGTTCCTTAATGATATTGAATTGATAATTAGTACAATGGAGAAATCTTGAATTTCAGTTTTCCAAGTCCAGATTCTTAATCATGCCCATGAAGGTTCTTCCAATTTCCCAAACGTTATATGCTCCGTGTATATACTTCATTGCAGTCATCACATACATGCAGACTTCTTTTTTCTGAAAAGAGCTTTTCCAGAAGTTTGTGGGTGTCAAAGTTCAATATAATCAGCATTTTCAAATTAATTTTGACATTTCTCTGAAAGTTATAATTTCAAAATTTCTGACTGACCTATAGTTACCAAAACAAAACTTCCAGTAAGAAAATGTGACTGTGTGGGAAACTTTGGCAGTGATTCTAACAGAAGATGATCATTCAGCACTTCCAGTAACAGTACAGTAAAACTTTTTCTTGTAAAATGGGTACTAGCAAATTTGAAGCAACTTTTAGTTTATAAAGGGAAATTGAAGGATTACCATGTGCTTCTCTGTCATTGCTATTTACTTGCTTATTCATGAGATGGTTTTACAAGTGGGGCAAAAAGTTATTCATTACAACAGCACAAACACTGATTCAGCATTTGCATGCCCAGCTCCTGACCTAGCGATGTCTGTCTTTACTTTTACGGCTCAGCTATGAGCTTTGAAAACAGGGGTTTCGACTGGAGACTGACAAACCACAGTAAGGATGGCACAGTACTAAGTACATATTCTTTACTCTATCACTGACATTTCCTCCAATGAGACAAGGTCATGCAATTAATGAATGGCAAAGCAAAGCCATGAAAAATGGATATTAATGAAGTGTAACTCTGAGTAATAATGCCATAAGCAGCCTCTGATAACAAACACATTCTCCTAATAACATCTTCAATTATCTTCATTAACGTCTGTCCATGGCAAGATGTGCAGTCTAGCCCTTCAGGACCAGGGACCCAGCAGATTTGGAACAAAGTGCTTCCTCCAGCTTATTCAGGAAAGTGCTTACTGATGGATAGCTTAAATGATAATAATATACATTTATCATAAATTTTTCAGTAGCATATGCCTTCATGTCATCGAGAACTTGAAATCTGAATAAGATTGCTTGCATTACTCAGGAGATAGGAAACACTGCCTGTGAAGTATGTGCAGTCCCGCTTCTTTCGTTAATGATATTGCCAGTTTTGCTAACAATGGCCTGGGTCCATCACAGTGCTCTTCTCCCTGCCAGGCACTGGAGTTCAGTTCAGGTCCAGTTGCTTCTGGTGAACATGTACATCACATCACATTCCTGCTCTTCCTTTTCAGAACGAGCTCTGAGCTTCTCAAAGGTGCCAGACAGCAGTTCTAAGAAATTAAATCCTTTATTCAGAATCTAGCTCAGCATGGCACTGGCATTGTCCTCAAATTGGCTCTCAGGTATTTCAGTCATATTTTGGAAAGGAAAATTTCCAAGGACCGGAGAGGTTATAAGTCCGCAAACCCTGGTGAGGCTTGCAACAAAGAAGGAATAATTAGTGCTTTTTGTAAAAGCTTCTTCTAGGATATGGCTGTTGTCTCTATTCCAAGCATGAAAGTGAGACTAGAATTCCTGATAATACTTTGAACCATTTACTGTGAGTGAAAGATACTGAAGTACCAACAATCTATTCTCCTCTCAAGAACAGCTCTAGGCCATTTATGGCTTACTCAGGATGATATGAAAGACAGAACCGATTATTTTGTGTATTTGCTAACATTTGTTTCAGTTCTAGATTTTTCTTGACTTGAACTTATGGGTTAGGACATTTTGAATGCAGGGAGCGAATGTTAGCTTTGAAAATAGCCAGTAAGGGACTTCCTAGGACTCTTTGCTATTTTTCTATTTCATTGCTGTGCATACAAAACCCAAAGAATTTTAATGTTTACAAATTCCATTTAAAACCGTGTAAAATCAAGTCCAAGTATGAAGGAAGGGAAACTACGCAAGCACTTTTCTTACAAAATTTGCTTGAAATCCTGTGTAATGGGAAGGAAAATCTGAAAGAGATTTTCATGTCATCACTGAAGCCCTGCCTAGATATTTTTATAGTAATTTAAATTTAATAAAGTCATCATCTGTAAATTTGCTCTACTCTCCTTTGAATTGGAAAACATTTAGTCTCAACCCCTGCAGCCTTATTGTGATCATACAGAAATGCTAATGAGGTTATGTCTCAATCTAGTCCTCCCTGGTGCAAACAGAGTGAGTGAGTCTCTTCAACTCAGGAACCTCATTTATCTTCTGCGAGTTATTCCGTTGTTATTATTACTACTACTATTTGCCAGAGCAGCGACAGCTGAGAAGGAAGGTGGAGAGGAGAAAGGAATAGTGCTTTCATGGCAAGGGAGTTATTGGTAGAGTTTCATTAAAGTTTACCCACATACTGAGCCTACAGTAACAATAATTAAAGACGTTAAGTACAGTAAAGGTGGAAAATAACAGGGCACCAATAAATTAGAAGGCTTTGTCGGTGGAAGGGGTGAACCCTACATTTAGGCCAGATCAGAGGAAGATGTGAGCAATTAACACAAGTAATCATAGCTTTAAGGGATAAAGATTTAAGGACCTAGCTATAGTAGGGGAGATAGAAGGAAAACTAAGTAGAACATAATACAAATGGATAGATGCTTGGTCATTGGCTACAGCTCCTTCCTTTGAACCATATTTATGCATATAATAATGTACACCTTTCACCTTATAACTCATAGCACCTACTGATCTAAGTCACACAGCTCAGCACACCTCCAACAGTCAGGAGGTGCTGCAGATAGCCTGAGCAGACAAGAAATGCAGCTTGCCTGAGGCTGCCCAGACCCACGGGCATTCCCACACCTCCCAGCTTAATTCAGGAGCTCTCAGTAAAGTTTTTCAGCCTGCACTGTGAGGAACAAAACATTGACAATTTTGTGGAAAACCCCAACCAAGTAACAAAAAAGCAAAGAAAGGTATGTGCAGGCATCCATCAGCGTCTTGGGTTTTGTTTTGGGTTGGTGGTTTTGTGGGTTTTTGGGGTTTTTCTTTTTTGAAAAAACAAGAAAAACATTCTTAGCATGTTTCTGTGGTTAGTTATCCTTTTCATTAACTATATTACATAAGCTTTTGATGCATGGAAACATTTTTCTTCTGAAATTTTACTTCTGCAGACTGTAATGCACACAAACCACAATTGTAATAATGTGCAGCAGACCAGCTCACTGCTAAAATGACAGCCTTGAAACTGAAACCTTGTTAGCACAGCCATGCTACAAATTGCTCAGTGTAAGGCTCCAGAATAAGGTCTGATCCTTGCCAGAGAGACATTACAATATGAAAAACAGCAGAAGAGAAAGCAGTAGTTTTATGGGTAGAGAAAGAAAGGGCAAAATAAGTAATTTCACAGTAATTCCGCTGAAGTGCGTTATCCACATGCCTCTATTGTTCCGTAAGAGGCAGCTTTTAAACTTGACCAGATTCAACCTCTACTGAAATGTTTGCATACGAAGAAAAGAAATGGTAGAAGTATTTTATGTGGTGTGAAACTCCAGCCCTTCTGATCCCAGCTCGCCATCACACCAGCAGTACTGATACTGGCAACATCTCCGCATACATGCAAGCTGCAGCCCCCCACAGTGCAGCATGCAGGTGCACGCTGGTACCCACATGCTGCCCGGGCATCCTGGCTGCATGTGCACAAGGAGCGGGGATATCGGGAATGTCTAGGCTCGCCCCAAATATTTCGCAGCAGCAGGATTCAGGTCCCTGAGCTACAGGCTGCCTTCAGCCCACTCGCATCCGTCCAGAGGGACGGCAGCGAGCAGCATGGACAGCCCACAGGGACCCAGAGCTCATGGGGGAAGGTGGCACAATTCCTGGGGGCAGCTCTGCTTCGAGGGGTGAGGAAATCTGCTGTGGCCATGATAAAGAACAGTTCTGCAGAAGCTGTCATGATCCCTGCCACCCCTGAAGCCCAGGCAGCTGTCAAGCCCCTGCTGCGATGCCCTCCTGCAGCTCCTGAAAGGGTTATTTATCGAGATGCAGTAGAACAGAAGAGTACAAGGTGTGAGGGACTGGATGTCGGCTCCCTAAGCCAGACTGCCTTACCGGCTTTGCAAAGGCATTTCCACAGAATAAGGAACAAAAGGATTAGGAAAAGGTGTGAATAATGCACTTCTACCCCATCTATCCCCGCTCGCTGTAACAGATTGGTAAAATAACTTCATCCACCAGTTTATTAACAGCTTGCCCTCTCTTGTATCTCACCTCCATAATGAGATAGAGCAGATATGATGGATTACATTTTGCCTCCTGCTTCCATCCCGAATGAATTATCATTTCGCTCTTCTCGCAGTCTTGTGGTCTGGCTGCCTACAGCCCATTAATTGTTGGGGAGTAGGAGGGGGAGGATGAAGCTATGTGATGTAAAAGGTAAAGGTCCCACTGAGAAAGTAGTTTTCATTTTCAGACTAGAAGATACAAAAATAAAAGAATGAGGAGATTCAGTCTCTTATATTTCATCTGGCAGTACTAAGAAAACAAAACAGAAAAAATCCTGTTGCAGGGAGTATCTGAGCATGCAGCATTTGCTAGCGAAATGCTCGCTCTCAGTGGTTGAGGGCTCAGAGCCCAGAGTCAATCACCATGAGCCAGGCTATTTTCCCTCCCCCCGTGCCACCTCTCCCCCTCTCTGCCCCGACCAAAATGCCTTATTCTGCAGCTCTGCCCCAGTAAAAGCCCTCAGAGAGCCAAGTATTCCCAGAGCCATAATTCTTGCCCTGCTTTGACAAGTACTTTATACCATCTCTCCTCATAAGAGCATAGGAGTTTTACTCATGCATCAGAACAGATAATCTAAAATGTAACATACACACTTTTATGCATCTTTCTTAAGCAAACGCCTGAATAACAGAAATCAGAGTTTTCTCAAGCATATTGAAGGCTTCAACTGTTTTAGCTGTATTAGAAAAATCAAGATGCTTCAAGATTACTGATGTATCACAATGCCACTAAATATCTGGTTTCTTTTCCACAGAAATAAGCTACTTCCAGACCCAAATCATTATCTCATCAGTCCTGATACTTCAAGGAAATAACACTCACGGTTCTTGCCCTGGCCACTGGTTAAAAAATAATTTAAAAATTGCTAAGGATGATAATACAGACCTGTGCTGGAACTCAAGTAATTTTGGGTGCCCTATTTTGTACAGCTACTGTTGGTCTGAAACATGGTCTGAAACTGGAGCATAACCAAGTACTCGCCAACAGAATCCAGCTCTGAGCATTTTATCTTTGTTGTATTTCAGCAGTAAGTTTGCTTAATTATATGTTGGGTAAAGACATGACAATTGCCTTTTCACTTTAAAGTCAGTTTAGCACTATGAAAATTCATGAAGCAAAAATTAATAAGCTTCATGCAGCTTCAGCACTGACCTCTAATTTTTTCTCTGTCTTTGCCAAGAATTTGTTACAGGTTCTGCTACCAAGAACTGATTCTTCCCTACAACCAGGAAAAAGCGGAGAACTCACTGCATCTTGTAGCAGCAAAAGTCTTTTACCCATCAGCACTGCAGTCTTAACAGCTCACTAATATTTTCTCCTCACACAATCGTTCCATACAGGGTTTGTTTTAAAGCATATTTTAGTCTAATGTGAATGACAGGTCCAGCCACCATTACCAAAATACTGTAAGTGAGTATCTGAGGGGTGATGGATTCTCGATGGCAACTGCATCTAAGTGGGCAAATTAAATCATAAAACAATTTGAACTTCTGATAAACTTGATGAGTCACTCACTACAAACTAAGGTAAAAGAGAGGAGAGGAGAGGCTGACTTAGCAGCTCCTCAGACACCTTTAATTTCCATCTTCAGAATTTCATGCTGTGGTGAGAATATGAAAGATATTGATTTAGCTCATACCTACGATGCAGGACAAGATCTAAATTTTATTATTTCAGTTACCCAATGTTCTATGCAGTAAGACAAATTAAAAACAACAGAAAAGCCTGCCCCTATGGAAGGTAATCTTTATCACAGACACTGCAGTAACACCTGAAGGCTCCAGCTGACCCAGTGCCATACGTATACAGTGCCTGCTGGGCACATATGCACCTAGTGCCTATAGGAATAGGCTTAGCGCTCACTCTGAAAGTTCTGACAAGCAAGATAAACACACACTGCAGAAGTGGGTTGACCTCTTTTTTGGGGTATGTTTTTTTCCAGACTATAACCTGAGCTCTGACCTTCTGCTGTTTAGGTCAGTTATCAAGGACTCCTCTGCTGGCATGATGTTGCCTTTCTGCTGAGCCCACCTTCCCCTCGGCTGTGCCACCCTCTCCCACAGGACACACAGCCATCACCACCACACACCAAACACCCCGCGCTCGCCCAGCACAGCCGTTGCGAGCGACACCACCTTCTGCACCACTCGCCTCCCGAGCCGCCGCCACGCCGGGCCCGGTGCTGCTCCTCACTGATGCCGAACTCCCTGCTGCTAGATATCAGATGATTTTGAATGTCACAAACCCAGCTTTGTAGCCAGGGCTTTGGCTTATGAGGATTAAAGCTTAAACACTCAGTTCCTACGTTCTGTGTCTAATAATCCTGTAATAATACCTCCCTAAGACTCAGAAGAGAAAAGAAAATAAAGGGGTAAAAACAAAACAAAAGAAAAAAAATATTTTTGTGGTAAGTTCCTGAAAAACATGGGTGGGCTGGAAAGTCTGCTCCAAACTCGCCCCCAGGAGAAGAGCATGGGATGAAACAAGAACAGAGGAACTCTGAAAAGACAAGGAACCGACTTTGACAGATGGATGTAAATGTGCCTTTCAGTGCAGGAGAACAGTTGATTCTAAGGCATGAAATCAAATTAGTGCATCTGCAGCTGCCTATGTGTCATCCACCTTCATATTTTACACACTAAAGACATTTTTTAACCTCATGTTAGCTACACTTTTTTTTTAATATTACACTCCAAGATTTGCAAAATGGTATTGGCAGGTATTAAAATGAAAGCTGAAGCAAGGGTGCAATCTGTCTCGTTTTCTATTGTAACATGACAGAAATCTTTTTTGGACTCATTTACTATCAGGTAGGAGAAGACTTGGAAAAAATAAAATCCCAGCCTCAACTTCATCAAAAAATGCTAAACTCTTCAAAAACTGTAAGCAAGTAGTTCTGCATTTCTTGATGAAGTTGAGGCTAGTTGGTCCTCCAGCTCTCTTACCTCCCCCCACAGCTTCTCGTCAGCCTGCCACACACGCACCCAAAAGCCTCCACCACCAAGCCTTAGCAGAGCTGGCACTTGGACATGTTCCCCAAGGACGTGAAAGTGCTTAGTGACAGACCTGAGTGAATGGAGACAATTTTAGCAAAAGTGTTGGAACGGTTCAGGGCACATTTCACAGGAAAAGGTCTTGACACTGCCCCGAGAGCTGCGCATTGCCAGGGAAGCAGCAGATAAAGGTACAAACCCAAACTACTCATCAGACTTACTGAAGAAAAGTCCCTATGTCTGCCAGTTTTCTAAGCCCACGCTCAGGGCGGTGAGAAAGGAAGCCCAGGAGCAAAGCAGAGTCATGAGGAACAAACTGGTCACAACTGGTCTCCCCATCACCCACAGAGCCTCTCACACCTTGTCCAGTGTCACCCCTCCGGGCAGGTTTTATGACTTTACAATTACAGCATTTTGCAAGACTTGGGGTGAAAGACATTCATGCCCTGAGACATGTCCTACCAGCACAGTACAGAGGGATCTCTTGCAGAGAATCAAAGCCCACAACAAGTTTTGGAATATCTCTGTTGCTTTTCTCTAAGCTGGCTGGGTTGATGAACTCCCTCTTTTTTCATTCCAGTGTGACCAGAGGACCAATGCAGGATCATATGTCCATACATGCAGAAAAAATATTTTCCTTGTTAAAGACCAATTAAAGTTGTTATTAGATGTCCATATATAACGTAGCTGTATTACATTATGGCCATCTGGAAGTTAAATGATAAATAATTTAAAAATTAGTATTTTAAAATAAGAGTCTCTTTTGCAGTCTTGAAAACTTTCATACTCAGTGCTTTTAACTTACAAGTTACTTGGTATTTCAAAAGTTGGGAACAATGCAGACAGCACAGATGACTAAAAATTTGTTGTTTGATTTTCAACATAAACATTATTGTACTACACTTCAGCTTTCCATGAGCAATGATTACATTACAGAATACCTGCCTACAGCCCTCTGAATTGATCAAAATAAAAAGCTGAACTAGTACAGTTTTTATAACCAATTCCTGAGGGTTTGGTCCAATTCACTACAGGATAAAATTAAACAGAGATTGATTTATGTAGAAGGAACTGTAGTTGCAAGGTTGGTGAATTGTATATACTGCAAGTGGGAATGGCTATTGCCTGAACACAAATCAAATTAATTGTAACAGAAAGGGGAAGACAAAAGGTACAACTTTTTTCCTGTTTTCTTTCCAGTGCAAATACCAGACTAATCTGTAAGACAAAAAAACCACACACACACCCCCCCAAAAAAAAAAAAAAAAAACCAAATACAGAAAGGGTGATTGTTTTCTTGTAACACAATGAGACAGCAAAACAAAATGAGGGTTTCACAAGTCCTAATCATTTTATTCCCATCCCTGATGCTTCATTTGTCATCCCCTGTATAGCAGAAAGTCAAGACTTAATATGTTACCAAGTGAAGAATTTTATCAAATAAAAAGACCTGACTGCTAGATCCTGCACTGGAATGATTTCTTCATGCCTCCCTTAAGAACAAGAACTCATCTCTGCTGAGTGATTCAGAAAAAAAAATAAAATAGCTTTTGCTACCTGCCATGGAGGATGAATCTGATCATTTGGGGTTTTTTTCTATCATTTCCTCTGGTAGAGGATGGGATAACAAACTTTTCCAAAAGGTGCCTCAGAACCCAGAGATACAAATGTGGGTGAACAAGAAGGTGCAAGAGAAAAGCTAGCCTTGCACTTGAGCTGCGTGGGCAGCTATGCACGGAGCCCTGCCTGGGAACCTCTGCTCTCAGCTTCAGACCATTCTGTGGGAGTGTAGCACGGGACAAAGCATACGTGTAGATAAGAACTTGCCCATGTGTAGACCGGTTACCTATGTACGTATTTATCTATGCTATAAATTTATAAGTGATACAGCCAGGACAGGTGCACTTCACACAAATGGGAAGACTGTGCAGCCGCACAAAGCTGTGTGTTTTGTTGCAGGATGCTCCGAGATGACACTGCAGCATCTAAAGACCATTACTCAGGACAGAAGGTATTAGCTTTGGGGGAGGCTCTCTGGGCACTCTTCTAACTTGTAAAGGCCTCTGAACAGTCAAAATAAAAACCCAGGAAGAAAGTCATTAAAAGTTTTATCAGCCAACTACTCGGAGCTCACACATTACTAACACTGCATCCTAACCCATCCTGAAAAATCAGGGCCCAAATTATTGTCTATTTTTATCGTAGGGGAAACCCCAGTTGGGCACCAAGAACCCTCTATGCAGAGCAAGTTACTACTCCAAAGACTTCATAACTGAAATAATTTCATCATTATGTTTCCTACGTGAACTGCTGCAGCTTCACTAGTGATACTGCTTGAGCACCAGTAAAAAAATGTAGTAGGAAATTTCTGCATTAAGACGTGATCCAAAAGCAGCTCTATTTATGTAGATCTTTCTTCTCTGACTCAGCAATACAACTGATGAATAATACCACTTGCAAAGCGCCTCTATCAAGCCTTTAGCCTACTGCAGTACTGGATTAGTTTCCCCCACCCCACTTTCCTTTTCCTTGAAAACCTAGTGATGTCTCTGTCATGTTACCATTTAAAATCCCCTGTTCTTACATGCATGTTACATTTGTGATGCCTGCTGTGGTTGCACACTGAAAGCAAAGTGCCAAACAATGCAGGGAGAAGGAGGGGAAATCAAAGCATTTTAGAAATCTTAAGCTTGGCAAAAGCTGTGTATAATTTTGCTTAGGCTGCAAGTTGGCTTGAGAAAACACTATCAAAGCACCATCTTTTCCAATTGCTTGAGCTTTACTTTATTTTTACTGTTTATTGTAGATCCCAGACTGACAGCTCTGAAAACTGTATTTTCCATTTATGCAAGAATAAGAAGGAACAACTCAGCAACAGCACGGGCATTTGATATATCTTTCCCTAATAATGAACCCAAACTGTTGACCTGGGAGCATCACCTACAAGGATTGTGACCCCATAGTCCACTCCTGCCCTTCATTTTCTTCAAACTCACTACTTGGAGGTGTTTGTAAGAGACAGCCAGAACTATAAATTCACAGTCCAGTAATGAACAATTGATGAAAATTTCACAACCAATCTGCTCAAAGTCCACGAGGCTGCATACAAATGAAAACAGAATACAATAAACACTTAAGTCTCTTGGAAGACCAAGTCCTCCAAAAAGCCACTGCTCTAGCTATAAAAGCTCCTTTAATGTAAATCCACAGTGCACAGGTATTTGTTGCATTCCAACGCCAATGTAAAATTCTCGTTTGGGTTGATTTTACAGCGCTCTGACTTCATTCACTAGTAGCAGAGAGACCTTTATTGTATTCCTGAAGAGGATGAAGATAAGGCTGGAAAACGCATCACTGCTCTGTGATCCTGTGTCTGCAGTTGGACCATCCCCCTGTTTACCAGCAGGTCCAACGGAAGTGTTTGAAATTGCCAGTGTTCTTAATTCATAGGCTAAAGCAGAAAACTGCTATTTCCATAGCAATCTTTTAAAATAAAAACTCTTTTACCTGTAAATCTGTTGGTATAAGTGATTTCTGCGGGTTCATCCCTGGTGGTAGATGAGATGTTCTCAGAACACATCGCTTCCTGATATCCGGATACAAATTACAGGAGCTGTACTTCCTGAAATCAGCATTAAAAAGTTGAAAATGCATTAGGTTTGGGAGTAAGCTTGGCTGTCAGTATAATATTTCTATTATACCAGCTATCCAATTGGAAAAAAACCAGCTCATCCTCACATATGATAAAAATAAGCAGATAAGTTTACTGCTATGACTTTGCAAACTTTTGACACTTGCGGTATTTACATGCCATACACAGTTTATTATAAGCTAGCAATTAAAACTCTTTCTTTTCCTACATCAAATAAAGTCAGTTTTGGTACCCGTGACATGGAAGGCTGTGAGCACTGCCTGGCCGAGTGACAGAGGTGCAGCTTCTGGCTTCCAAACCACCCAGGCCTCTCCCCTCCACTCCAATTTGCCATTTGGCCCATAGTCTCCCTGTAGGCTTTGCCAGAAACCTTCACTCCTCATTTACCTGCCCCTTTTGCATGCCTGAAAAAACCCTTTCTGTTGAGCTGATTGTGTTGGGGGTTTGCACAGCTCACTCGCACTGAAATGCCACCACCCCTCCTGCTCCTCGTGGGCGTTGTGACTCACGCAGCGCAAAGTGGGTTGAAAAACAATCTGAAAAGTAGATGGACCTTTTTGATCTGCTGCCTTGTGATGTGCTGTCAAAGAGTGAATGCTCCTTGAAACACGTAAACACGTGGTAATACTGATGCAGCAAGCTTTTGATGCAGCTCTGTCTGCACTTAAAGCAAGTCCTCCATTTGGATTAAAACACACCCACGCTATGGAAAGCCTCATAACCAGCTCTTGGGTTCATACACCAGCTAGAAACTGGCTCTATTCCCCTCTGGATTGAAGGGCAGGACTAAGGACAAAGTGAATGAATTTCTTAAGTCACATTGGTGCAGCCAGGTGAACTGACAGGACTCTGGGGCAGCGGGAAGAGCAATGGCACAGCAACAGTGAAGTGTTTCAGTCTGTCCACAGCATCCTGGAAAAACCCCTGCTAAAATCCTGCACGTGCTCTCTATTAGCCACCGTATTTCTGCTCGTGTTTGACTTCAACATAGTTCTGGTCTATGCACTGTTGCAAGCAGAACTTGTTTCTGATTTCAAATCCTAGGATGCATCAGATAATTTGTATTTACTTGGGTTCTCAGATCTGGGAAGTGTTTTAGGACGCCACATGACAAGAAGCTGCCAATAAGCACCTTTGTTAGTTTTAATGATTATTGCAACTAAATTACTGTAATCATCTAACTTCCCACAGCAAAACTAACCTCTTAAAAACCACACGAACAGATTGGTTCACCGCAGAAACGCACAGATACAGCGCATGCAGGACCACACAGTAAGCGCAGGGAAAACCTGTCCTAAGAAAAAGCAGGAACCCATTTCATGACAGTTTCTGCTTTTTTCCGGCAGTAGCTATGGAAAGACAAGAAGAAACTGAGATTTTGGCTTCAATTTTTGAGTGACACACGGGACGGCAGGCGGAAGGGGTGCAGCGGCGCGCGGGCGCTGGGCGGTCCCCGAGCCCCCTCTAGCGCGGCGGCGGAGGCCGGAGACGGTGGCTGCGCAGCCGCCGCCTCTTCGTTCGTTCGTTCCTTGGCTCGTACCCGGTTAGAACGATGGCTGTGCAGCTGTGGTATTATCTGTGGCTACGGGGGGCGGGGGGGGGATACAATTTACAGGGAGTTCAGCGGCAGCTAGCTTGCACGGTGTGTAGGGCCGTGCACGGCCGAGCCCAGCATCGGGACCTCTTGCTGTCCAACGCTCCGAGAAATCGGACAGAGGTCTTTACCGTCATTATATAGGCTAAATCTCATTTGGAAAGACTGCAGAGAGAAGCGTAAAGATTCCACCAGTCTTGGTAAACAAGCTCATATCCCTAATTTTCCAACGCAGTTCATCTGTCAGGCTAGACATTTAGCTCTGCAGTCCAAAGGCAGGTTAATCAAACATGCTTAAAAATGTAAATGAAATGCTGCACTGAATAATACTTGTAGATACACTGATCTGAATGTTATCAAATGAAAGGAATGACTTTAAGACCCAGACATGTTCCTGTTATCAGATCACACTTTCATATTCTTGTGAAACTGAGGGGGTTTTTTGAGCCCCAGTAAATTATATTCAGCTCAAAATCCCTTTGAGCCACAGCATATCTGCAACAGAATATAACCGCAGTTTAAGGGCTTAACTGAGGAAACAATTGGGTATGGCTCAAACTTATCAAGTATCTATCAATTCTACCAATAAAGAATGAAATGCAAAAATAAAATTACTATAAAAATAACTAGGGAAATTTTGTCTTCTTGGGGAGACCAGTGCTCTTCCCCTGGAAGCCTCTCCACAAGACATCTTCCCTGAGATACTTCCCATATCCTCCCTGTCAAGTCAAACAAGCACCTCACCTGCTGCACCCCTGAGTAATTCAGACTGCTGCCTCCCTAATTTCTCTAACAAGACAGTCAGCAGCAGAGACCCCTACCCCTCATCACAGGTGTGGGGGCTGCAGTCCTTGTGCACTCCACAACCTTCACAACAGTTGCTGAACCCCCACATCTTAATGTCAATCAAGACACTCCCAAAAGAAGGCAGAGGCACTATGTGCAAGGACAGCAGGGCAATGGTTCCATACTGTCAGCTCTTGAATTCATGGAGTAGCAATAAGAAATCATCCTAGACTTCGGCTCTTCACTTTTAGGACTCTTTTTGTGGCCCACAAGGGCAAGGGATGTAACAGCCAGCACTCCTGCAACTAGTGAAAGATGCCTTAAGAGGGCTGTCTAACCAAAAAACTTGTCTGTGCATTTCTAGTAGAGCTAATAAAATAAACGTTAGCTCTCCCTGAAAACCTTTTCTTCCTCAGGACTTTCTCAGAGACTCTTCAGCTGAGAAGAGCTGGTCCCAAGAGTGTTCTCCATCACTGTCCTCATCACAGTGCATGCAAAAACCTCACCATGAACTCAGACAAACTGTCCTTTTGATTTGTGAGGCTCACAAAAGGATCAAGGCTTCAAGCTGCTGAAAAGATGAGGATCAGGTTATGATTTCTCCTCTTATTTTGCTGCTGGAAGAAAATATTTTATACTCCTCTAAGTCTCACATCCAATATTTTTTTTTTTAACCATTATGCCAATGAATAACAGTTTCTTACAGACACCTGAGACCCCCAGAGGTCATTGGGATAAATGACTTGTGCAGCCACAGCTCTGTCATCTTCTCCTCTCTATCTTTTCCCCGTATTTTTATGGCAATTTACTTGGTACCTGTTGTCTACATACTAAAATGTAACCCCTCAGCAGCAGAAGCTTAGTGCTTTAACAGCCCACAACAAGGCCCTGACCTAAGCCCCAAGACACGACTGCACTAAACTCACACCATCACCAGGAAGAAAGCAAGTATTTCTGCATCTGAAATGGGTTTTGAGTGCTGCACCTTCCACCACAGCCAAACCCCATCACATTGACCTTGCGGCAAACAAAACAGAGCTTAGGAGCAAAGACACAGACAGAACACATTATCAGTTGCTGACCTCCCAAAGTCCAGACAGGGCTAGTCATCTCTTCTCATGGTCCATACAAGTGCACACACTTAGTAGCTGTCACTCAGCAGCCTTAGATCTAAACTGCAGGGCAACTCCATTACACTGAACAATATTAACGTTGGTATCTTCGTGTCACAGCATATCATCAGGTCTAAAAATAAGCTGCCCTGTAACCAGTCATGTGTTGGCTTATCATCGAAGGAGGGCCTAAATATCACAGTGCCAGAGATCCCCTCCAGGGCTTGGAGAAGCATGAACAGTTGTCTGAAGATAACCACGAGGACACAGATGCCAAATCTGCAATTTAGAGTTGTTCCTCAGCCAGATTCTCAGGTCTCTGGTGTCTGGGGTTTATTTCCAGCAGGGTTTTATGGGAATAATAAAGACCCAGACCTGCCTTCTGTACTTGGAAGCATTCATTTTCTGGAATATCCATTGGTTTCAGTTGCTACAGAGGTCACATCCTTACTTGTATAACTTGCATCAGCTATACAAGCCAGCACAGAAGATGGCCACATACCTTCGTGAACAAGGTAGTCTGTAATGCTGGGATTTGTTTGACACTTCACCATAGGGAGCTGAAGAGGACTTTTCCCTTCTGTTCCCATTTGTTGCAGACACCTTCCATTCACATGTCATGTGGAAGGTTACAGTGTTCAGAGTCTATGTCCATAAATAAGAAGTCAAAAAAGGAGAAAGGAAAGGGTGATGGAGTACAAACTATGAGACATTGCCGAGATGGTTAAGTGTTTTGTTTTTTTTTTTCCCTTCTTTCTTTCTTTTTTTAACAGTTCTGTATAGTGCAAATGTGAAAAAACCACCCACAGCAATATGGGTTAAAGAACATTTGTCAATAAGAAAGAGAATAAAAGCAGGCACTAAAACAACAGAAATAATGACTCTACTTTCCAGATTCTAAAATGTCTGGTGCCGCAGGCAGTTATCTGAAAAACTCTTCTTCAGCACAGAACCTCACTGTTTCACCTCAAATAGTTGTAGTTAACAAATATTCTGTGTGTGTGTATGTGTATGAGAGCCACTGACAGACAGCCTATAGCTATATGGAGAGATGGAACTGCCAAGAGGGAATAGAAGCAAAAGCAAAAAGAAATATTAGAGCAATATATCCTGGGCCTGGAAAAAAATATTTTCTCTTTCTTTGTCTTTCCCATCATGTCTTGGGGAGCTGCAATCTTGAACAACACCTAAACTACTGCCATGTGCAGGGAACACCACAGAAATTGCCTCCTCCACAAGAATTGTCTCATCACACTCAGAAGTCACCATCCAACCTGACCATCTTTATCTTCTGGAGCACACAATACAATGAGATTTTTGTCAGTGGTCTTCATTGAACTGCTGTGCCAGTCACTACATATCTTCCACGAGAGGAGATCAGCAGGAGAAATGGAAAGATGTTACCACACTTCTGAGAAAAGGCACATCCAACTGGGATTACTGCAGTCTTTTCCTCTCCTCTTGTTGCTTATGATTTTGCCACATTGCCTAAGCCAAGCAGTCCAGCTAAAGCTCTGAACTCCATCTGTGTGTTTTAACTGTGATGGTTACAAAACCAGATCATCAATATTTAAAGAATAACTGTTTCACAGCATGCTTCCAGATGTTCTTGCTTTCATTATTGCCTTATTACTTAAAAAGTCAACAGTATGTGATATATTAAATATATAATCTACTCTGACACTCATCTACATGCTGTTGTCTGGTGGGAGTATCCTACAAGAGACAAGTACATCATTTTTTGCACAGTTACCGAAATGAAATTTGCGTTTAAGAGCTGCCAGAATGCAACAAGTAAATATCCTCAGGCTGAAGCGAATCCCTCTGGCCACAAACAAGGTACATGCGAGGCAGTGGTAGGGCCAGCCTGTTGCTCTGAGCAGCGGTCTCCTTGTAACGGGCAGTCCACAGGGGATTTGAGCCAAGCACCACCACCTGGAGGAATCACTCTGTTGATGCTGACACTTTTTATTTACTGCTATAAATGCTGCTTTTCCGTCCAGTTTCAAGCCACAGAGAAAGCAACTATCAGCAAAAAAGATATCCTAAAGCAGAGCTCAACTCCTTCAGTGCTCAGAGATGCTCCCGCCTGCTTGTCCAGGGGGATCTCTGCTGCTGGTGAGTATCAGAGGCCTCTAGAGGACATCAGTGATGCCTTATTAGCAGTTAATTTTATTCTAGAACCCAAGAACTCCTGCGCCCCTCAAATACTTCCTGAACAAAAATGCACCGTACAGTTCAGCCAGCTGAGTAACAGCTTATATTTTCCCTATACCTCTGGGAGGAAAACTACCTCGCATTTTTCCCCAACAGAGAGAGGTGACTCCAGAGAGAGAATTCCCTGCCCTGGTGGAAACACTCTTGGATTTCGAGTTTTGTCTCTCCCACCCAACTACAGCATTTCCTGCAGAAGTGTTTTGCCAACTGTGCCAGCGAGGAAAAAAACAGGGGAGTGGAGTGCTTGCCTATAGCCACCTACATTATTTGGGTAATTAGATTTCTATCCCTGTATCCCTCAGTCTGGCTAGTCACCCTAGCATAAAAAGGTA
Organism: Sagittarius serpentarius; assembly: GCA_034782735.1. Lineage (NCBI taxonomy): Eukaryota > Metazoa > Chordata > Aves > Accipitriformes > Sagittariidae > Sagittarius > Sagittarius serpentarius. Next base: position 1,643,291 of record JAVKLA010000052.1, on the reverse strand, counting down.
TAGTAAAAAACCATTTATTTCCCTCCATTTGGATTTCCCTTGTCTGAACCACATGAATATCTGTATAAGCCTGCATTTGATTACAAAATTGCTTTGTATTCCATTTAAGACTGTTTCATCTGTTATCCAGGGATGTAGGAGGACTCAGAGTTGTGTTACCTTCTAGTCCCTGCCAATAATGTCATAATTCGATATAGAAACTATGCATACTATTATATTCTAATTTGATATTTAAAACATGGTTTCGCAGACAGCTGACTCCTATTGATGCATTTATCTGATTTCTCTCTGCCTTTTTATTCTGAAAATACTCAGAGGGAGTATGTCATATCACATTTTCGTTACGCACACTGAATCTATATAACTTCCATTCTCTTTTTTTGTAGAGCTAAATAAATATATGAGCATATAAGAAAAGAAAGGAGAATGCCAAGACTGCAAATTGGGTAAAATTCAACCACATGCTACAGAGAGAACTCCTAGCACTCTAACCTTAGATACTTGACTTTGTCATCTTCAGTCCTGTCCCTTCTTTCTGCTCTTCCTATTCCAACTCCTTGTCTCCAGATTCCCTATCACTTCCATCTCAATCTACATAGGCCTCCCCAAACATCCTTGTCTCTTCTTCCACCTGTCTGTACTGCAGATTTCTGCTGCATCTAAGGAGCTAACAGGGAGATACACTGCCCTGGTGAAAGGCCTTTTGTGGGAATACTGGAGTATTTTAACAAAGAGACAAGAACAGTCTTCTACAGAATACTAAATATACCTACAGATGAGAACTCAGCTCGGGATGTTCCTGCTTCACACAAACAGACTTGCCATGGCTGGTGTAAATTGGAATTTATTTCACTGAAAACACTGCAAATACTTAATATTAAGGATTAGGCTATGGAACAGTTGGACAGAAAGCTGGGAGACTGCTGCTCACAATGGATCAATATTTATAAAGAAGTGATATAAACTGATGAGGAAAGGCGAGTGGCGCTGCTGCAGCAAGCCTGTCCACCCAGCAGAAGTGACACAAACTGACAAGGGAGGTGAAGCCAGCCACTGACATAATGAAAACTACAGCATAAAAGCAATACCAATTCAGTTGATGAAGCAGTTTGCCGGAGGAAAAAGAAAAACAACCATCAAGTTCAAGAATAGGAGGCCAACTGCATGCAAAGGGAGAAGGGAACAGAGGAGGATCAACAAAAAAATCAGAGCAACAAACTGGCAGGGCGGCAGGAGTGAGCATGGTGAGCAACTGGGCAGGTAAAGCTCCCTTGATCTTGGAGAATAAGCAAAACTCTGTTCTTGGAAAGAGTATTTCTGCCGCTTCTAATTGCTCCCGCATGGGTAGCTGCCCTAATTCAATTAATTTTTTATTTCTAATGAACTCTGGTGAAGAGAGCTCAGTTATGAAACCAACAGTATCATGGAATAATTGTGAGCCCGTCTGAAGCAACCACATCCCCCCAGACAGGGAACGCTGTGAGCAAGCTGGAAAATTTTGTCTTCAATGTATCAATAAAAAAAAGTTACTTAGAATTAATAAAGTCTCTCATGTACTTTTGGAGTATCTTCATACAAAATGTAAATGATCAAGTAGCGGCCACACAGCTTTTTGGAAAGCTTCAGCACTCTGAAGAATAGTTCACTTTTATATCACCCATCGCTATTATTTGAACAGTCATCTCTCCCCTGTCACTGGATATGACTTTTCTTTCAAGAACACTAAATTTTTGTTTATTTTATAAATTCAGCGTGCATTAGAGCCCACCATATGAACTCCAGGAAGATAAAGAGTCATTTAAGATCACAGAGAAAGAAGGTTACAAATGGTTTCAATTAAAGCTACACAAACCCCTGGATTCCCTGGATTACGTTTTCCACATTTCAATATTTGTCCATGATGTGCACACAAACAGCCCTCCAAAGAATCCTGCCCTCAGTAATTTTCCCTTTTCTTAATCCTGATGTACAAAGCCTGGTCACCTGGGATATTAAGAGGATCTCATAAAGACAATCCAACTTCATATTGATTCTGTTTCCCAGATCCATAAAATTTGTTGCCTTAGGAAACACAAGAGTGAAGAAAAAAAAACCCGCATGGTTTAATTTAAATACCACTTCCAGCAAAAGGAAAAAAAACACAAATGGGGAAAAAAAGCAGAGGATGACACTTGTTTGCTAAGACTGTGCTATGTGAAACACGCAATATAAACTGACAAGGGAAGGAAATGATCATTGTTTGAATAACATCAATATCAATGCAGACACATATGAATCTGGCAAGGGACACAGAAGATCCAAACTCTGAGTAACACTGATGTACCAGTAAATATTATTCAGACAGTGAGGGGGAAGGGAAGAGGAGCAGAGCCTAGCTGAGACTGGAGACACGCTGGGAGAGACTGGGAATAATATTTGCTCCAAGTTACTATGGGGAAGTAAATGTGCAAATCTAAATAAGGCCTTCACAGCTTCTCTTTCTCACATCCCCCCAGCCCCCTTCTTTTTTCTATCTGGACCATCACAGTTATAGATCACAGTTAATTGGTGTTCCAGGTATTTTCTGCTATTGTTTAGGTGTAATTAATCCTGTCTCAGAAGAGGGAGGTCAACACTGCTCAGCTATGGAGCTGAGCTGGTGCTTTGGAAGATGTGACAAGGCAACCCACTGCACCTTACAAGCACAACATAACCCTGCTCCACACAGTCCTACAGACACAAGCCAGTATGAAAACAAAACTGGGGAGAAGGAGAAATTATATGCAGCAACGAGTACTCCAACCTTTGCCTTTTATTCTGGTATCAGTGCAAAAAAAGGATGGTAATCCTACACTGGATTATCTGGGAGGCTTTTCTTTCAAAAGATGTTTGACTATCTTCCCCTTTAAGAAGTTTGGGGATAAACTTGTAAAGCTTTCTCCTGCCTTTTTTTTTTTTTTTTTTTTTGTGACAAACGACTTCATTTTGTCCTCATTTCTTGCCAGCAGAGCCACCCTCGCTTTCCTGAGACATCCTGCGTTTTGCGGGATGCAGCATTTGCCAGACATGCCGTGCGCTGTCCAAGCCAGCGCCGCACCCCGCAGCAGAGGGGAGCCCGCTGGGGCAGGCGCTGCCCTCGGGTACCACGGCTTTAGCAGATCAGCCCTTCCACCCAGGTACAAGCGTGGCAGCAAACCTCAACTACAACCAAAAGTTGTGGCCACAACTTTTAATTCAAAATACTTAGGGTTGACATTTGAAGAGGTAACATGACAATTCATTGTGCTAAATCAATTACTGATTATCAATATAGCACTTAGTGATGTATAATTAGTATGTAAAAGATATATTTAGCTGTAGATTATACTAGTAATAAGGGCTACATGAGCAATAGCTGTATAATTACATTTTATGAATACAGGAAACCTTTGAGGAATGCTCTGTGATTTAATTGACATTTAACAAGATAACTACAGCAAGTTAATTAGAAATTATATGCTAAAAATATGAATTAACTTTTAAATAATATTTTAGCTTGCTGCAATATAACTATAGTAGCTCGTTATATGCCAGTGAAACACCTAAATGAAATAGTTCTTTCAAATACCGTCTTCCTAATTCATTTCCCACAAACTAAAGCCTGTATTATCAGCTTCTCATTCTGAATCCTTTTTGGTATAAAGAGGCTGAGTTGATCAGCTTAGTGAAAGACTGATTTTGATGGTCCTTTCATACTTTTTAAAAATGAGATTTCTCTTACATTTCTATCAGCATCCAGAGAAAAGATTTCAGTTCAGCTATGCTTTCAGCTTTGAACCCAGAACAAAAATGCAAAGTAAGGCACTGACAAGCATTTAGACTCCCTGCAAGGTGATACATCAGGGATTCTGACAGTGCTAATACAGCCAGAAATTTGGAGAATAAAACAACTCTGAACTGGTTCTGATATGGATGGGTGTAATCACAAAAGAAAATATAATAGCAGGTTCTTAGCACAGCTACGTTATTTTTAGATCTAGGTAGGGTAGTGCAAAGATGATGGAAATCTGGCTTAAAATTAAGTTTGCTATAGATTCTCAGGGGAGCTGTAGAACCAATGCACAGACACAGGCCTTTTGCACCTGCCTCCAGCATGCTAGATGAATGCTATTTCCATAGCTGAAGCACCCAGCAGCCCTGGGTGATCAGAAGGACTTGTGAAAGGTAGCAAGGACTTGCAAGTTAGGCTCCAAGATGAGTGTCACGAGATCTAAAGTCTCCACAGTTAAGCCACTGATATTTTTTATTATTTTGCATAAGACTCCACATCTGCACATCATTTTGGAGTTTGGGTTTTTTTATGACTCCCTACCCTACCATGCCTTGCCCATAAGTCACCTAGAGCTCAACTCTTCTCCACTGAGAATTTTGCAGCCCCCAAGCTACGCAAAACCCTAATCTCTGGCTGGTTAATCTGGCTGCATGGAGAGGGAATTAAGTTATTCAGAGGAGCAAATGGACTACCATTACTAAGAGAAAACAGTGCAATTTCTCCTGCCTCTTGCTCAGTATGTCCCAGCAGACTCCAAGGTCTCTCTTGCAATTTCTTTCTGCCAGTATGCCCTCGTTAGCATTCTGGACCAGATACTCCAGATTATGCATACACAGAGCATACATGATTTAGTGTCCCTGCTCTTGAAAATGTTCCTTACTTCAATATATCACAGGAGGAAATGGAGAAAACAAGATGATAAAGCCGTGAGGGATGGGCAAGATGACCTGATCTGCACCTGAGATTTCAGGACTGTGCAGTTAATGTAAATCGGGGGGTTGTTTTTAAACTGTGAAAGCCAGGCACAAGCAGAACACTTTGAACAAGAGATACACCAACTCTAGTCTCGGCCCAAGGCCTGACTTTACATCTGATTAAAAGTTAAGAAAAGCTTTAAAAATAAGCAAAACCCAAAAGTCAAATTATCCCTGACCTTCCCTCTTAATCCAGAAAGGGCAGGAGAGCAGAGTGCCAAAGACTTACACTCAAAGAGTCATTTATTTTCCCGGTTATAAACCGTGCCTAATGATCATGAAAGCACAGGAGAAGAGACAGACGAAACAGGAAAAATGCATCAGAAAAACAGAGCATTTCTGGAAGACAGAAGTCTGAGTAAAGCTTACCTTTGCACTGCTTTTGCACAGACTGTGGTTTTTTTCTGATGAAGCCATATCCCTGATAGCTTCTGATGAAGCCCAGGTTGCTGGTTACAGAGTTTCTGCTCTAACAGTTTTTCCCTCCGTGAGTGCTAGCCACCATAGTTAAAATAGATAAATCATAAAAAAACAAAGTAATGATCACAGCCCTTACTGCAGCTAATACCAAACCCTCCAGCAAGCAGAGGCATGGCCCAGGTTGTGGGGGTTTATCTGCTCCCTGGACCCAGGTGACGGCCTCCTTGCTAATTTGCTGCAGCTGTGTCTTCAGCACAACTTTAGGAATCCAGCTGTCATTAAAGAGGAGAGTAGGTACAGTCCTTGCTGCAGAGGGGGAGGATCTATCTAGACAGCAGGGGAGGATCTATCTACCGTTTCTTCCCAAAACTCTCCCTCAAGAGTAATGATGGATCCTTTCAGGACAATGGGGTTTTCTCCTAAGACCTGTGAGGGAGCTTTGGATGCATTGCTAAGCTTCTCTGTGAAAAGTATTTTAAAGAAGACAAAGTACATGTTTATACGCATTCCTCTTTTTACTTTCACTTGGTCAGTAGGTTAGTCAAGATTGATTTTTCTGCATGAGAGGGAGAGGCCTAAGGTTAAAAGATAAAAGGGTAGATTCCTTTTAAAATGTAATTTAGATTTTTCTGGTATTAGCTCCAGTATCAGCACAAAATCACTTCAATTTTCCAGGAGCACCTGAGACCCATTGTACAGCTGCATGCAAGCAGGAAAGACCTCCTCTGGCAAATGGAACAGCCGAGGACCGCGACGCCTGCTGTACCTGCCCCACACAGGGTCTCCTGCCTGGGGACTCTGAGCTTGCGCTCTCTAAACATCTGCCAAACAAGAGAGATTAGTGACAAAAGTTCTGCTGGGGAATTTGGCTTTGGTTAATTTGTTTATTTTTGCTGTAGTCGGTGCAGATTTAGAACTGAAATCTTCAGAGCACATCTTTAAAAAACCTCCCCAGTCCCCTGCAGGTGAAGTCAGTGCTAAATGACCAGTTAATCACTGGTAGGTCTCAAAGAGGTCCGTGATCCAGACTAGAGAAAGATGCACAATGAGTAGTGCTGATGCTGTACTTCCTTATCATCCACATGGTGCTGTGAAACGTCAGGACTCTCTCGCAAGTCCATGCTTTCATAAACTATCTATTGACTCCTTCCAGCTCTTTCATGGCAGCTTCTGATCATTTGAATTCTCAGAGAGTTGAAAACAGAGGATGACCTGGAGCTGCCCAATGTTCCAGGCCTGCCATCAGAGGAAACCGCCCTGCTGCCACAGCAACCCTAGCACGAGGACTGCGCTCCTCAGGAGCAACGGCACTGCTCGTCCCAGAGAGAGGACAGAGGGACACATCCTCTGCTGTTGAGAAAAAAAAAGCAAAGCTTAGAATCATAGAAAGGATTTCAGATGACAAAGCTGCTGCTAATAATAACGATAAGTAAGGGATGAAAGAGGCTGATAATATGTCACTGCCATCACAGTTAAGAGTTAGGGCTCGACCTTCAGTTTGAGTTCCAGTTTGAGGACTTCCTTATCCAAACTTCTTCTCATGACCACTCTTGCCGGAGAGCAGAAGATCAGAGTTCCTCACTTGGAGCAAACATGGGTTAGCTACCTGGAGGTTTCATTTTGTTGAAAACAGCATCTTTGTACGACATGTCACAGTGGGCTGGGTAGGAATGGCTGGATTATTCACCAAGAATAATTGAGCTGATACATTTCAGCATTTTTCTTTGAATAAATTATTTGCAAATAAACATTTTCATTATTCGAACATCTCTGATGTTCCATTAGCATTCAGTGAATTATTTATTCAGCAGCTTTTCCCATCAATCACTGAATAAATTATTCGCAAATAAATTATTCTACCAGCTTTTCCTTTAAAGATGTCCCTTTGAGAACAATAGCTTCCCAGAATAGCAAACAGGCAAAGGGAGCAATTTAAAAGGCCTGATTCTCATCTCAGTTGTCTTGGTAGAAATCCGGAGGATTATCCTGGCCTTTTTCTGTAAGTCAGCTCAGATTGTGGTACGAGGCTGCTCCACTCTGCCGAAGCTAGCACAAAAACGTTCAGTGCTCTCAGAACCAAGACTTTGCCTATATCGTAATAGGCAGGTTCATTTCCAGCTCAAGAAATTGAGCTGGATTCAAGTGACCTCTAACCAAACCGACAGCTCAGCTCCCATAAGTGTCCAGGGAGAGACAGGCATTGTAGCACTACCCCAGATATCTCTTTCTCCCTCCTAGTCAGCCAGGCAGCTCCATTACCGCACCTTCTTATGCATAATGCATTCAAATCTCGTCAGTACACCAAGCCCCAGTGTAAGTCTTGTTTGTGTCTGGGCCAAGGAGGATGAAAGCCTCTTAGAACTAAATGAAGGCTACATTTATGCCAATTTTAAGGAATAATTGAGGTGCAGCACAGGGGAATTTGCTTAACTCCTCTGTCCTTCTAACAAGAAAGAGCCTCTTTTGTTAGGCAGCACAAAAAGTCACCCTCATTAAAACAAGCCATCTTTATCGAAACCACATGGAGGATTTATCGTCTCACCCATATGTTGGTGCCTTTCAGAGAGATGCAGAAAAAAAAACTAGGGGGAGACTGAGTATGGAGCCCTCATTTCAAGAGGCCTAATTATCAAAGCACCATGATCCTCATGTTGATATCGATCATGGCAACACGCGCAAGGTTGTGCCAGAGTTCTAATAACACCAACCCTACCTGGGTCGCCTAGTAGTATCACTGCAATAAATAATTGCTAATTTGCACAAAATGAACAAATGAGACACAATGTAATTGTATGAGAGGGGACAACCGAACAATAACATTAAGATATATAATTGACTTAATATCAGACGCTCTTCCCCCAGTGAACCTTTCTTCATCCTCCGAGTAATTGTGTAATGACATTTATGTGTAATAGACTTGTGACATTATAAATGACACTTATGTCAGGACTGTCAGGCTGTGACAGCCTCAGAGACAGCTCCAGTGAGAAATTAATCACTTCTGAGGCTTGAAAGTTGCTCATTTATCGCTGCCAAATAAGATCTTGCAAAAACAAGATCTTGCAATGAAATGTAAGCTCCCATCCACCTCACTCTCCAAGATGTGTTTTCTCCCTACAGAAAATCTTCCTGGGGACGATGCGGTAATGGTCCCTCACTAACAGCAGCACTCTGCATGGTCAGCCTTTTCTGACTTTCTTCTACTCGAAGAACACAACCAGAGCTGTTATCTTCTCCATTTCTTCTCCTCTCAACATCACAGCACCTTTTTACCAGCTCTTTATAGCGTACATACCTCTTTAAAAATAAATGTATTTAAATGTGTTATATATGCATATATTAGCATCTACATGTTTCACATTTCCAGGACTGCAGGTTGTGAAAGGGTTAAATTATTTGTTGGGGAGAAGAGGACATTTTGAAATGTACTGTACATAATGAATACAAAAAAGAAAACCTTCTCCAGAGCAGTGTAGGGGCTATTATTAGACTATCAAACTGTCATTTTTCAAAGCATTTCAATTGTCACAATTTTTTCTAATGGCTTCTAAAGCATTATCTAATGCCTGGGCCAAAAAAAAGAAGAGGATCAAAGCACACTGAAAAGCACTAGTTAGACTATGACAAATAAGTGTTTGCAGCCTAAACTCTTCCTATCCCATTTGACTTCAAAAATATTTGTGAACTTCAAACCAAGATGGCTTTAATTGTATACTGTTTTTTAAAGATACAAGTGTCCTTATGATTTTCCTTTTTTTTTTTTTTTTGATAATATAGAAACATGCTAAGGAAAAGGATGACGTGGTTGTAGTCCTTCAGCATTGTTGTTCTAGCTGCCATAACTGACACACCACAGTGGAGGTCCTACGGACAAGCAGGGAGATATGGGAGGTTCCAAAAGAAAACCAAAAAGGTGGTGGTGGATGAGGATGGAAGTGGCTGGAGAACAGAGGAGCAAATAAAACAAGAATATATAGTGGATGATGCAGGGAGTCTCCTGCTATAGTCTATGAACCAAGAACGTTTGTGTTCAGTATTAGGTGGAATACATGGTCTGGGTGGGTCTGAAGCACCTGGGAACTGCAGCGAGCTAGTGGTGATTGTCACCAGCACAGAGGAAGTGCTTTTCCTTCTGATAATATGGTACCCTCCTCCACTACAATGTCAAGAGACACAGAAAAGATATTCCAGCCATCGCTGTGAATCTCCCTCCTCCTTTACTCTTCCGAGACCATGATCTTGCCTTCTTGTTCTCTATTTTCAAACAAATTAGTGAACTTCTTATGAGCCTGTACAGAAGGAAATAAAAAAGATTAAAATGGTTGGAGTCATGTACAAGCTGCCTACAGAAATAAGGAGGGGTTGCCATTTCAGATAATTTTGATCCATCAAACTTGTCATCTTTACAATCCTTGTGCTTTAAGTGAGGTCTTTAGGAAAAGGTTAACCCTCCCCGTCATGCTCAGAGGAAGTCAGTGCAGAACTGGGGGTTGAGGTTAGGGCAGCAGCTCCTTCCTGCACACTACTACAGTCTTGTTGGGCAGGCAGCATCAGATGCCTTTTTCCTTTGCAAGTATCACAAGAGAGTGGTAAAGAATCACAAGATCAGCTTTCCACCAGCATTGTACAGAAGTGCAACAATTGTCCTTTCCCTAAATTTTTATGTGTGCACACATGTAATTACAGTCATGAAAGTACACATAATCACAAATGTGTTAATGGCCATCTCCCCACAGGACTAGAAAATGAAAGCATTTCAGTTTTTCCTTAAAGTTATTGCCTGGATTGTAACTACAATCGTCTTTTCAGAGAGAGGAGACGATGCTCACATCCCTCTGGCAGAACCTCATCGTGGGAGCTCACAACTGGCCACAACTTTCTGACACAGAAACCACACCAGTCAGAGCAGGATCCTCTGCCCCACCTCTGCATAAACCGAAGGAGCCCGCAGAAGATGTGCAAACGTCCTGCAACATGGATGTCTCTCGGTGCAAGATCCAGTCAGCCCCTGCATACATGGTGCTCCACTCTCCACCCTCCCATCACAGCCAGCTCATGGGATACGGGGTCACTCATGCAGAGACTCGTTATCTTTCTCTCTGTTGCCTTCCAGCCTCCATTAGGAATGCCTACCCGCAGCATCAGGGGCTTTGTCCTCCTCCTCGGACTTTGCTCCCCCCCCACCTCACGTTCCCCCCAATGCCCCACCGCACCATGCAAGCTCCCGAGCAGGCAGAAGGGCCGGGAAGGCAGCTCGCTGCCGTTCTTGGACACTCCAGGCACCAGGGGCCGTGAAAGGCTTCACCTGCAATCCCTCTCCTAATATGCACGTAAGATTAGGCTCCTAATGTAACGTATATTTTTTTTCAGCCCCAATGACAATGGAATTTACAAACTGATTCAGCTTAACCGAGTGTGACTGCAATAGGCTAATTCCACATTCCTAATTAAATTACTTTATTTTCTAGGTAGAGGTTTATGTGCAGAGGTGAAGAGTAATGATATGAGCAAGCCACAGAATCACATGGACATGTTAGACCCGAGACTCCTGTCTAGATGGCAAAATGTTATTCTATTTACGTCTTTTTTAAATGTCACAGTATTTTCCTGTGTTTAATCTAGGGCTTGTTTATGCATAGAGTCATTCTCAGAAGAGGAAGTGGGAGCTATTCAAAGGGAAAACTACAGACCTGACTGCAGAAAGGAAGTAATAAGTATCTGGATTTTCTCAAAACCACCACTTCCTATGTACAAAAATACTGCTTTAAAAACAGCAATTTATTGCTGCTAGATGACTTAGGAAGTTATTGAACAGTGGTACAGAATTGATGGCAGGGATAGGAACATGAGTCCTGAGGCTGGTCTCTCTGCCTATAACCACAAGCTGCCTCTGCTGGGAAGAGAGCCCAGATTCCCCGTCTGCCATCCACCTCCAGAAAGCCACACTGCAAACTCAGTCGACTTTTTTGCTGATGTTTTCCTCAGTGATCAAGTGCCTGGAATCCAGTGTTGCATTATGGATGTTCAGAGGCAAAATATAGATTGCAGGCTTAGAGATTTTTCTGAAACCATAAACAAAAAGGGAAGAAATGCAAGAACTGGACATATAACTTCATGGCCTGTGAAACTGAATTGCCTTTTACAGGTCCTTACCTTTGGATGGACAGTGAGAAGGTTTGTCATCTTATGGGAGACAAGTATTAAAACCTACCAGCGAAAGAGAAGATACTGTGCTGTCTGATTAAAAGTGCATATTCCCCATGAGCTCAGGGAGTCTGGATTTCAGAGCTAGCTCTTTCGTATTTTGTCTCCACTGAAGAGGTCCAAGAAGTTGCAGACACATTGTAATTTCAACAGGAATGTGCCTTGCTTTGTAGATCACCAGCACTACAGAGTCATAAATACATCATGGCAAGGAGCAAAAATCCACATCCTAAAGCACTAGAGCGAGCGAGAAAACAGGCCAGTGGAAGGAAAAACTTTGAACTGATCTGAAAGTGTTGCATATCCCTCCAGCGCTGTTCAAACCCAATCTCTTTTCTTAATGCAAATTTTTCTCCGCATTGGCCTCTCAGGTATTGACAGTGAACCCATCTTACATGGAAGAATGTGGATTTTGCAGGAGAAAAACAATGTAGTTTGATGGAACTGGTACTACGGATAAAGTAAGAAAGACAGAAGCCATACTTTATCACCTAATAGGTTCTTCAAAAGTTGCAAGTAAGTTACGTACCCAAATTCTGTCTTATTTCAGTCAGGAGCTGAGGTCCTAATTCGATCACATGAATAAAAGACCAACACATCCCATCCCACGTGCCCTCTCAGACTGTAGTTAAATTACCTAGAAAGATGAATGACGTGGATATAAAGGCTGGCAAGTGATGGTGAATCTGCTCTGTTCCCTTAGGAATTTACTCCAGAGGTCTGTTCTCCTCATTTAAACAGTGTGTCTTATTTCCAAGTTAATCTTTTCTAACTTTACTATTCAGACATTAGATTTCACAGCATCTACTTCCATTGCATTAAAAGAGCTTTAAAACCTGCCTGTCTCACTCTTACTTTGCCCTTTGGACTTGATAGAGGAGTGAAGGGCTATTCAACATCAGAGATTTCGACACTGACATTTTAGAGAAGGCACAGCCAAACCGAGCCAAAAATGATGTCTCTGTTGAAGTCAGCTGTGTTTCTGAACTCTTCTATGAGAGTAAGGAAGTTGGAACCAAGCTTTTAAAAGCCCTAGGGATAAAACATATAGCCCTCAAGTTACATATTTAATGATCACCGAAGTAATTCAGAAAAGGAGGTTGTCACCACATTTCAGCTCTAGTGTATTTAGTCTGTCCTTTTGTAGCTGCTGTTTCATATTTCCAATCATTCTGGCTACCTTCTTTGTAGCACTTGATTCCAATAAATTGATTTTGATGATGTACTGAGATTTAGGGAGATATTTCATTACACTGACTTGAGATCAAACTTAGGAAGACAAAACTGAACCTTTACGAATCCTGCAATCTCATTTAGACGATCAGTTATTTTGTTTATCTACTTAAGCACACTAATGGAAGCCAAGTAGGGTAGCACAAAAAAACCAAGGCACTTAAGCCTGTGTGCAGTTTGTAGGTGTAGCTGAAACAGAATTTTTCAGCTGGGGCAGGTGGGGAAGAGTATGTATTTAAAACAGTATCTAAAACAGAACATAAGAATAGTCACAACAAGCTTCTCCAGATGCCCCAAGCATCACAAAAATGCAGCATCACAGTAGAATAATAAGCATCTTTTCATGTAAAAAAGCATACACCTTAACTTTAGCCACAAAGGGCCGTATCACAAAGACACAAATCTAAAGATGCAGATATGTATTTAGTGGAAAGTACAAAAGCATCTGAGCAGAGCAGGTACCCAGTTCTCATGCAAAGCCCCTGCCCTTTCCAGAGCTTGAAAATTCAATACTTTTAAGATTCTGGCTGTAGTTCTTAAGTGCTGAGAAAGGAAAAGTAGTAATCGGCATAAATGAGATTGGCTTTCAGAAGCCCAAATCACAAGGTAAAAAGAGGAATGGGTTGCAGGTTTGAACAAGGGATGCAAGAGGCTGACTCTGTGGATGCTGCAAGTGACTGGACCCCCTGGGCTCTGGCAGAGCTTGGCTGCGAGGGGTCACCCCAGCAGCTCTGTGTCACTTGCAGAGTGCTCCCTTTGCACCACACCAGGGCTGTGCTGCCTGTGGTCTGGACAAGCAGGAGGAGAAGGAAAAGTGCCTCTTCTCAAACTCAGCAGCTGTCAAAAAAGGTGGGAAAAGCACAGCAGGGAATTACAAGTGCAGCAAGCCCACAGTGGGGTGCTCATAATGTACCATGGCTGCAAGAAGCGAGTCTCCATGGACTACCCATTACATGTCTGGGCTGGGACTCGCTGTGCTCTAATTCTGTGTCTTCCCCCAACAGCTTCTACCAGGCAGTGCCAGGGAAAGGTGACCCATAAAGGCTAATGCTCTCATTTACCCCAAAGCTGCTCCACCCTACAATGAATGTGCAAGGCACTTCAAAAAACCACGGATTTTACCAAAATAGTAACTGGGGACAAGACCCAAAATAGAATGAGTTCTGTGCCTTAGTGTCTGTTCCTGTGTGAAGATGTTTGTTCCTGTTACTATTTGTAGCTGGAATTTTCAGAAATGTCCAAAAGATGCAGGCACCCAAAGTGTATCAGAAATTGAGTTAACCTATTTACATGTTTTAAAACTCATAGCCATAATCATCATTATCATTATATAGTACTGTTATTACTAACAATAACAAGAATAATAATTATTACTGCTCTTAGTTACTATTATTATTATTACTACTACTACTTCTACTACTTCCTGTAGTATTAGGGATCAATTCAGCTAGGAGACAAATGAGCATCAGGCTAGGGAGGTAAATGGCAAGGTTAAGACAGAAAGTGAATGCTAGAATAAACAATCCTATTCCTTTTTTTTGGCAGCAAATGATAAAAGATATCCAGCTGTCCTAGCTCCAAGGAGGGGCATTAATATATCACCTGATACAGTTGAAAAGCTTACAAAAATCTGGTTATATTTTTTAATCATCTTGCATTTTAGACCTTTAAAGTACAAATATGGATTTCAAACATATCAGGGGAACAAATTAACTTAGAAAAATGGCCGTACTTTCCAAGGTTGCACCTGCCATGAAATTGCTCCAAGTTTGCATTTTCCCGTAGTCTCTAGTGTGTCATTACAGCAGATTGATTGCCCTCCTCTCCCCGGCAACTCCCCCATTAGAGGGTTATTGTATGGAAATTAATGGGAGGCTAGAAACATTTCTTTTGCAGCTGCAGTAGTAGAAGTCAGTTTTGATTAAGCACTCGAAACCCAGCAGACTGGGGTGATCTCTTTGCTTTAGTTCCCTCTTTTATTATCACTGGTGTCAAGTTTTGTTACTTTAGCCATTCCCCTGGTACTCCCACTGCATCCCTGTGTAATAATAGGGGTTATTTTTTTATGTGTACGTCTATTTATTTTAAATATGTACAGACTGATTCTCATTGGTGCAAAGTCCCTTTACACCACCCTTTACACAGCTGCAGGAATCATTTATGCTCATTTTAAAGGCCTGTTTACGCTGGTTGAGTGGAGTAAGGAAGCACCGAGGTAAATGAGTATCAGGAGCGTGGATATATCTGTTCAATTACCCTAACAGTAGTTATATCTGATGTCACATTTAATGTGTACCTGCTCTGCCTCTTATTCATCTTGCTGTTTCCTACCTGCCCAGTTTGATCCAGGTCCCACTGTCAGCTGGCAAATAACAGACATACAAAGTGGCTCTTTTTTAAAAGCCATATATTAATCAAAGCCATGATGGAAGAGAGGTTCTAAGATACTTGTAAAATGCATGACCAGACACAGTGCTCAGAGGACAGCATTCCACTTCTTCTATTGTCCCGGCAGTTTTCCTTGCAAACAATGAACTCAGTGCGTATAAAAACATAGGGAGGGAAGTTCCTTCTAAACTGATCCCACCACCAATCACGCAATAATTGAAAAAAATGAAACTTCACACTGTGTCAGCTAGAATTAGTCTTGGAGTTTGAAAAGGAAGCTGGAGTCATTTCAACTGTTGGTTGCACTGAGTCACTGAGAGCAGCACAGGGCAGAAGCAGGGAGAGCTCCAGTGCTCACACGTCCCCAGTCCCTTCCTTGCAGCTCCCTGCATGCGGCCTTCAGCAGAGCAGTGATATTTGCCCCTGGATGGAGTACACATACCTATAGAAGGTGGGTTTACATCCTGCCTGCAAGGTTGCACAACAGCTGTTACAGGTTTCTCTTGACTTTGCTGCTGTTTAAAACCCAGAGAGACCTCGAGTTTGGGGAAGGTTCTTGCGATGCATCCCTTACTGCAACACAAGAACACGTTTGGTTTAGCAAAATGTGGCACTTTCTTGGTCAAGAGGCATAGATGGCTTTGGATGTTGGAAATGGCTCTGTATGTTTTTATGCATACACAAAAAGCTTATTGACCAGACTGCCTACCTGCTGTTCACAATTCAGTTTTCACTTCAGTTATAATTTATAGCAAGTTTCAGAGGAGGAAATTTGTCTTCATTTCCCCCCCAACACAAAGTACCTAAATTATATGCCATCCACTGATGAAAAGAAGCCAAATTAGGCTTTTGAGAACAAAACACAAAGCAATGGCCAGCAAGACCAATCCTCACAAACGCCGAAGTGCTGTACGCCAGGAGTCCCTGCAGCAACACACGAGTGCCAGGTATGTTCAGAGCTCAGCAGATGAGGCTCAAACAGCAAGCAAGCTGAAAGGTGTGGCAAGGACCATTGCTTGGAGAACTGATTAAGTGGCACCTTTGGGGGGAAGAGGAAAAGAAAAACCTTTAAAGGATTATTTATAGGGCTCATAAAGGTGCCTTTTGAATATCCATCAATCAAACAGTGAGTTAAAAAGTCTGCTCAGCACACAGGAGAGTAGGAGTAAAGAAAATTGGATACGGCGTACATCTGAGATGTGCAAGCTATCATCCATAATCTTCAGTGAACTGCTTCATATGTAAAGCACGGCAGTTTGGTGAACGTGATGTGAGCAGGATGGTGAAGTACTGAACAAACAGGTGCTTGGCTCAAAACTGATGTGGCGGTTTCTCTCACTGTCAAAGACAGGAAATGTCAGTACTAAGTTTTAACAACTTTGGTAGGAATAATGGAAGACAGGAAATAATCTACACAAGAAAGGAACTGAAGATATTTGGGTGCCAGCCAAAGGGCTGTAACCTGCCTTTAAGGAGCAAATAAAACCAGGAAGACAATAATAACAAAGCTATGGATGACTGCAGATAGAATAAAGGGTAATTGCTGGCTGAGCATATGGCCTGCTAAGGGAATAGACAGCGAGAGGAGATTCACAGACTGTTACAGAGCTTACGAAAGCTGTAGGTCAAGAGCAATGTGTTCATGATGATCACTGACTTTATGGCTGGTTCCTTCACATCGTCGCTATGGCAGGAATAAACTACTGATCCACAGCAAACATTTTTTTCTAGGACTCCATCTCTTTCTTTGTTCTGGTTTTGTAGTGGCATTTATAAGTGTAGTATTTCAATAAATTAAAGGAGCAGAGCAAGGCTCTTCACAGCTTCCCTTGTTACGGGGAGGCTTGCTTGGTCTGATTTAGAAAATAGAGAAGGCTGGGGTTTTTTGATAAGCAGAACCAAGAGGCAGAAGCTGATGTCTGAAATACAGTTCCACCACTGCACCACCCCCTGGTCGGGCAGCATTTGTGAGCAGTCGTTGTGTGGCTTATTCCAGCAAACAGCTACACGAGGCATGACTTTACATTTCCTTCTGATGTGACTTACACATTTAATGACAAAGTACTGTACTACAACTCCCCATTTATCTTATTAAATGGTCCCAGAACAGCTCTGAGAAATGTATTTAACATGAAGACATCTATTAATTAATAAGCACATTAGTCAGCAATCAATACTCAGTTGATGATATTGTTTAAATTATACATGTATAATAACGATATGTTTCTGCCTTCCTCATCTGTTTTAAGGCATATATTGAAAATGAGTAGTGCAGAACAGCTTTGCATTTTAAAAAGTTTGATTAAAATAATTTTGAAATAGACTAATCCTATGAACATATCATATTGCATAAAATTAGCCCTGAGCATAGTCAGTTTATCACCTCAGTCTCTTCAAAGTCCATTGATTAACCAGACACCAGGAGCAGTCTGTTCTCTTTACTGCATTAGTATTTTATTGTAGTGATACTGTTATCTGTTTCAAAATCCTGAGCAAGGCATTCCTAGCAATTACTTCCTCTTGGTCTGCATAAAATGTGCAGGTAATTCTCCAGCTGATCCCCTATTGCCATTTGTATTACTTGAAGATAACAGCCGCAACCTTAAACTGCAGATCCCTGTCCTCAGAAATGCTCTCAAACACGCACACTTGCATTAGCATCTACTTGACAGCCTCTACTGCACATCTTATATACAGACCAGTTCTATAGGGCACACCTTACTATTTCCCTGGCACTATTTTCCCTGGGAGACTGACGTGCTCCCAGACACAGAGTCATTTTGCAAGATGAGACCCCTGTGGCTCTTTGGGCCACTTGTGCTCACGCAGGTAACTCAGAGCTCAGGTAACTCTTTGGAGCAGCATGATTTGCTCTTCCTCCTGTCCCGAAGGTGCATTCCTCATACTCACATTCCTCCCTAAGTAATAACCAGAGAGCAGCTTTGGCCTAGCAGTAAACCCAGATTTCTTTGTGATACACACACACACTCAGGTATGCTTTCCTTCAGAAAATCCAATTACAAGATACATTTTGTTCTTGCATTTACCTTGAAATCACTTTCCTTTTTTGCACAGGTTGAATGAGCCCATCTAAAACCCCACAAAAGAATCAGTGCTCCTCTGTGCAATTTCTCCCCACACTGCCTGCGCAGCATCTCCTGCTCCCGGCAGGCAGTGCCTCCCACCCCGGCCATTCGCAAATGAACCTGCCAGGCCTGGCCCGGGCCGTGGGGTCGGGTTTGGGCAGAGCTCCTGTTCCTGGGTGCTGCCCCGGGGCGGATGCTGCCTCCGGGGAGCCCTGGCCAAACCCTGCCTTTCCTTGGCAAACCTCCTCCCTAGCCGTCGGTTTCACAAACCACCACCACGGCTGCCATTTTTGCATGTCCAGATGACACTAGCCTAAATTTTCTCCTAAGCAGGGCTGCCATAAATGGGAATAACTTAACAGAAGTGAAGAAGGTCAATGGAATTATTCTGGGGTTTTGTCAATATGCGTATTTGCTTCGATCCTGCTACTGTAGTTTAATAGAGCTTAAGTTCTCAGCCTGGACATTCTCGAAGTAGATTAAAAAGTATTTATTTTACGTTAAGAAGCAGCCTGCTTAGGTGTAAAGTTAATATATTGTAATATTTATTGCACTAATATTTATATTAATGTGTTTAAGTTATATTAAATTAATATAAGCCATTTACACAAGTAAATGTTCCTGGAAAGTTTTAACCGAATTGGCTGAAGCTCATTTACATAAGTGTACACAAGCCCTAGAGCCAATGGGTTTACTTTTAAATTATCACTCTGTGTAAGAACAGCATATGTCCTCTCTTCCTATACATGCAACTTAAAGTTACTATTTTTATTAGCATATCCATCAAAGAAAACTTTTGTCTGCTTTGCTTTCAGATGCTGAGGCCATTTTCCTCTCAATTTTGGCATACTATAGCTACATGACCTGCTGAATTATAGCAGTATTTTTTTGTTTTCTCATAATGACAATGGTATTTGTTTGTTTGCATCCTAGAAGCCACCCTCCAGAGCAAAAAATTATCTGAACTCAAAGATCTTTACCAGCTGAAGGAATTACAAATTACATAAGCACTCAGAACTTACTGTACATTAATAAAAGTCGTAGCAGGGGCAGAGGCCGATTTGATAGACCAAATTAAACGTGTTTCCTTGATCCATGAGGTAGGCAGAGGCAGTAGGGAGGAGGGGATGATGGAGATAGGGTCGTCCCGTTAGACAGCCCTCAGGACTGTCCTACCAGTGCCGTGCGTGAGAGGGTGCTCTGCTCTCACCTAACTCCTCTGCTCTTTCAGCAGCCGGGGTCCCCGGATTTACTTTTTGTCGCTCTCAGCTACGTCAGAGTAAAACTGAGGGACCCAGAGCCTGAAGCGGGTCCCAGAGCGTGGCTGAGGGGCACGTGGGAAATGCTGGGCGGCAGAGGTGACACCACGGGCAAGTAAATGCATTTCAGAAACAAGCACTGTAAAAAAAAAAAAGACGCCCGTCACTAGCCTGTGTAGTGCCTATGTCAGAAAATGAGTCTGAACTACCGGGCTGAGCCATAAGCCCTGAGTGCTCCCAGTTCATACTCTTGTCCCTTATCTTGTATATACATACAGATGTAGTATACTGAATCAGTTTCTCAGTGATGCATATCCAGAGCCAGTGAGCCTCACTCAAATGCTGAGATTTTTGTGGAAATATTTATTATTGTAAATACCAAATTCGTCTCCTATGGATGTGTTCCAGTGTTATTTATCTTTTAGCAACGCCTTTTGCCAGTAAACACCTTTGCTGTGATATTCTTGGTATATGGACTTCAACAGGGACACTAACCCAGCCAAACAGCTTAAAAGCTAAAATAAGCATTCACAGAAGTATTCATCCAGCTCTGCAATTATATTACTTCTGCTTTGCAATGAGGAGTAACCTTTGTGAGTATGACTGTCTATAAGCTACAGGGACTAAGTGAAGCTCTCCTAGCCAGAGGAAGCCAGGCGAAGCTTGTGTGGTTCCAGGTGGTTCTACACACCCACAAATATGTGTCATGGAAAGTTCTCCTACAGCTTGATATAAAGCGGCGCGTGTTCACCCGGGACCCATGTGGAACTAATGGATTTGGCTCTGCCTGAACCCAAAATGCAAAGCAAAAACCAGCCTGTATCTGAAGACCAGAGGAAGCACTCACACAAACCCACAGTAACTAAAACAGAAATGGACTTTCTCAGCCACACTGCACGTATCTGGCTGCTGGATTGCTTATAAATATAGGTGGGATTTTTCTCTCAGTCATTCAGCCACTGGGTAAAAGTGGTTAGGAGAGGACAGTTCAGCTGAGACTGCACATCCAGGCCCGGGATCACAGCTCTAATCCAAACAACAGACTTCTTACCTGGACATCAGGACTGAAACCGAACCAGGAGCCCAAGTGTACACAGTGCTGATGATTAGTTGGTGAGCACAGGCTGGTTTTACCTCATCGTCTCTGAAACATCACGGATCAAACATTTCTGGAGGTCAGCACATGCAGCCACAGAGGATGTTGCAATACCTGTGATAAAAATAAAAACATAATGTGTTCTGTTACTTGGATTGAAAATTAACTTTCGGGTCTCCATGCATTGCTTTCTTAATGATGTGAAACGTAATGGCCTCAACTGTAATAAAGATGAATTACTTTTTAATAAAATAATGAAACTCCGGTAAACACTCAAGGTTTATCACTTAATTTATCCCCAGTGCTCACACAGAAAAAAATTTTTTTGCTACTTCATTTTTAATATTCTCAGTGATTAGATTTCAATAACCCGCTCCATAGTAATGTGTGTCTCATTTCCCTGGGCAGACAAAATAGGCCATAACTTCCTCTCCGTTAGAGCACTAATGCTGTAATTTAGAACTTCTGTCAAGATGAAAGATCTTTCCAGGGAGTTGCAGCAGGCCCATGGCAACACTTTGGCACAGGGCTGGATAATGAAGTTTTCATTATTAAATAAAGATATTTTAGGAATGTCATAACCCATAAATCTATTCTTCTACAACGCATCAGCACATTATTTTGTTTATTTCTCATCCGCTGATTCCATCCTGCCCCTCCCCACTCCCCTATTTTTGGCTACCTTGCGAGCTCTCTTAAGTTGCCATAGAGATAAATTCAAGTATCTCTCCCTGCGGTCCTGGGGCAGTACGGATTGGATGCAAAGGCCAGAGTGCCGATGGCGAGGGCAGGGGCTCACACCCCTTTGCTGGAAGATAGTCTGAGCCCTGCAATTTGATGTTACATGAAGGAAATGCTAATGTGGATCATCAAGCTCAGAAGCATCAAAAATTATGGAAGGAGGGTGTTTGCAGGAGGAAATTTAGTACTGCTGAATGGTGCCACACAGGCTTTTAGGTAAAGGCGGCAAGCGACAGCACAGGCAGATTTGCAGTAAAAAAGTTTTCCAGCACTTAAAGCTCATTGAGATGAATCAATACATATCAGCAGGGTAACTTGTTGCCTTCTGAAGACACAAGAAAGAAAATGATGAATTGCACAAAGACAGGCCTGCTTACCTATGAGAAAATTATATTTATTTTTGGAGTTTAAAAACAAACTGTAAACCCTATCAGCACTTGAATTAATTGAAAATAATTTTCCTGTTCCAGTGTTAAGCAAACAGGAAAGTTCTGTGTGACAGCATGAATGCTGTCTGTAATGGTTTGCTAAGAACCTACTAATTAAAAAAAAAAACCTCATTTGAAGATAGTTAGTGGATTCTGCATTTCTACAAAGTATTAGGAAGGCAACATTTATCTGAACTTGGGGCCTGTGCTGATTACTACTCAATTAGTTGTGATTCAATTCACTGAAGAAAAATGCCTATTTCATTAGCAGAAAGGAATAACCACTGGCCACAAAACACATTTTCTGGAATTGCTCTACCAACTGGTTTGATATTGCATTAAGTTTAGAATTTTTGTGCTGCCACAATGCTTTAATTGTAGCCCTGACTTCATGTCACTGGGCTCAGTTCATCCTATTAACGCTTTTCTCCATTTCCTTGAGACAACCTCAGTGAATACTGCCAAATCAGGGAGTTTTTACTATTCAAACTAGATGCCAGTTTAGAAGAACATTCTACAGCATGGGGGTAAAAGTATCTGGGACTTCGATCTGTTGTATTTTGATGATGGAGCACCCTTTGCCAAGTTCAGTTGTTGCCTTCAGCACCATTAACAAAGGATTCTGGATTCTGCAGAGCAAATGTGTCCTCTACTGCTGCCAAAGACAGTAAGTATGGCTGCATAGGTAGCAGAGATGGCACGGTTTAATTTTGCAACTTGAAAGTAGCCAAGGATGCCATGCTGGCTGCCAAAATAAAATCCCATCATCACACTGGGACTTCAGAGCTTAGAACAATCAATGTGAAAATCGTATTTTTCCACTTACGAGAACAGATAAATCTTGGTGTCCATTCTTGGGGGGCAGGGGGAGGTGTGCCAGATAGGACAAAACTAGATGCAACGAAACTGAACAAGGAGCTTCCTGCCTTGCTTTTTGCTGGTGCTATTGGGGCAACTCTTGGTGAGCACTCTCTCTAGTATTATCTCATCATTTGTGTTGTCTCACAACATATCCCATTCTTCTTTGGGGGCCCCCTCTTTTAGCAGTTTTGTTTTAAGCAATTTTTAACCTCACTTCCTCAGCACAGATGAAGTTGTTAGTT
Source organism: Sagittarius serpentarius (assembly GCA_034782735.1). Classification (NCBI taxonomy): domain Eukaryota; kingdom Metazoa; phylum Chordata; class Aves; order Accipitriformes; family Sagittariidae; genus Sagittarius; species Sagittarius serpentarius. The sequence goes on along the minus strand of JAVKLA010000052.1, from coordinate 1,620,569 downwards.
TGCACAAATTTATTTCAGTGGCAATGCTGAGATATATCAAATTTCCATAAGGGAATCTATATTCCTATGAAAATAGCCTTGAATTTCAGTGTGGTATTCCCACGATAATGCTCAAGAACAGCTCGAGGCAAATCAGGTCCAAATGAAATGCAGCACATAGGTAAGTATCAGCATTAAGATCCTGCTTTTGTCTTCCTTAAGATAAATAAATAAATATGAAGAAAAAGGAAAGGAAGACAGTGTAAGGAATCTCCCCAAGGAACAAAGCTTCCTGGCCACTAGGTGTCTGTCTTGACTCAGAATCATGACCTGGTCCACGGGAGCCACTCAAGCCTCTGCTCCCCAGCACTTGGGCAGATGAAAGAAGTGCTTTCCATCTTCCCTGGTCTTTATCATATTGACAGCATGCTCAAGTCCTGGACTTCTTTGTCTCTCATTACCGTATCAGCAGCATTGCCGGGGATAAAGTTCAAGCCCCACCTTGGTCCTCGCCTTCAGGAGCACTGATCTGGCCGAGGTGGTTCTCACCATGCACCTCGGGGTGGGTGGTTTAGGCTGGAGCCCTGCGTTGTTCTTGGAAGCTCTTCTATTTATGGAAATTAATGTCTTTCATTTCACTTAATTAAAGCACCCAGGAGCTATTGGGCTCATGTTTTTCAGGAGATTAAAGTGTGCTTTTAGAAGGCAGAGAAGGGCCAAAGCCTGAAGCTTAATTCTGAACCAACTATTTAGTGGGAAGAGACAACATGAGATTCAAATCCATGCTGCTGAGATTCAGCACTATCCCAGCTAAATTCTGAAGTCAGATTCCTACCAAGAAGTTTAAACTGGACAAAATAACACCAGAAACACGTTCTGGAATATATTTCTATTTCTACTACTGGCCAAAACCAAAAGTATTCAGGAAAAAGACAAATACAAATGACAATACAACCTACGTTCCACTTTTCTGATTTATCCGGTTCTAGACCAATTCAAATATTCACCTGAAATGTATGTTTTCCATTTCACAGAAAAATTGTGTGATAAAATTCTACTGACATCACGGAAGTACTACTCATAGCAGTAAAAACATACAAAGATTGAACAGATCAACCCCACTACTCTAATACTAGATTGACTTACAGAAGGTCCACTTCTGTAAAGTCAGTTTGGAATTTAGCAAAGGTACATGCTGGGAGTTACGCAGGTGAGGCCATCCATCAGAACCTCAGTATATTCAGTTTCCATTTCATATAATTATCTAGTCTAGCATCAGACATATATTCTGATCTCATTCACAGCATGGTAAAACCAAAACCAATATTAACACTGCAGGAAACAATGGACTTTTGCCAGCGCGACTGTGGTGAGATCAGTTTCAAACCGTAGGCCATTTTGCATTACGAGTGGCTATCTCAGGCAAGCACCTAAAGCCATTTTAAAATGGCAAAAAGCAGCTACATGGATGATTACCTATTTGTGTTTTCCAGCTAGCATCAGAAATATATGTGTGATACATATACAATGCGGGGTGAAGTACTCATTGCTGTTTAATTCACCTAAACTTTATGGGTCCAGACAGTGTACACTAATGACCCATTCACATGCAATAGCTGCTTTCTATCCTTCCAAGTTGCACAGAAAAACACATTTGTCATTTTGACATTTTCAATGTCTATTTGATCACACTGCTGTCACTCCAAGACTGTTATGCTACCGGTAATAGACTGTATGTACAATAAAATCTATATATACCTACAAAAGTTGCCTTAGTTTTGTAACTTCAACCTGCATTTTAAAAGGGAGCAAAACTGCTCTTGGCAGAAGTACCATGAGAAGTCATCCTTTCAGATGTGGCTCATCAGCAGTGACAACACCACGAGACACATGCTTTACCACTCTCTGTTTCTTAGCAGCGGGTAGCTGACTTTCCCCAGGGTTCCCCTTGAAAATGCCACATGAAAATATTCCGTGGTTCCAGCTGGCCAGCTAGGTATTGAAGCAGAGAAATGAATCTGCTGAGCTAATGAAGCTTAAGTCAGAACTGTGTAAATACTGCAGAAAAGAATTTGCAAACATTTGTTCAAATGAAGGCTTGGAATTAGTTTCAATAGCACCCACGAGTCATAACGTCTCTTGTACGCTCTCCTGGAGTACTCGAACAAATGAACTGTTGTTTAAAAGAATATTCAGACAAAGCGTCATAAAAACACAGGCAAATACATGCTCAAATCTGAGCAGTTAGGCAAATATTTCCTCTGATGACTAATGACACCAATGACTTTTCACGCTATTTGTGAACTTGGGAGTTATCTGCCTAGGCGCCTAGAATGTACCATGTGGAAAATAACACATCAGTAAAAAGCACTGTAGTTTAAGAGAGGTGTTCTTGTAGGATTTATTAGTATTTCTACTAAGATTCAATCCAACATCTTTCACCTGATTAGAAAGTCACTTCAATATCTTTGGAATCTATTCCTCATATCGCTCAATTTATCTAAAAGCCTCTGAATTCCTCTCTGCAGGAATCTGTATATCCCAAGGCTGTTGCAAACATCTGTCTTCTAAACACCTGACAGTAATTTCCTAATATCAAGGCTTTAACAATGCCAATATTCCTCTAACAAGTAAACTACCTACTTGAGCACTGGATGGACCAAAATGTTGTAAAATCAAAGCAGGGCAGCTGTTACTATATAATAGACACCATGTCTGAACATGGGACTTTTAAGGAACAAGAGGAGGTGAAAAGTGGAAGTCTAGGCTGTCAGCAGAGCACTAATGAGAAGTCAGCAGCAAGATATATGGGTGGAGAGTCCGGAGGCCCCACAGATCGCTGAGGTCAGAGATGGGATGAAAATGCACTGGAGAAGAGTTTCTGCAGGGTTCTGGCAATTGCCCACCCTAAATCAAGCTCCTGCTAGCTCAGTTGAGCTCAATAAACCTGACAGCCAAAAGTCTTTGACAAGCTGGATCTTGAAGAATAAGAAAACAACGCCCTGACAACATCTGTATTTGCATAAACATTATTTAATCAGTTCTGTGCCATCTCATTTCTATAGTAGGTTCTGCCCAGACAATTTCAAAAAATGAGTTTAAATGCAATTAATTCTGGTGGGAATAGTTTTCATTGTGACAGTTCCTGAAGGCAAAGTGTGCTAGAGAGGCTAAGCAGGGACAAATAGCACAAACATCCTTCTGCTGGGCTGCCATTTCAGACATGACTTGGAAAGACACTTGCATTCAGAAGCAAGTTCAGCCTACACTGTGCGATGAACTTAGCAAAGAGGCTAGCTGGTGGATACTTTTACAGCAACTTCTTTTCCAGGATTTTGAGAATAAGAACTCACTTCTAAGAAGCTATTCAACAGACATTAAAATTATGTATTGTAAGTAGTACTGATCATAGTTTCTGAGCTAGCAAATAATCCCTGTGCTTTCTCTAGGGCTTCTGCTGATTGTGTTTCCAGAACATTCACGCGCATTCAACCTATGACACTTTGCTTCTTTCCTTGAAAGAACAGACCTTCCTGGCTTCCCTTGACTTGGTAGTTGGAGTGGGAAAGCTTGCTAAGAGGAACTCAAAGCCTTTGAAGATAATTCATACTTTGGTCAACAACTGTAATAATGTAGCTAAAATTACAATGTGCTCCAAGCACTAAACATTAAAGACCTTGCATTTTATAAAACTAATAAATCAAACATGGTAAGTGCTCGACTTCTGACTAAATCTAGATAATAGGTGCAGTTTCACTTCCCTGAATTGCAGAGAGGTTATGCACTTGAAGTAACTCTGCCTCCAAAAATCATTGATTCAGCAGTAGATTTTGCAATGTCTGGTCAGCCTGTTTGACATTCAAAGATTCACACAGAACTGTTTATCATGAGAAGCTGATCAAGAGTGGTCTCTTTTCCTTTCTTTCTCTCTCATGTGTCTGGCTCTGAGCGCATTATTTTGTTGACACAGACAGGAGCAACTTCTTCTGAAGCTGTGCACTGGTGGTGATACATTTTTGAAAAACAAACCATGTATACGCTCTCATATACAAAATAAGAGCTTTTTTTCACACTTTAGCTAAGTTAGAAAGTGTGTCTGCAAAGACTTTCATCAACTTACAGATAAAAGTAAGGCTTTTAAGGACAGGAAGTTGATGCTTAACATTTTCATAGTGTATCTACCTAATCTGTTCTCATGAGAATGCATGAGCAGCCTTCTCCCACCAACCTGAAAAAGTTCTGGAAAAGCAACACAAGCTAGGGCTAGTTTCTAGCTTTTTTCCTTTGCACTAGTAATAATATTATACATATAAAAACAAAGAAGACGTGGTCTTTTTCCCTGAACAAAGGATAAGCCCTTTGCCTAAGGTCAGTACAGTTGCTGATTTAGGTCCAACGGCAACCAAAGAGTTTAGCTGGTCTGTGTTACTGACAGGACTCAGCGGTACATGTGTGACTTCTCCATGCTTCTAACACTGAGAAAGAAGCAAAAAAGAAAATTACATGACTCCTTGTCATCTTGAGCACCTTTTTCACTTTCTTGCACCCTCAGATTCTATATCGGCATAACGGGTACTCTAGTAATGGTTGATCTGTGCAGTTCAGTTCAACTTTCTGGAGCAGCCTGAGATCCTCAGCTCAATGGCACTAGAATAGGCAGTGACAAACACATAAGCAGATGTTGGACGCAGTCAACAGGGACAAGGACTGCCACCGCAGCTCTCCTAAACTGGCTGCATTTATGTACTTTCCTGTGCATCCTCCTGAGGTTGTGGATTCACTTCGTTGAAAGAAGTTCAAAACAAAGGGAATGGGGAATGGAAATTTACTTCCATTTAAGCTGTGACTGGGTTTTATGTGGAAAATGCACCCCACCCTCTCTATCTGAGAATCAGCAGGAGTGTAACTCCCGGTGCTGTTGCTCAAGGGCATATCTCCACTGTCAAGTTGATTTGTGATGCGTTTGAGTTGACATTGCCTTGGGCAAGGGAGGAGGTGGGTTTGCAAAGGAAGGAAGGAAGGAGATTAAACCTCCATCAAAATGTGTGGTTACTTACTCTAGGGAAGGGGAGAGGCAGTGGGGGAGGGTGGAAAGACAAAAAGCATATGAGAAAACTGCATTACCAAATAGGGAAAAGGTGAAAAGACTTTAAGATTTTACACAAGATCTCTGGCTTTCCAAGTGCTTCTAGCACAAAGCTTCACTAGGGCTCCGCAAGATGTCAAAGACTTTCCTCCAAATCAGAGTCAAGCACCTTAAGAAAAGTTTTAGCAAGAACAGAGTCAGGAAGCACCAGACATCTTGATTTTAAACAGTAGTGTGCAGACAAGGCAGAAAAGCGATTATGTCCTAATTTTCAGATAAGCTGAGAATGTACAACTCCAATTGAAGCTGCTGGAAACTTGGACTGTTCAGTACACCCCTGAAAGTAAGATTCCAAGGGATTCTAATGCTGTCCTCACACTCAGAGAAGGGTAATACACTGTACATGTTGGAGGCACACAGGTATTCCCTGTCCTGGAAAAAATACGTAGTTACCATTGAGGTAACTCTGTATGACTCTTTCCGGTTGAAGGAACATCCAAAAAGAATACCTTGAATGACACTGAAATTGCAAGAAAAAAAGTCAGTATTCTTTTACTGTTGTGCCTGCAGAAAAGTGCATGAGCATGATCTCAGAGGAGAAAAATTACAGCTCCTCCTTCATGGCCACACACTTGAGTATCCCTAAATTTGGCTTATCAGACATGATCTGTGATTGAACCAAGTAAAAAGTCAAGAGTTACGTGTTTCCATCAGGTGGTTAAAATGCAAACACCACACAGCTCTGTTCTTCCTCTCTTCATTCATGCATTTTTTCAGACGTGGCATCTGTCACCATCTTTGAAAATGGCACGGATGAATAAGGACCCTGAAAAGGATGGTGAAGCTGCTGGGTTGCTTTTTCTATTGGTGCAGTGTCCTCTCTCTCAATGTAAGCAGATTACTACTGGATGTTAAATGGGGTTTTGATTTTCAAGATTCCTGCAGGTATAACCTTCACTTCTCTGGGTACATTTCTACACCTACAATGTTGAAACGCACCTGAGCCTTCTCTGGTCCGTTCCTTGTGAGTAGCACTTCCACTCACCACAACACCACAACCATATGCAGGGTATAGCATAGACAGTGCAGCAGATTGTCAAGAATACATGATGTAGCATTATGAACCATGAAGCCAAACAAAAAATACCTATAGCATAGATGGGAAAAAATCTGCAAACCTTACCACCTCACACCTTCTCTTAATGCAGCTGCCAAATGATTTCACACATAAGGTATTACCAAAGACCAATAAATATCTAGAAAGAAATAGGCCTCCCTTATGCAATGAAGTCAATAAATTTAAGTCCTAATTTAAAAATATGAACATTTCAATAACTCTGTTCCTCCTCCTAACTTCACAAACTTCCATTCTGACTCCATCCTAATGATGTGTCCAAACGTGAATATAATACCTCATGGGAGTCTGGATTACAGCTACATCTTGGACTTTGTTACGCACTTACTGGAAAAAGGGCAAGGACAGGGATTGAAATTGTCTAATGGAAATACAGCAGATATTATGCTTGGAACATCCTACTTCAGTAACTCAGCTTAGTACGTAGCCTAGCTAAAACATAATCATCCTGGAGGGAAAATGTAAATCATGGGATTAAATAACAACAGAGAAAGATCATTTACAAACTTAAATTACCTATTTCAATTTTACTTCCATCATATTTCTACGTAATAATTTCATATTGGAAAACACGAAAATACATTACCCAACCACTATTTTGTCCATAATAATTAATGACTTCCAATTCTTACTCTATTGCACATGCACTAATTCAGCTATATTCAAGTTCAGTTCTTGTTTAGTGCTTCAACATATTTATGTGGCTGTCCACTGATGTGCCTCAATTCCCTGTTAGATCAGCCCCATAAGTCATTTCTTTATTACTCATCCCAGAATTAATCCAGTAATTTACTTAAAGATAACTGTATTTTTGTTTTCATAGAAAATGCTAGACTTTGTAATAGTCCTGTATAGCAACCATCTTTTCCAGTAGCTAAACAATCTCAGTCGGAGACATAACAGACATTCCTACACTCTCACCATGCCTTAGCTTCTTTCCTCAGCAAGTTATCATTAGTAATTAATGTTTTACGTATTTAAACTGCCAAATATGTTGACATCTATTGCTATCAACAGCCAAATAAACTTGTCCAAGATCCTACTGACACTTTATGGCTGTGTATTTGGTATTATCTTTACTGATCTTAAATCCATTTTCTTCATAACTTCCTCCAATGTTTCAAACACCCTTGCTGCTCTCTGACAGTAACAGCACAAAAAGTTGCTAGAGACTATTTAAACTTACCTCATCCTGACGCTTTCACAATCTCTGCTTGTTTTTTTTTTCCCAGTGGGATGTAAAGAGAAGCAGAGATGGGGTGTATAAATCCTATTACAAGCTCTGCCTTTTCAGCATTATACAGCAAGCTAATAATTTTACTGGAATTCTAAATTGTTGTACAGCCAAGAGATATCTTGAGGAATAGATCCATTTTTTCTTTAAATGTCTACAAAATAATGTATATTTTTCTGACCATATTTTCAAATTCCCTTAAGCAGCTGAGAAACAGAAAATTCTCTGAAAAAAAATTAAAGTATTTTTCTGGAACTCATACCAATACTTTCTTCCCATACCCTTTGTGGAAAGGATAAACATATCAAAGGCAAGACTGAATGAACCAAAAATGGAATTTTACAGACCAATGTAAGAAGGAAGCACCAAGATGCCCAACATGACTACAAGGAACCATCCCAATCTGTATTTTGAACACATACTATTTAAATATCATGAAGATGAGAGCGATTTTAGAAAGCTGTCTTGTCTACTGCATAAGCTGCACTGAAACATCACCGTTGGTAATTATGACCAAAACCAGGGAAACAAAGGAAGGCCTTGTTAGTTAAACTTTCCATCAGTGAAAGCTCTGGCATGACTTCCCCTTAGACTTAATCTTTTGATGAAGACAAGGATTTCACTCCTCCATACACTATACCCAGGATTCAGTTCAGATGCTGGTGACACAGGGCTGTTTGGGGGAGGGAAGGTTTCAGGGGCTGGTCCTTAGCTAGGTGCCAGGACAACTCTGTCAGTCAGTTTGTTTCTATTGATCACAGTTTCAGTGGTGGCTTATGAGAGAGGTCGTTAAGACCTGTTAATGATTGCACACTGAAGGATTACCTCTAAAAACCATAAGGATCAATAGAAAAATCTTTCTGCTAAAAGTTCCATTGATAACTTAAGACCCCAAACACACAGTGACATTGTTCGCTGTCTCAACACCCAACTTTTTTTTTTTAATTGCTCAGTGAAGTAAAACTTTTGAAACTACTTAATTACTGGATTTATACTTCATGAAAGGATCAGCTGTAATTATAGGTTGTTTGGGGAAGGGGGTTTCTCTTTTAATTCTAATTGCAAATAATTGACTGTAAAACATTTTTGAGCATTACACTTAGAGCAAAGATGTATCCTTTGAAGTCAATATTTGGTTTATACCTTTCTGCAAAGGGGACGCACAGGAAAATACATCTTGCTTCTAGTAATATTAACTTCTTATTATGGCAGCCATTGCAGCACTCGATCAGAGAGCTAGACCTTTCTGTGCAAAATACTCCACTAAAATAAAATGGACAGTCCCCGCTCAGAGAGATCACAAGGCGTTTACAGGGTGACTAAGTAATAGGTATCAAGCAAAGAAATAAACAAAGAGGAAATGATAAGCGCTGAATCAATCCTGACCAGTTCACAAAGTATCATTTTCCATACTCTCATTTTCTAGTCTCCTTACCCTGTTTTTAAATGACCTGTCACCACCACCAATTACTCTTAAGAAAGGATGTGGAAGGAGGCAGTCTATCACTGTGGATTTTAGTTCCCATGGGACAACACACTTCAGCTGGCCTCCAGGAAGAATGAAGCTTTCTACCACATTACCCACTTATACAAGGAGAAGAGTTTTCAGGGTAAGAACTTCACACTTGAACACATGCATTTCAAAAGATACAACTTGAAACAAACCATTGAAGGCCTGGGAAACATCAATGCAGTTTGGAAACCTTGACGTGAAGTACAGAAACCAGATGGTTTAAAAGTGAGACTGATCTGCTAATCTCTTTGAAATTTCTTCTCAGAGGAAGGCATGAGGAGCAATGGAGGCTCCACACAGAGGTAAATTATCCGTTTATTTAGAAAAAAGAGACGCCAACTAAAGAAAGTACATACTGAAAGGAACACCGTTGCCTATGCTATCTCAGGAAAAAAAAAAGTAAGGCATTTTTGTTCTGGGAGAGAATTTATTTATCTTCATTTTCTACCAGTAAAGCATGAAGCTATTTAAAGATATTTGATCATTCTATTCAGTAAAATAGTAAAATTATTCAAGATGACTAGAGAGATTTGGGCCTAGGCTTGCAAATTTTCATTATTTTCTCCATGGCCTTGAGGGTGTGATTCACCTGTCTAAACGTCTGGATCTAAATTAGTCACCTTAGGCTCCCTTGAGAGATATGAGAGAGAAATCAGCACTTGCAAGGTGTGATTCATCTCATCCTAAAGCAGACATCTAAAACTGGTCCCACAAAGGACCCTTTGGAAGCGTCTCTCTCTCAGCTGAGTACAAGCAGAGCCTGGGCTACCCAGCCCTGCCTGGCCACTACAGAGACCTCGGCGAAGGGTTTTAACTTCAGACATTTTGAGGGGTCAGACTTTTCCTAACTTAATGTCTGTTTTTAGACAAGGAAATATATATGTGCCTGTGGTAAGTACAGAGACAGCTTTAAAAAAAACCCCAAACCTGTTAATTTACTTCTGACAAATAAAAAGAAAATCAGTTAGTCTTCTTTTGTCTCTCCCCTGTTCAATTGTACTCCTTGAACTCTCTGGAAAATCAAGTTTTATCCCAACTTCTGAATAAAGTATCTTTCCTGTTCTTGGTTGCTTGAATTTCAGTAGCCAGTCATCATCCTTCTACTTTATTAGCTCTCTAATAAAAAAGGAAGTCAAGGTTTTCTGGATCTGATTCCCCCCTATATCCTAGATTAATGTGTCCTAGATTAAGTTTGACAGAACTAATATTGGTTCGATTGTTCCTGGAATATCTCATCTGTAAAATGAGAGGAGAAATCAATTCAACAGAATACCTAGGGGAAGAGAACAGGAGAAAAGGACTCCTTTGTAAAACAAGGTTTCGCCACGATGAGGAAACAAGAAAAAATACAAATATGGGGTTGTTTTGACAATATGCTTTTGCCTGTAGGAATGCCCATTTCAGGAAGCCTGACAGTTACGATATAGGCAAGCGGCTGTAGGAAAGTAGCAGGAAAAAAGAAAAAAAAATATAGTAGAGAGAAAAGAAGGCCAGTGAGAAATAATAATAATGAGAAAAATGTCACATTAAATTTTGAGAGCAGCATCAGCAGCTGCCTACACCTGGAGGGTGAATGAATGCAGACGGCGGCCAGGGCAGCATGCTGCGTCTTGTGAGCATTCCTGTGGCGAAGGCAAGTCCCTGCAGCCCCGGGAACATTCCACCACCCGCCCTCCCACCCCATGCACAGTGCTTCCAGCTCTGCTGCTTTTCAAAAAGAAATAAAATACACATATGCTGCTAACGTGGCCCGAACCCTGCACTTCATGGTTAGCCAGGTCCCCTTAGAAATCGTGGAGTAGCATCACAGCATCTTCTGATTTTCAGTTAAGGTGGAAGCTGCGGAGGAGCAAGCCAAAGCCCTTGCAGGACAGCAAGGTGGGACAATGTCCTGGCCCTCCGAGTAACCTCAGCTTCCATCAGTGGTCACATAGACTTTGGATATTCATTTGTAAGAGAAAGAACAATGTGAGTGTACAACGGTTTGCTCAGTCTAAGTTTCACCTCTGCACATGGATAAGGAAACAGAGGAGACAATGCAGCAGTTGCAAATGATCGTGGAACACAACTATTAAAAGATAAAATGAGCCTTTATTTTCTACCCCATGCTTCACAGCCCCCTCTGCTTCTCTGCTGTGAGAAACTTTGCTGGACTTTTAATCAGCTACTGAGCTAGATGTGGGTTGCACCTCAAAAAAATGTTAATAAGCACTTGATTATCCTGATGATTACTGTTTCATGTCTGTTCCTGGGAATACAGCACATTCACTCTCCAGTACATTATCTATACCATAAGGGGTCTAAGCACACATAAGCAAATCTGATTAATCTCAGGACTCCACCAGCTACAGTTCAATGGGACCAGAGCATCAATCAGGAGCACTGTCTCCTTGAACTGCTGCAGTCTGTGAATTTCTGGAACGCAACTTCCAGGACCGACCTGGTGCAGAGTTAACTGAGTGAATTTGTCTTCATGTATTCTGTTAGGATCCCCCAGCTTGTACTAAAAAAAAAAGCTAGAAAAAGTAGATGGATGGAAACAGAAAGCAAGCGTACAAAGGCTCAGTTCAGCAGATCTGTCTTTGTGCTACCTCCTTCCAATTCTCACATGCTGCCTGCTGAGCTGACAAGAGGTGTACTGGAGCTAGATTTTTTTTTCCTTTTGCCTCCTGTTGTCTTCACAGAATTTTAGAATATGCTGCCAGATGCTCATTCATGCCACAGCAGAATGAGGAAGTTTCTTCATTCCTAAATGAGCCCCTCTGATTCATGCTACATGCTAGTCATATTCTCCAAACACTGAGGGAATCAAAGTTTCTCATGGGCCCCCTGTAGAAAGATTAACATGCTAGCAAAAGCTTGATTGGGAAAGTGGGTAAATAATGCTGTTTTGTGTATTTGTTCTTTGCCTGCAGTTCTTCCTCTCTAAGCAAAGCCCATCAGCATTTCCATGGATATTACATCCATTATCATAATGAGTATGAGGTAAATCTTGCTCACCATCTTCTTGCTAATTCTGCCCTGACTGTGCTTCTGTAATCTTCATCAGATTGCATCTTCTGTAAAGCTGCAATAGCTGTAGTTATGAGATCATGTCCAAAGAAGCCTTAGGTTCGCATGCATTGCTTTATACATTTTTCCAAAGAAAACATGCATAGAGGAAACTCATAAAATGTCTGCTCTTTCTTATGTTGCTTCAGAACTAAGAGACTTGTAAATCACTGCTGAATGGGATGCTATATGCTTTTCTGCCTCTATCATGTATTATGGGGAAATTAATAAGTAATGGGATTTGCAAGATGAAAAGCAAGGAAACCCATAGGGTAGGTGATGGAGAGGCATAATTTAAAAAGTCAATGAAAGGTTCCGTTAAATCACAGTTAAATTATGCTGATATTCACCAAAGTCCTGTGGTAAAATGCTTTTTTCATAAAATATTGAGACTCCTTTCTGCAGTGACAAATGAAGGTTCCCAGAATCCCGGAGGATTGAAGGAGCTGGAGACGAGCCCTTTTTTACACCATGTGAGCAAGACAACATGGTGTACCTTCAGAGCACCATCTCATCATGCCCCAAAGCTCCTTTCAGGTGCACTGATCCTCAGGATAGGTTCAGAGAACATGCAGCATGGGTTCAGACTTCCCAGGATATGTCCTCTCCCTTTTCACCTCTTGCTCCTGACAAATGTGGTCACAACATTAATTCAAATATCCATATAACTTGCCTTTAGGGTCTCCTAAAAACAGGCCTGTTCCACTCCCTTAGGTCCTGCCCTTGCTCTGCATTTTCGAGGGAAAGGGAAGCTCTTGGAGCTACCTTCCACATACTCTGCAGAGGCCTGCAGCGTCGTCCAGCTGTCCATCTAGTTTACTCTGCACACTACTCACCGTAGGCAGTGATCTCTTGTTTCAGCATGTGCCCCACACCACAGCCCTGGTCTGGCACGGAGCTTGTCAGCGCAAGTGAAATGTAAATAACCCTCCAGGCAAATCCCCTGCAGTCCTTCCAGTTCCTGCAGAAACATTGGCCTCCCAGTCTGGCATCATGTCTGCACAGCAACTTACCCGTGTGAATGAACTGCTATGTTGGAAATCGGCATTAATTTAATTTTATCTTTAACCATATTGCTACTCTATATACTATGAGATAAACCCATTGGTTTTTACAAGTTGTGCCATGTCATCAGTACAAATTGGTACATAAGCTTTCTCTTTCTTTTCTCACAGGAAAAAAATGCCTTGCACTGAAACTTCAGAAGTTTTGCACTTGAAAAACCATTTTATCAATTTGGTTGATAAGGCAACGGAAATGAAGGGAATTGAAGAGGGTCCGTACAACAGTACTGAACATTAGCTTTTTGACTGGTGAAAACGGGTGCAATTCCCAGTCCCAATGACAAATATATGAGGGCAAAAGTATGTCAGGTGAGCAAGTGTTTCAAGAGATAAAACACAAATGCCTCTTCCTAACACCTACAGATTCAGAACCCCATTGGGCTTGATTTTCTTCTCATTTACATCGGGATATGGCTCTTATAGTAGGGTCCTCAGATTGCATAAGTTATGTTGAATTCAGTGAAATAATGTCAGTTTGCATCCTCCATAACTTTGCCCTGTTGTTGAAGGTAATTTTGCATTGGCATGAGCAAGGACAGACTCAAACCCTCTCTTACATGCAATCACGTAGTATCTGCTATCTGCTAAATGAAGTCTTGTAGAAAATGGTTCAGCAGTGAAACTCTACCTTAGATCCCATCATTTTAATGCCTTTTTTTTTTTCTCCTGTAAAACGTAATCTCTGTCTTATGAAGAATTGTTTTGCATTTTGGGACCTTAGGGAATTAGATGGGGCTAAGTAATTATCAGGAAACTTCCATGAGTTGAATAGAAATGGACTAAATGGCCAGAAAGCTATATAATGCATTAAGATAAGGAAAGTAAAATTCGGGAAACGACTAATAAAGATAGTCTAACCTTTCTGTGGGCTTTAACCCATTTTGATTTGATTTGAATATATATTTTAAAGGCTGTTTAAAACTGTCTGCTCAAAAGTGCCAAAATACCTTTGTACATCAACACTGCCTTTGACCCAAAGGGGAAGAAACCTGCCTCAGCTCAGATCTTTTCAAATATTTATAGACATATTTTCCATTTTGACCTTAATTTGAATTTCACATTTATTTCTAATAAAATTCCAGCATCTCCAGTGTTGGCCAAATCTACTGAAATACTCACGGGAATGGGAGGGAGGGAATGAATATTGAGACAAGAGTTAAAATTTGGAAGGAAATTTTGGCTTCATGTGAAGGGATAAGCAGAGGCAAAGTACTTCCGGAATAAGTGAAAATGGCACAGTTAAGCACATGGATGCACCAGGAGTCAAACCTGGCAGGGTGTGAGCTCACAGGATGGAAGTCATAGGAAATCCAGGGACAGAATTAGCGCTGCCCCATAGGAGTGAGCACGTGCTGTAAGAGTAAATAAGAGACTGCAGAAAAAGTGAAGAAAAACCACATCTAGGAAAACATAAGACAAAGATTCAGTGGACAGAGGCACACAGTCTTCCAAGCAGCCTCAAGAAGTCGTATCCCCTGCTCTCAGCTTCATATTTAAAACCAAAAAACAATATACCTTTCTCTTCCAATTTGACCATCTGTCGTTCAGATTCAGACTGCGACTCCTGCACCTACTGCACAGCCGCTTCGCTGGCTCTGACCTGTGCCCAGGTGATAGCACAAAAGGGCACCATCTCCAAGGTCCTCTAATGCAAACAATAAATTATAATATGCCATCAAAGTCCTACACATGGGGTACCTGCAGCAATTTAGCGGGGGTTAACAATTACACAGGTACAAAAGTATGGCACCACCAGTGACACTGGCTACTCCACCTCCAGCAAGTGGTGCAACCAACGCCAGATTGAGCACGGCTCCAGGAGATGAGGGAAATCAAGCTAGAATTTTATGAATACAACTATTTGAAAAGTCATCACCTGTAGATAGAAAGAGTTGCCTTCAGCAGTTCACACAACCATTTATTACTACTTGTCACATCTTTTTTAATAAAAAAAAGAAAGATTTTTTCCCTCCTTACTTGAAGAGAGACAGAAGCTGTGCCCTTCAGGCAGACCACGTGGAGGAGTGTCCATCTCCACATCAAAATGCTGCAGTGACTTATTGCTATTGCCACTGCTTTTCCTCTGAGGTCCTGCACAGGCAGACGCTGCTTGAGATCACACCATCCTCACGAAAGACAACAGTGTGGGACTGGGGATGGATGGACAACGAAGCAGAAGGCAAGGAGGGAGACACCGCTGTGCCTGGTTGGGCACATCCGTGCATGAAAAGCACTGTTAACAGAGGGCACAGCAGCTCAACATGCACTCTTTTATGGACCCCTACATTGGTAGCATTTCAAGACAATTGATCCCTAAATTGAAGAAAGGTGATCACCTTCACTAGCTCCTCCCAAGCAGCAGCCCTTGTCAATAGTGTTCTACAGCTGAAATTTGCTCTTATGCCAAGGGCTCCCATAGCATCACACCTACACCTCATTTCAGCCTGCTCCAACAGGTCCCGTGCAACTCCTCCAGTGCTTCCCACCACTGCCCAATGGCTCTGCAGGCCTTCAGCCTCCTTCACCACAGGCTTCTGAAGATACAGCTAAAATAAAGTCCTTTTACTCAAGGGCATAAGAAAGCTCACAGGAATTTCATTTCTAAGCAAGTTATTTGTAAAGAAAGATCATCTTTTACTGAGGGTGAAATGGCAGAAGCAGAGCATAAAATGGCAACAGAAGTTTTAACTCTTATTAAGTTCTGTAGTTTCATTACTTTTTGCGTTGAATATTTACACAGTAATACGGCACCAGTGGCTACATCTGTCTGGTTTCTTCTCACTACTGCTGTATTCTTTCCAAATAATTCCCCCCACATTGAAGGTGAATCCTGAAAAAAAATTACCCTAATTTTTTACAAAAAAATTTCAGTATATCTAACATTTCCTCTCACCCTCCATTTGCAAGACATAGATGAAGTAACTACACAAAATTTAAACACAACTCTGACGCAGATTTAAAAATAAATGGGGATTTCTGTGGTACTGGAGCAGCAGAACTGATGCAATGGAGCCCTGCAAAGAGGTATGCGTTGCCCTCGGAAACATCAGGGAGTGCCTGGTGCTTCCACTGGGCTCTGCAGGGGTGCCCATCGCCTGCCTGCACACGCCTGGGACAAGCCATGCCCTCCCAAGAACAGCCTGGTGCTCCGCTCTTCATGCTCACGCTGAACTGCATGCCTCCCTGTTTCATTACAGCCCATAACATATATATAAACACAAACTCTAATAAGCTCCTTAAGAGAAAAAGAATTCATTGATTATATAGAAATTAAATATTTTTTGCTGTAATTAACCAGAGCACATTTATCATAACTACAGTGAAAAACAGAAATGAGATTATGGTACTGTTTAAATACTTCCCTCTGTTTTCTTTTATCACTTAGACAAGCACAGTGCATGATCTTACAAGTTGTTATTACTGCACTTATTAAAATTCACACCAATATTAATTTTAGAGAAGACTGAAAGGGATTAAAGTAGTAATTCTCTTACTTTCTAAAAATAACTGCTTTTCCAAAAGACCCCCCCACCAAGAAATCTAAGATTCAAGATAAAACTGCTGTCTTGCAGAGTTATGTTCCTATTTTTGCATCAAAAGCCAGTGTCTACCACTTGATTTTTACAGTCCAACAGAGAGCAAATTTGCTTAGAAACAGCATGACAAGTGAGGCTGAAATTTAGGAGCTTTACGACACATTTTTACTGGGTGATTCCACTTTTATCACACTGGCATTTTCCTAAGATGCTGTTACAATTACCCATTGTTCTTTCTTCAGTTTTCACTGGGGCAAATCCCAGTGAATTAGCAACTTTATATTACCCTTGTCACCAAGAGAGACAAGCCCCATACCCCCGAGATGTAAATTTATAGTGCCACCGGCAGCATCTCGAAAAAATATAAAGGCTTTATTCTTGTCTCCATCTCACAGGAGCATAAACATGGGGGAAGACTAATTACAGAGAGGTTAGCACTGCCTCATGAAGACATACCTTGCTGTTCTTACTATGCTCCCAACTCTACAGCTCATGCCTCCGCCCCTCGCTAGAAAACTGCAATCTCTCACGATGACGGAGAAGTCTCAGCAGCATAATGCGGGATCAGGCCCTGTGTTTCCATAATTGCTGCATGAGGTGTAACATCAAAGTCTAAGCCTCCTTTAATTTTGAGACACGCATGAACATCCAGGATAGCTGTAGGGAATCTTTCCATTTCAAGGGAGAAATGCGCAATTGTTTTTAATTTTGTTTTCTAATGGAGACAAGAAGTCTCCTTGCAACGATCACTGAAGGGGACAGGGCATCTTCCAGTCCTCACGCAGCACCTGCCAGCAGCTTCTCCGGGGTGATATTATATTTGGATTGGCTTTGGATCCCCTGCATTTAACCCCCAGTGACAGGCGTCAACTCGATTAGAGGGGCTGTATGTGCATGTGTGCTTAAAGGGGGCTTTGAATTAAAACTGTAAGAAAACATCGGCCAGGAGAGAGGTTTTTATTAGGGTTAACTATCCTCTTATGTGTGTGCGCACCTGATCCGGGGGGGAAGAGGAGCTGGCTGTTGGTTTAAGTCTCCCTTTTCTTTTGTGCTGTGTCTGGGCAGGACCTATATGTCTGGAATGCACCTTTAAACAGCCTTATCTCCAGAACCGATCATTACATGGCAGGTGGTGGAGCCTACTTTATTTTCTCATTTCTCTTTTTCTTCTCCTCCCTCTAACTTCCCCCTCCACCCCAGGGTAGGAATTTCTGAACCTCAACCAGTAAACGTCGCATGGCTCACACACCTGGAATCCACGCTGCTCCATCATTGCTCCAACACAGAAAAAGAAAAATAGTGGGAGGAAGAACATGAAAAGCCATGACAGAAAGACCATAGGCTACTCCAGAAGATGAATGCCCATAATATTTTAAACTTGCACAGAAATTTACAAATTAACGTTAACTTGTCTTCCTGTTTAGCTGCCCTAGTCCATGATAAAGACAAATTGTTTCCCCTTCTAAAAATCAGCAGAGACTTCAGTGACACTCCAGAGGTGGTGGCACTTGGCTGGAGAGACAATCTGGCAATGCTCCATACCCAGTGCTAAAATGAGCATTTACTACTCAGCTCTCCCAGCAAGTGCTGTTCACAGAGAGCTGCTGAACACCCCAGGGGTACAGCTCATTTTGGCAGCAAGTTCTGCCTATGGCCCAAGCCAACCAAGTCCATGAGGCTTAAGTAGGATGACACAGTTTTTACCTGGACAACAGAACATGTAACATGACCTTCCACCTGCTCACAATGCCTTGGAAAGTCTAACACTATAATCCTTTTAAAATATGAACATGTTTTGCTTCAGAGCTTTATAATTGCAAGGGTTGGTTTAGGACCATTTATACACTCTGTAAACGGTGCGTTTCTGCTGTGTAGGCACCCTTTCCCACGTTTCTGTGCTGCAGTATAGCCATCCTTAGCCTTGGTTTTCACATTTGCGTCCCGACAGAGCCCAGTGCTCAGGTCCTTCATCTATTAATGCACAAATTTGCGTGCCCGGAACAAAGGAGGACTGAATGCTGCAAAGCCTGGACTAGTCTGACTATTAAGAACTTCTCAGACCTAAGATTTGGGTGCAGGACAGGCATTTGAATGTGATATCCTCCAACGCGCAACAGGTCAATGCTAACTGTACCGTATCTTGTTTGAATTAACTGTGAAAGTGCTGCCATGATCAGTTTCATGGCACTGCCGAATTTGCCATAGGGGGCTGATAAGCAAAAGAAAATCTGTTGAAGTCACTGATAGTTATTTTTGGTTATTTTCTGTTTTGCACTTTGCTTGTTGCACACCTGGATGTTGAGACAGCTGAGCACTTCTGTAAAAACAGTCCATAGCACCAGGAAGGCAGAAGCCAGCCCGAGCCCTGGCCCGAGCACCCCCACGGCTGCAGCACCTTCTGCCAAACCCGGCAGGTCCTGGGGTGGATTTGGGCAGAGAAGAGCCTGGCGTTGTTGTAACTTGTGCAGCAACGAACGGGCACAGAAAAGCCTAAGGATTAGAAGTATGCAAAAAGACTGCAACTGTATCTCCTGTGCTCTGCCATCCCTGAAAACATAGCCCACAGTTATACTTTCTGTGCTGGAAAACCCCAGAAACCACAGCACCCGAGTAGCAGTGGAGCTGGCGGTTCTGGTTTAATTAAAGGAAGGTATTATCATTGACAGACTTCTCTGGGCTGGAGGAGCAGGGGTGGCACAGAGCTCGCTTTTGGAAGTGTTCAAGGGCCTTCTGACCCAAAGCCTGGGGGAGGTCGGCCGGGCCCATCTTAGCTAAATCCTAGCTAAATCATCCAACCTGCGAACGAGTGATGGGACTGCCCTGAAGGGAGAAGGGTGACGATGCTCTCAGCCTTTGCCCTTGTGTACTATTTTTAGCAGAAGGGCATCAGACCTAGTTTTCTCAATACAGTTCAAAGAAAAGCATGTCTAATTCACAGGATTAAGAAATTAAAAATCTGCATGAATCCTTCCACTGCATCCCATTTGTCTTGCTCCCCCTAAAGAGCTGGAACATACACCCAAACACAGGAGAAACTCGACAGTGTTATGGCCTGGTACTATGTTATCTTAATTATGTCAATTTACACCCATATAAGAGGAAAGGGAACAAGGCTCTGGAGTGACCTATACCCAGACAGCATCTGACTGTGCTGGCATTTGTCCTTGTCTGCCTGAAGAGGTGAATAAATCTATCCCCCACGCACAGAACACACTGTGGGAGAAGAATCCCTGCCCCAAGGATGCATGTCTTCTGGTGCACGACTCTGAAACCAAGAGCATGGCCTTGGAAAGCAAAGCTCGGCAAAGCCATGTGTGCCCAAGTCCAGCCTTTCTTATTTTTGTATTTTATTTTGTAATCTGCTAAGTCGAAGGTCCCCTTTGGCCCTATTTCCTACTATTAAGGGGATGATTATTTTCACATATTTCCTATCAATTCAGTTTTGCCCATCTGGAGCAGGAATGGCTGTACATGTTTGTTGAGCACCTCACAACATCCCAGCCCAACACATACTGTGGGTCTCTGTGAATATCTACCTCCAGGTAGGTGGATGCCGACCACCTGAAAGTGTCATTCTCTAGAAATCCAGATTACACACATTATGGGACAGCATATAAACGTGCTGTTTCCAAAGCCAACTGAACACCTCAGGTTTAATTGTCTTGCTTGTTCACTTTCGAAAAAAATCTGGCTCCTAAAGTTACTTCAAGTCTGTGTTTGAAGCAATCCCAGGAATAAATGAATCTTTGTAAGAAGCTAAACACAGAAAGACATTTGGTTTTGTTTGATTCTTCAAACTTGGAACAATTCAGAGGCAGGAAATCTGCATAAATTATTTGAATAAAATTAACACTCAGCAAATCCCTGGAATTTAACCTTTGTCCTTTTTTTCTGGGGCTAGAGATACAGTCTATTTACTTCTGTGCTAAGGAACAGATTGTGTAGTTTTAACCGAAGCTGTTCCCAATATAATTTAATATCATCAAAAGGTTTGCAAATTAATTTCAACATCACTGATTTTGTAATAAAATCAAATAGAATCCTGTAAAAATTTCTAGACAAGATTTTAGAAATCAAATTCATGATCATCTTAAAGAAAAATCATTTGAAAATAACTTTCTTTTGAAATGTTCTTTACTTTCATTTTTTTAAAGGAAAATGTATGCAACATAATGAAACATTATGCTAAGAGAAAAAGAACTGCTTAATTCCACCCCAACTTTTTAGCCTTGCATGTGTGTGGATGCACTGAGGGCAATGAGAGCAGCCTGAGCCTAGAGCCTCCAGGGATCTGATCCTCTTCATCGCTTTCAGGTCCTTAAGAGCATTTCAGCTCACTGAACTGGACTTCTCTTATCCAGGGATAAGAGAAAACTCTGCTGAAAGCTTTGTCAGACAGTCCCTGCTCCCAGCTCCACTCCCGTTGGTGGGAAACCGTTGGGAAGCAGCAGGTATTTTTCACTGCCTGGATCAGTCTTCTGCCTGACAGCACCAAGGACTTGAGACTAGCTGTGCAAACAGCCCGGACAATAAAGAGAGAACATACCCCACCAGAGTTTCTTCGTGTTCCTGGTGTGCTGCCACTCTGAGACCCTTAGTGGCCATCTGCAGCCCAAAGCTGTGACCCGTGGTTGGGATATAAAGCACCATAAATACCAGGGGATGTTACAACGGCTGGAGCATTATCAGCCGCGGTGTAACAGCTAAACCGTGAGACCGTCCTACCCAAGGGCTCACTCTGGTTTTGCTGCAGGATTAGCACTTTACTGCAGATGAAAGAATTCTGAAGAAGGGAGAAAAAAAAAATTAAGAAAATAGATACAGACTTCGTTTATCCCGCAAAACAAAAGTGAACGATAGTGAGCAGCTGTGTGTGCCTGTGCATGTATTTCTGTGCACACAGCCAGCGGCCACTGAAATATTTCCTTCTCTCCTGCACGTCACTGTGCCTTGTCCTTATTTGCTTCATGAGCACCTACACTAAAGACATTAATTGTTTATGATGGGGGAGAATCCTCAGCTCTCAAAATGCCATTAACTTTGGTGAAAGTTGTGAACCTGGACCATACGTTCCTGAACCTGTGCCTCTCTTCTTTCCTATATTGTACGTTCAAGAACAAAATCTACACCTAACTGCACAACAGCGACACATCCACTTACACTGGGCATCAATTTCAACCCAGCAGTGGTAGCAAAACTGTGTTTGTGCTGCATGTGCAGAGTCTTTGGGGATTTTTACTTAGCTTTATTGTTATAGCTGAAATGCAGAAAGAGAAATTCAAATCAGGGAAATGCAATAATCTCCGAGCCTGCTGTTCATCAGCGCATCACCCGTTAAAGAGCAGAGTCCTTTATTAAAAAGGACACATCTTATTAAAAAGATATGAAACAAAAGTGATTTTTAATTTTATTGGGGAAACAGAGTCATTGCCAGAGACAGCCCGTGGCTACGTGTGATGATCAAGTCAAGAGGGAGGGCAGTGAAGCACTAACACAAATATGAAGCTAATAACTTTTTTACTCTTAGGGAAAGTGCTGTTCAATTTCTGGTGCTCCAGGCGTGTGCAGCTTGAGTGGAAATTTAGAGAAATTACATCCACCTGCTTCCATTTCTTACATCCAGGGCCAGATCTTCAGCCGGCGTAAATCAGTTTATCTCCATGCAGCCAGGCAGATTTATGCCAGCTGAAGATGTAGCCCCTGTTCTTGCACTTCAGAATAAGAAGCTTTAAAATACAAATGAGAATGAACCCCTTAAAACATTCTCCACTCATAGAACTCTGAAGGAAAAACAGACCTCTCAGACTACCTCCTATCATCCCACAGATTGTGCTGTCTTTGGGATAATGGATGATACTATCCATCGGGCGGGGGGGGGTTAAGTATATAGCTATACCTGAAAATACTGGTCAGGTTTTTTGGTTGGTGGGGTTTTAAGTATTGATTTTTATTCTTTTACCAACACCTATCGGACCCATGTTTTATTTATGTATTTGGATATATGCAAAACTAAAAGGCATTGCTTCCCTAAGGTCTGTGTGCCTGCTCTTAACCTTAGGAACCTGCTTGGCTGTCCACTACATCTGAAGATGTATGCACATACTGAATGTTTTTGTATGCTATATTCCATACCTCTGCATGTTGGCAACAGGAATAAGTGAACAGCAGAGCCACAAATATCAATATCTCTTACTTCCTTACCAGACTTTTCTCAGAACAGGCACAGAGCAAAGGTGAGACCATACTGCTGCTCCTGAACAACTCACATAATACTCCTAAGAGAATCACCAGGTAGTAAACAAGGCCAGCCACAGGCAGAGACCATCCCCTAAGAAAGACTTGTTGCTTATCTGCAATGTGTCGCCTACATGTCAGGTACACCCCTTCCCGCAATGTCGACGAGATCTGAGTGTAAGGCACGTGTGCACTGAGCTCTGCTCTGTCTTTCAGAACAGTCACTGAACCCAGGCAGCAGCCACCAAACACAGCTCCACAGTCTCGGGGATGCTGCCATCCGACACGCAGTCTAGCACAGAGCTCCTCAGCGAGCCCCCGAAAGCAGACCCGCTCACTGCACGCTTATAGGCAGATACAGCACTACACAAAGAATGAAAAAAACTGTAAATAACAAATGTAGGATCTGGCAAGTCTAGTTTATTTTAGCTTTGCAGCAGGAGGGAATACCAGCTTCTCAAAGTCAGTGGCTTTGCGAGGTTTTGCAAGTACAGACAAAGAACAGTTTGCATGTGATTGAGAAACTAAATATACCTGTAAGACAGTGACTGATGTCAGACACCCGCAGCTACTTGATGCCTCTGCTACAGTAATTCCAGAGCAATACACTGATGAAGCAAGTTGCTTCATGTTTGCTGCCTAGATAAAAAAGAAATTAATTCAAAGCGGATGAGAATATAGCTGTGGTATTGAATGTTGCTAGATGCCTTGTGAAAGACAGTTGCTGCAAAGTGTGAGCTATGGACCTGCAGCACTTGTATTCGGATTTGTTTGAAAAAGGGAAGTCTTGTGAAATTGGTGGCAGATGCTTTAAATCTGTAATGAAGCCAAGGACCAGCCAAGGACCTTATTATATCACCTTCAAATACCTGTGTGCAGCAGGCCTTTTTGAGTCCCTGACCTGGCTCAGGGGCAGGTGACAGACTGCCTGGTGCCAGGGCATGAGGCACTGATATGGCACTAAGGAGGTTTTTATCTGAGCCTGGGCAGACAGATAGGCAGACACCTCCTGATGCAAGAACATCACTTGTTCAAGTCAGGTGAGACGACCAGCAACGGAGCTACTGCTCCACGCAAGAGCTTGTGGGCCACACAGCATGATCCAGGGAGGGCACACAGCCGGGTCCCACTGCAAACACCCTCTCTGATCAGGTCTAAGCCCTTGCCAAGAGCCTGACAGCCCTGAGCAGGGACCACATCCCATCCTGATCCTGCCTGGACTTTCTCCAGTTTCAGCTGAAGATGTTACTCGACATACTCCCAGCTAACGCCACATTCAGCCATGAAAAGCCTCAGGCAGAGGCAGGGTATGGAAATACTTGCAGAGTTTCAGCTTGACTTTCTACTTCCTTGTTCTGGTAGAGATCTGGAATAGCTGCCTCAAAATGTACGCAGATAAAGGAGCTTAAATAGGGCAGAGTGGTGTCAGATAAAACTCAGCAGCCGTGCCGGCCCTGGCACACACAGACAAGGAGAAAACTTGTGCTCATCCTGTCACAACAACATCTTACAGTCACATCATGTAGATTGTCTCTGAACTCTATTTTCCAAGAGGTGTCCTGAGGACACCCTTAAAAGCGGGTTATCCCCCAGTGCAACGAGTGGTCCCAGTGCAGAGTCCCTGGCACAATTAGCTCAGTGCAGGCAGGCGGAGTGTTCCCAGCTTATCAGGATACAGCCGGGCACACGTGGACAGGCTGTCAGGAACATGGCCAGGACGGAGCAGGAGCAAACCTTGCTCCTAAGTTCCAAACTATTCTTTAAGAGCTACGTGGGCAACCTTATGCAGCAAAAGGAAACAGAGCACATAAGACTTTGAATTTGTGGTGGAGTCTCCCGTATCAGAGTCTTGCCTACACAGACCTCCCAAGAAAAAGCATAGCTAATATGGAGGGAGCACAGTTTGGGTGTAAATTCTCTTGACAGCTTTTAAGCTCAGCCCCTGGGTGCTCTGGCTCAGCTTCGCAGGGGCAAAGGAAGAATTCTGCATTTTTCTCAACGGGATGGAGGGAAGCAAGTCTTGGTTTTTTTCTAGGAACACCTACGTCTGCAAAATTACTTTCTGTCCATCCTAAGTCAAAATAAATCGCTTGTATCTTTACAGAAGTTAGTGCAGGCCTTTTCACTGTTCATTAAATCCAAAAAAGCCCTCTCAGAACATGAAAATACAAGATAGCATCAGGAAAGGCAAGCTAAGGCGTCACTCAATCATTAATAGAACAATGACATACTGGGATTCTGCATAAAGCCCCTATATACCAGGTCTGCAAACAGGCACAATGTAAAACATGGTCTCACATGGTAGGGATTTTGCTGAGAGTTAGAAATCTTCAATTTTTAAAAAGGCAAAGGGATCCAAATCAAACCTGAGCTGCCTCTCTTCCTTTGTCCCGTTATAATTGTCGTCATCAAAAATCCAGTGCCGAGATGTCACCTTAGACAGGAGAGCATGGGAATACACATTGCAACAGTGAATAATGCAAGAGAAGAATATTAGTAAATAGCATCCATTTTATGTCCTTTGCTTGTGTGATGCTGGAAGCTAATAACAGCCCATCATTTGCAAGTAGAGTACCTTGCAGTTCTTAATTTTTTTTCCCAAGGTGTGGTCACAGTTACTGCACATTGAGTGAATATGCCCTGAAGCTATGCATCCCACACTGGGAGAGGCAGAAGACATAGGGAAAAGCTAAAATGGGAGCCACAAGCCCCCAGAGGTGTCAGCCAGCACATCGGCACTTTGGCTGTTACTAACACAGACGGGCCCTGATTCAGCAAAGCACTCGAAAATGTATACAACCTAAACCACGTGCTTCAGATCTTGCCAGCAGTTTCTTTACTGCCCCAGCCACCCCGGTCTGAAACCAGTGAAGTCCGCGCAGAGCATGCACAGGTATGGTGTTACACTGATGCTGTTTCTAACACAACTTACTTTTGTCAACGCAGAGCTCCACTGGCGTGAGGCAGGCTTGCAACTCACCACCTGTGGGGATGCGTCTAAGTAATTGCCATGGTAAAAACATCACACTTCTAATCAAAATAATTAAGTTAGTATTATTAGTGTTGGCTAGGCCTCAGTCCCTGTGACTTCCAGCACTGCTGAGGCATACACTTTGAATACTTCTCTGAACCCTTTCATCTCCTGCTCAACTAAAGCCACACATATACAAATACCCCTCTGTTCCCCCCAATCTACATAAAGATCAGAACATCAGCTATTATGCTGAATGATTAAAATTATCCATCTCTTATTTTAATATACGGCTCTGAACAGAAAGGTGCAATCGTTCCCACACGCAGGAAGATGGGAAGGAGCTGTAGAAGCCCCCTTTGACAGCCCCAGCTTGCGAGCTCACCCCTGAGCCCCTCCTGAGCCACGCTGCCTTCGACCCTGCAGTACAGCCTCTGGCTGCACTTCACCTCTTCCTTTCATTTTCAGGTGGGATACGGTACAGGGTTTGCATGGGGCCTCCCTTTGACTAGAGTTTCAAACACCCCCCAAAGAAGGTCATTTTGCCTTTGGAGATGTCGCCTACAGACACAGAAATGGAAACTATTGTTTTTTCCCTGCAACACAGCAAGCTTCACATTTCAGACTGTGTTAAACAGCTGCCAGTCTCCATGTGCACATTCGTAAATGCTGCCAGTACTCAACTTGGTCAGAAGAATGAAGCCTCAAATTAAAAATTATTTCTTTAAACACCATATGAAAGAATCTGGGTGTTACTTTAACACACCCAACTAAAGCCAAGGTCCATGCGTACGAGTACATGTTATCCACAGCAGTGTCTGGATTGCCTCAGCTTTTCAAAAGCCATCATACATGGCACACCAATCAACTAAAGTATGGCTACACTTAGGTGCCAAGATGTTTTCTTTGGATTTGAACAGGCATTACCAGGCATGGAAAGCTCACACACACGTAGGGTTCGCTCACTGATGCACTGTTAGCCTAGAGAGCATCGCAGAACAAGCTGAGACAATGCAAAGCTGAATAAGGCTAAAGAAAGGAGCGTTCCCAAAGGCGTGTCCTTGGCCCAGGCTGGAATTGCTGCTCCGATAAACCAGCATGTACCTTCATGTCGGGGAAAGGGAAGGGCTCAGGTTACTCACAAACTGCATTCTGAGCTGCAGACAAAAGGCCAGGAATGAGTTGACAAAGCCTTGCAGCTCGGCATGTTGGAACAGCTCCGAGAAGCCGGCTTACAGGAAGGTCTGTCTCTGACCCTCCAGGAAGCGAGTGCGGGGAACGTGCACATATCAGAAAGCAAGCTTGGCAGGGAGCAGATGCTGGGGATGGGCACCAAGGTCACGGGGAAGGGGTTAAAGGGGGGAGTGGGTCAAACCAGGACCTGTGTTGCTAAGTCTGTCCTCAACAGGGTCACTTCTACAAGGATCTCTCTTAATTGCGCGCATCAAATGCTAGGAGAGACTTTTCCCCCAGCATGCAGTCACAAGCAGATGCATAGTCAACAGCTGCAGAAACTTAAAGAGTTGTCTCCTGCTTCTAGTCCATAAAAAACGCAAAAAGAACCCAAAACAGAAGACACATTTCTCAGTATTTTCAGCTTCACTCAAGTCATTAAAAAAAAAATCACATCCCGACTTCTTAAAATTATCAGTAAATGGATTTAGAAAAATATCAGAAAAGGCTAGAACATTATGAAAAAGCCTCCGGAAGCCAAGGATACTTATCCAAACAAAACTCAAATTTTTCAGTACTACATTTTGAAACTCAGCTTTGTCAGCACTTGTAGTTTTGTAAGGATGGAGTCAGAACAACGGCTGGTATTGTTACTCTGTAAACATATATGTACTCGTAAGCAGTGACTGCATAATCCCAGTGCAGCAGTGCATGCCATTTCACAAGAAACCTTAAGTTTCCCAGAAAACAATCAAGATGGCACAAGTACTAAATAACACTGCTTTATCTAATGATTTTTTTCATACAAACTGAGGGATAAACATTTTTCACCAGTGCAGGCAGTTTTTCCCTAAAGACTGTCCTACCCTTTTGTGTAGAGCAGCAGAGCAAAGCCCACAATTTCCCTCCGAGCTCTGCTCCACCCAGACAGCCAGTCCAAGATCAGGGGTCTGAAAGGTGTTTGTGCCCAAATCCATTATTTAGAAACTGGCGCAGAAAGGGCAAAGCCATGGCTGCACGGCTCTCTGCATTCCTCTTTAAAAGAACAGGCCGGCATGTGCTAAAGGTAAAAAAAGTGTCACTGCAGGAAACAAAACCTAGCCTGCGTAGAATCAGAAACAGATTAATTGCAAGAACCAGGAGAAAACTGTATCTGCAAATGATGTCAGACCTGCCAATAGTGTTTCCATCCATGCCCTAAGTATGAAGATGGTAGAAGTCAGACATAGCTGCTTCTGAAACTGTAAGATCAGCCTCACACATTGCAACACCCTGCTTACTAACGTACTGTCACACTCAAGCATTAGCTTGCCAGCTGCAAAACTGCCTTCATGCTGCTTCGCTTCCCAAATTGTGAAATCCAGTATCCTCTTCTTCTATTTGCACACTGGCAGAGCTGCCCAGGAATGGCCTGTTTGAGGCTGGTAACAGGAATGAAACTAAAACCCAACAACTTTTAGGAAAAGCTTTCTAAAAGAGCAGGCAGTACGTTTCATTTAGGTATAATAACTGAGACATTGACTCTTTCCTGAGGGTGGGGGTTTTGTGTAATTTTTGGGTCTAGGTCTCCTATTATAGTGGGTTTACAGCAATGCAAATCATTTATCTTCCTCAGACATGCTACTGACTTACAGTTTGTGCAACTACAGATGCATGCCCATAGTGCTTTCAAAGAGGCTTGGCTTTATTGTTTATGGCTTTCCTAGTTTAAAAAAAAAAAAAGAAATTGTGCCTGTAGTCCACAGCTTCATCTGTCCCTCCCACCCACAGGAGTTATCAGATTCTTTAAAATGCCTGTTATTGTGGAACGTAACTTTTTAGTGTTGCTCTAAACTACAGAACAGAGGGAGGAATATCACCTCCATGTGTTCCAGGAAATAGGTTTCTCCACAATTCAATTTTCCACCCTGTGCTACATTTCTCTGTACATTTTTACAGTATAACACAGATCTCTATAGACTTGTATCTGTATCTGTGATTCAGCTGTATCAGATTCCTGATACATTCCCTTCGTAGCCCTGAACTTCTGCCATCAGTTATTTCATTTGGTTGGGAGCATGCAGCAATACAGACCCCAGCCTGGGAACAAGCAAGCAGTGCTCCTAAAACACAGCTGTTTACGTAGAGATAGAGACCCCCACAGACCAACAGCTAAAACAATGCCCAATGTTTCTTTCAGGGCATTAAGTAAAAGTCAGAGAGAAGTCAGAAATTTCATCTTTTCTGCTTAAAAGTTCATTCCCTGTGGTGGTAGATGCCAAGATCTTTTTCTTGCCCCACCCCCCTGCCTTTTTTTTTTCCCCGAAAACTGAAAAGTATACTTCTTAGCTCTAGTGGCTTTAGGCCACATACATCAGTTTTAAAGGTTTTTTTAAATTACTGTTGCATTAGTCTTGCAAGCAGGATGATACATTCTGCCTTTCTGCTATCAAACCAAGTGTGCAGACCCAAGTGTGTACAGACAGTTTTAATTCTGAAGTGACCTGTGACAGCAGAATCTATTTTCCCAATGGCTCTGCGGCATGTGGGTCTGGAACACGCACCTCAGCACAAATATCTTTGTTCAATAAGGTTTAGAGAGACTTTACAGCTGAAACTCTCTGAAAGCAATGAGTCTGAGCTACACCAGCCACAACACTATGTTAAGATTGTTTGTTGGTCTGATCAATTACTCACATGTGGTTTGTGGAAGTTCTCTCACACACACTAATCCATTGCACTACGCCTAAAGTAGTTTGGCTTTTAGGTTTACTCACAAATACCAGGCAGAGAGCAATGTGTTATAGCAGAACTGGAACAAATGCATGAACAGACAAATTGACAATCAAAACTTGCATTTTATTCATCTTCTAATGCTGCTGGTTTTAAATGCAGATCTAAACACCAAACAAAAATTTAATAGCACACAGTTATGTTCTAAAGTAGAAGTTCAAGAATTACTATAAATTTCAGTTCTTGACCTCTTCCAGACACAGAAAATGCAAGTAACCTCCCAGTAATTAAAACATGGCCATTCTGTCTTATCTTCAAAGGCAGAGGAGAAAAGACCTGCTACCTCTAGAGCCTTGGGATACTGTTTTACAATTAAGGTATAATCAATCTTTAATTATTTCGTTTGAAGGTTATTTAAGCCCTTGACATGTGACAGCCCCTTTAGAAAGCCTTAGCAGAGATGAGACAGCAGCCGCCGAGTCTCCTCCTCCCCCCAAGGTGCTCTGGAGCAGCGGCATGAGCTGACATGGCCACACTGCAGGTTCGGTTCCTGCACAGATTTTTGTATCAGTGCAGCTCTGTTGGCAGAGAGCGCAGTTTTTACACAGAAATTAATATACACCAGCACATCACCTAGCAAGAGAAGATATGTTGGCACAGAGGCACCTCATCGTCTCCTCAAGGAGCTTTGTGTCCATATTAGCTCGTTTCAGCAACACAGTTGCATCCTGATACCCACACCATCAACAGCTTTAGACTTGGCATTTTGTTAATGCTCAAATGTATGTACTTTTTCAGTTGCTCCTGTCAAAAGCGACTTTTTTCCCCTGACAAACCTGCATCCCATGAACAGTTTGGGGGCTGTTACTTTTCTAGTTACTGAAGTAACAGAAGAGACTATCTTATCTACAGTTAAAGGCTGTGCTTCCTTTTTTTCCTGGTTTAATGCATCGGGATTTAGCCGATTAATACTTCACGCCTCCAAGAACATGCGAGTCTGAAACAGCAAAATGAAAACCACTATGGAAGAAACAGCAAGGTTTCCAATTTTCTACTTTACTGGAAAGGCAGAAAGATCCTTTCCTGTGTCTCAGCACCCACAGGCATGCTCTTAAACTCAGCCATAGCTTGTCATCCCATAAACACTGGTGGGAAATACAGAGCTAATGTGATGTGTCACCAGCGTTCTTTTATAAGCCCTGAGCACTGTGTTGAAACATGGATGTGGCACCTAGAAGTAACAGTGCAGGAGAGCAGGTTACAGCTTGTTGGATCTTTTCAGTGGTGTCTTAAGTGAATGGTACCTTCTGAAGCAATCAAGTGAAGCCAAGCAAAAAAAAAAAACCAAACATACAAGTAATTTTTCCTCAAAAACTTCCTTCTTTTAAACACGCAAATATTTTCACAGAAGTATTCCTTGTTGCAAAGACAGAATTAAATCTCCTGGAAAATTGTTTTCTTCCTCCCCTGTTTTCCACCCTCTCCTTTTTCTGCTTATTTTTGTGTTTTACTTCTTTAGCAATAAAAGACGACAAGGGGAAAAATGGCAAAACCAAACTTGGACTAAGAGATTCTAGTCTCAATTTTTTTTTTTTCCAGAAGTCATAACAAAATGAAGAGTCCAATACTCTGTTATGTTACTGTATTTATTTTCACACTAGTTCAGTTTGAGAGGAGCTCTGCTAAAAACAACAAGGCAAGACCTCTACCTCTGTGCAGGGAGCTCTCTGCAAGGAGAGCAGACTCCATGAGTTATCATGCTCTAGCACCCGCAGGCACCTTTTTTGTAACTTGTCTACTTTGGAAACACTACCTGCTATTTGTTGCACACTTGGACTTCACTCAGAGTAGCCACTGACCCTACCCACTCTGGCTTGCTTTGCCGTATACTCCTCTCCACCAGAGGCTGCGAGAGTTTGAGCATGGAAGGAGTCCTAGTTCCCCGGATATCGCAGTGAGGAGAAGCTGGGAGCCTTCCTGCTCTGCTGCAGGCTCATTAATACTGAACTCTCAGGAAAGATGCACAGGACTGCCAAGGATACATACTTCAGTTGAATCAGATGCCTCTAAAGGAAGAAAAAAGCCAAATGTATTAATGTGGAAAAGCCAGATACTTAACTACGCTGCAGAACCAGGTGTGCTAGCTCATGCCAACTCCCATTGCCAAAGGGGGAATGGGAACAGAACAGAGGCAGTGTTTTCTTTTAAATTTGGAAGTGAAAGGGAGAAAGTAAACTTGCATGGAGCCTGGGGATGGGGTGAAGATGACAAGAGAGGTTGGTGTAAGTGGTTTTCTTTCCTCTGGAAGTTGCAAAGGAGCAATTATGGCTAAGAATATTTGAAATAAAAGTTACTGGAACCTGTCACCAGTTGATTGACCTCTGTACACAGATGTCTTGTTAAATGAGGAGCATGACTACAGTCTTGGCTATATCAAGCTGTTAAGGATCTAATGCCATTTAATGTAGATGTGAATTCATCAGGACAAGTGCCGCAGGAACATTTTGGCATGTTCTGCCTTTTTCCTTACAAGTTCCAGTAGATGCAGTCTTAAAGCTGATGTAGGTGCCTTACGTCATCTCAGAGACATCTGCTTGTCAGTGATAAGCAGAAATCATCGGAATGGTGAAATACTACATGTTTCCTGTATTGCTGTGATGTAAATGAGAACATGCATTTCTGAGCAGCTACCGTCAAAAAGCAAGAATACCTGTGAAGCAAGCTTTCAAAAGAAGTAGCAGTAATGAGTAACTCAAGTGATAGAGCTGTAGTCTTAAACAAGTAGTTAGGCAATGGTACAGGGATAAAACTCAAAGAAACCTAAGCAAGTCTTGATCTTTCTCCTTTTCTATATTGTTCTGGAATACAGAGGCTTTCTTACAAGCTTTAAGCCTTAATTTTGCAACAAGTATTTCTCACTATTGACAGCAATAAGCTTCAGCATGTACCCATCTCCACAGATACAAGAGCAGCTGTAGAAATGGACTGACTGAATAATGCACATACTTGTGTCAGCATTAAGCAAGCCTGAACCATGCTCCCACAGATGACTTGCAAACACTACAGGTCTATGGTTTAAGGAGACTGCAGGAGAATGGAGTGGGGAAGATGACTCCCTATGATTCAATGAGGTTTTTTGGCTTCGCTTCAGAAAGGTTACAAGATGGTTTTCCTTTTATGCATGTGGGAGAGTAAGTGCTGCACAGGGAGAGGGTGCAGGAAGGCTGGTTACACTCCAGCACAGCAGAGGCAAAGAAACCATGTAAAATAAAAAGTAAAACATGGCATTACTCTGTGGTTCATTTTTCTGTGATGGGAAGTATTAAGAAAGCATAGTCCGAGGGCTCCATTTAATCCTTACTCCCATGTAGGCAGTTGCTTTAAAGATGTTTTTCACAATCGTAAATAAACTTCGGAGGCAAACTGGGGAAAACCCTCAAGTAATTATTCTCCACCTGCTTGTGGACTGAATTTACAGTGGGCAATTTCAGGAGACATGGCCCTGAGCTCTCCTCTGCTGTGTTTGATGTCTCAAACCTGCAGACCAAGTAAATAATTTGATTCCATTTATTGGACAAATTTAGAGGTCAAAGCTGACAAGCCTTCAAGACCACACAGGTTTCCTCCTTGGAAGCCAAACGATGGAATGTGCCTTTCAGATACTGCAGGGAAGAGCCTTCATCTCCTGACATATTTCCATCAGCAGGGTTTGAGAACTTGCAGCAGCAGTTTTATGATGTGTTGGCAGCTTTTTCCACCTAACTGGTACATGTTGAAAGTTTAAGGGAACCGATAGTTGAAATGATTGGGTATTACAGAACAACATGACGTTCCTACCCAGGTATCCAATGCCACAACCAGTCCCATCATAGCTGTCCTTGACAGCAGTAGTTGTAAACTTTAAAGGTATTTGTTATTTCACAGTAGCAAATAAAACAAAGAACTGATTTGTATCTAAAAGAACTACTACCCTCGCTTCAAACTGTGCAACCATGCAAAATTGTGAAGTTTGGCTTATTGTTTCACATAGCCCTAAACATAAAAGCAAGCAATAAATAGTGATAACCTTCAGTACATATTTCTCATATGAAAAACACTGGACTTCCTTTCCTCTAAGAGTACTCCAGCAGACACATTTATAGGCTGATATGCTCACCTCCACTTTTAAAATGTGTGGCAAAAAAAAAATCAGAACTTTTAATTTGTAATTGTGCGTAGTCACAACAGACAGTGCTGCTCAGTACAATCCAGCACAATCAAAATTAAAGCAGCAAACCTTGTGACCTGTGTCATAACCAAAGCAGCCTGAATTTAGGATCTCTGGTTTACCCAGCGAGCAAACAGAAAAACAGGATTCACGTGCAGTCCTTACATGGAAAACAGTGTGGAGAAATGGTAGCAAGTTGTTAGTGCTATTAAAAAATAAGTGAAATTTAATTTTTTTTGTTTACTTAGTTATCTACACCCTGCTCCACTGGAAAGGCACACTAATTGAAATATTTTGATTTGTGCAGATTAGTAGACTTAAAAGATCCAGAAGTAATCTGCCTTCCAGGATATTTTTGCTAAATGCAAAGTACGGGCACCTCAAGCCTGGCCTGCAGAGCTCTCCCACAGCAGTGGTCTGGGAGGCTGAAGGGCAGACCGTGCTCTGGGATTGCTGTGCCCACTCCCACGTGCCACCACTGGTGCCAGTCAGGTGGTTGGGCACCCTCTACCCCTGCACCCGATGGAAAAGGAGGACAAAGAAAAAGGTTTAAAAAAGAAGAAAAAAAAAAAAAAAGACTGGACAGATTCACATCGTAAACCATGCAACCCTAGGAGTCTCACTATAAACCGCCTTCCTTTAGAGCTGGAATTAAAACCATCACGTTGAAGCCCTCTGGCAGAACACCCCTACACTTCACAAAATTCTTGTATCCAAATTCTTTCCAAGGAGATACCCCTAAGGCAGGTTTTTGCTGCCTGAATTACTAGTTTAGAGGGATTACATTATGGTCCCAACCTCACAACACATTGCATACTCAACAGCTAGCTCTCAAGCACACTTTCCATTTCTTTAGCAGCTCTGGAAGAGCAAAATAAAGTGTTTCTTACATGGAAAAGCAAACACAAACAAAGTTAGGCAACTTGATCTGAGAAAAATTAAAACGTTCTCTTTCAAATTGGTCGCTTACATTTGGTATTACCGTTGTTTTTAAAAACAAGCCCTCTGACAGCAAGAGACCACCTAGGGATGCTCACTTCGGAGCTGTAAAAGCCGAGCAGCCGGCTCTTGTCTCAGTGCTTTCGGCAACACCATCGGCTCTGGGGGCAGGAAGGCGGATCGGGGCGCGCCCGCAGCCTCCCCACCCAGCACCTCGCTCCAACCCTTCGGCTCCGGCGGCAGCGGGACCCCGACC